>OX422186.1:9754943-9769943 GCA_949130485.1 Agelas oroides | reverse complement strand
ACCCCAGTGTGGTGCAGGTGGTGGAGGGGTGAGGCTGGTGGAGGGGAAGGCTGTCGGGGAGGGCAGTGAGATCCGCCAGACGATGACCCATGTCAGTGCGCCAGAGGCCATTGTTCCTGTAAGGGAGTAAGGGGACGATGAGTGGTGAAGATATGAGGGAGTGACAGGATGGGGCCATGAAAGTGTGAGAGTGACAAGATGTGAGGGGGTGAGGGGTTGAAAGTATGAGGGTGTGAGGGTATTGTGAATGTTATAAGCAATCTTTAAACTAACATCTTAGCTGACATTGGTCCATCAGGGTAGACACCCTTCTGCAATGACTTGTGGGCTGACGCTTCCGACATCACTAATCTCTCCACATCTTTTGATGACTCCTGTGACCCTTGTGAGTCACTTGACCCTTGTGACCGTTGTGAACTAAAAGTTTCATCAAGGTCGGTGAGAGGCATGTTGATCTCTGAGTCTTGATTGGGGGTGTGGCTGTGGGTGTGGCTGCGGGCACGGTCAGATTGGGAGTCCACCAGAAGAAGAATGCAGTGATCATGAACATTACTGCAGGGAGACAGCAGAGCAACGATTTACCTCCCTCTCTCCCTCCCTTCCTCTCTCCCTCCCTTCCTCCCTCCCTCCCTCGCTCACCTCGTATTACCCAGCAGTCTCCACTGCTGTGTGTCCTTCTCCCGCAGCAAGATGGAGCACTGTGTATCCTCAAGGAGAGATGGGCTGAGGCCAAACATGTTCACAAACAGGTTCTTGATCGTGGAGAGGGTGATGGGGGAAGGCATGGGGCAACGACGTAGGTCCTCCCCATACTGTAGAAAAAGGCACTCTGCGTGTGTGTGTGTGTGCGCGTGACAAAGGAATGTAATCAGCTTACAGCTGCGGAGGATCACCCAATGTTTATTTGGAACACAAGCATGGGACAAACCCCAGATCATGAATATGCTAAACAGCAGGTGCTGTACCAACCTTCCTGAGACCATGGCAACCCCCACATACACTCAAGTAAACAATGGTGGCAATATGGGGCTTGCATGGTGATATTGCTCTGCATACATGTAGTATAGCTTCTTGGATGTTGCTTAGCAACCAAATTTATTTTTGAACTTGAATAACACGAAGTGGAATGGGTGGAGGTGGTAATGGGTGTGGCAGTGAGTTGCTAGGGGTAACATCCAACAAATGAATTAAATTTCCCAGACAGAACAGCCTTTGGGCTCATGCTGCTCCGTCTGGGGAATGTAACTATCATTTACATGATATAATGAGCTGCATGGTGACCATACAAAGCTTGCATATGATGATATTGGTCTGTATGGCAGCACTATGGGGCTTGCATGGTGGTATTGGTCTGTGTGGTAGAGCTTGCAGGCTGTATGGTGGCACTATGAAGCTTGCATGGTGTATGGTGGAGCTTGAATGGTGGTGCCATGTCTGGTGGAGTTCGAATGGTGAGATCGGTCTGTATTGTGGCTTGCATGGTGGTGCTATGTCATGGTGGAGTTTGAATGGTGAGATTGGTCTGTATTAATATTGTGGCTTGCATGGTGGTGTCATGTACGTCTGGTGGAGTTTGAATGGTGAGATCAATCTGTATTGGGGCTTGCATGGTGGTGCTATGTCATGGCAGAGTTCGAATGGTGAGATTGGTCTGTATTGGGGCTTGCATGGTGGTGCTATGTCATGGTGATGGTACTATGGGGCTTAGCATAATACAAGTATTCTTTCTGAAATGGTCAAGTGAAGCTTTCCTTGTGTGTTAATGGGTGCAGTATGTAGTAGCTGCAGTTAGGTTTCTGTCTTTGCATGACATACAAATTCTATAGTCTGTCCACCTGACTGTCTGTCTGCCAGTCTGTCTGTCTGACTGTCTGTCTGACCGTCTGTCTATCTGTACAGGTACAAACCCTCACCACTGTATCGGGAAGATATCCTCCTGACAAGTGTTGATTTTACTGGGGACAGTTGCGAACTGCTGGACCTCTGGATAAAGTCATCCTGATTGCTGGTCAGTTCCTCCTCTGGGTTGGGACCATGGCCATTGACCTGGAGGGAAGGGGAGGACCCTGTTAATTAGTAGCAAACAAAGTTAAATTAGTGTATGCCACCTGAAATCTCTGTAATGTCTTTCCAGCGTGCAAACTGCAATGCTTATACTCATTGAGAAAGACAACGACTTTTCCTGAAAATTTAAAAAGATGTGGTATATTCCTTTAATTAGCCTCTACTGCAAGAGACAGGAAGCAGGGTAATGGCCTGGGAACGAGGCTAGTATTCGGTGTTCATCCAAGGCCCTCTCCTCATGAAAATGTACTTTGAGGAGAGCAACTACCAGTCAACTGCACTTTACGATCCTGCTCCTGTGGATTATCCAATCAGATGTGATCTAGTTTGGTGTACTACTAACATATGGCAGCAAGTCACCCTAGTGTAGCTGATGAAGCCTAGCTGTATTGTAACACACATCCTGTGCAGTGGGTGACTGTGCATAGCAGCTAGGCCGGACATTTGGTTCGTTGATTGTTAATGTCTCATCCCCACAAGCAAACCCCCACATAATAATAATATTGACACCAGTTTTCAGATTGTGGTGTCTATCAACACAAGTGTTTGGAAATTCCATTAACCATGTCAGGCACATAATTATGTCGAGATGAACCTCCCCATTATCTAAACTTTGTTTATCCTCAGAATATGAATATCTGGTCTTCAGTTATTCCCAACTGGTCACATCCCAAATTTTCAACAGCAGTACACAATGACATTGGCAATTAATGGAAATCCATCATGCACCTGCTGACAATTGAAATGTCACAGGTAATTGCTGGCAATGGGAAATGTCACAGGCAGCTACTGGCAACTGTAAGTGTCAACTGGCCTGGCAGCTACAGCAGATTGCAGAAGTCTTGCAACAAGCAAGCCGAACAGTGGAAAACCACAATTGATTTACTGTGTTTGAACCAAGAGGAAGGGTGTGCTGAGGCAGAAAAGATAATTAGATTCATACTTAGTAAATCAATTGTGGTTTTCCACTGTTCAGCTTGCTTGTTGCAAGACTTTTGCAATCTGCTGTAGTACTGGGAATGAATGGGAAATGTCACTGGCAGCTGCTGGCAATTAACTGAAAACGTTACTTGCAGCTGCTGGCAATTAACTAAAAAATGTTAGTTGCAGTTGCTTGGCAATTAACTAAAAATGGTACTTGCAGCTGCTGGCCAATGAAATCTTGTCCCTGGTGATTATGGGCTAATGGTTGGACAAATTTGATGACACATATGTAAATGTGGTGCTATTTAGTCTAAATGGCACACTAGTAGCTGCAAACATCCACACATTGCTGCATGTTCCCACACTGTCACATTAGATAGACAGAGAAGAGTGTGGTGCCTGTCCAAACCATCGATCCCTGCCAGTGTCCTGAACAGACATTACATGAAAGGGGTCTTGAGATTCTTCAGTAAGCATGTGCCTTGTGTGTTCACCCTCTGTCTATCTGGCACTACCTGGTGCCACAGTACATAACCATTCCTCCCAGGCCTTACCCCCTCTGTATTTGCATTCTGAAGAGCCTAGGAGCTAGCTGTACGTGACATCATGACCTGATCCCAGCTCACCGTTGGGGTCTGCCCTTGATCCACCTCTTCCTCCTCTTCCTCCTTCTCCTCACCGTTAGCAAGGACATGATCCAGCTCTATCCTGGTGGTGTCACTTGGATGCTCACCCCTCAGGAGCTCTAGGAACTTTTTGCTATCTTGTGCTGTGCTGTTCTTCTCATTCCTTACCCCCTCGCTGCTGGCTCCCTCTGACTGAATCTGTTTCTTTGCTGCCTGAATATGAGCGGCAGACTCTTCTGCATCAAGCAAGGTCTGGCGACGTTTTTGCTGCTTGCGGCGACGGAAACGAAATTCTGGCATCTGTGGTGCATGTGTGCATAAGTAAGTGTGTGTGTGTGTGTGTGTGTGTGTAACTTTGTTCCTGCAGGCTCGGGTTTTTCACACAGTGTACAACTAAAACAGGGGAGGAAGTTGGGAACAAGGCACCTGACTTCTGCTCAAACATTCACCATACACAGTTCGTGATGTCAGAAGCAATAACAATTTTACGGGCAGTTACACTTCACCACTTTAAAGGACCTGTCTGGAATTCCTGTCATAACTGCACACCACCACACAATACACCCACCATACAACACATGAAATAACAAGTGATCTGTAAAGATTGGAATTAGACAATTCCACCTCTATGAACTGGTAATCTAAGAACTTTCACTTCCCATCCAGACACCAAGAATGCAGTGCTAGCTCAGATCACACCATCAACGAGGCTGTACCCTTAGGCTACATCCTAGATATGAGGCTATATACGCTGTGGTAAATTACTCCCCTAAAGAATCCACTCCACTGGGAATTATAACACACACACTTTGTACACACTTTGCACTAACTGTGTGCGAACATGGGCCACAACTATGTGCAATAATTAGTTAAGGATGCAAAATTGTTAAGCATGCAGAGATGCATAGCTAACGAAATTCCACATATAGCACACAGTTTCACTCTGTTTTGTGTACACAGCCTCACATTCTATTAACTGTGTAAATAGCCACACATACTGTGGAGTATATGGACCAGAACCTGGAGAGTGATGGCCATTTCCCCTCCAACCATTGCCATAGCAACAGGTTATTCATTGTAACACCTGGGACCACTGGAAGCTCGTTAGTCAGGTTATAATTGACAAGCACAGCAACAGTAACAACCATGAGAGCTGAGGAGGGCTCAGTGCACATGTGAGTGCACATGTGAGTGGTGCTGTAATAGTGTCTGGGAGGAGGGTGACAGAGTTGACACTCCACTGAGGTAAGGCCTGGGAACATTATAGTACGGAGGATTCGGGGGAGTGAGAGCAGAAATGCACTCAAACATCCGCTAATCCAGTTATCTATTGAACAGAACTAAATTAGAGGCCACGCTTAGCTTCAAGTCTCACTCAACTATACTCCTGCATAAATGGAATTTGTTAATTAAGAAAAAAGTTTGCCATGTTTTTGCTTAGGGTGAAAATGGAGAAACCACAAAAGCGTTCACACGGCCACACACTACCAAGGATACACTTCATTGGAGTTCAAAAAATCATTCCCATCCTTCTGTCTCTTCATCATCATTGTAGTACAGTATAGTTTCGAGTTCCAGTGGAAGTGCTCTTAAAATGCAATTATTCTTCAAGAACACTGTTTTGATGCCTTCAAATTCTACGCTATAAGAGCAACTGAAAATGCATGCAGGAACAAAGATGAAGTTTTGTATACTGCCTTGGAGCTATACATGACACAGACACTGTGTAACTATGGAAACAGCTTTGTTGAAGAAGGTTAGACATGCACTTCAAGAGTACTTCTATTGTAATGTCACACAGGCACACAAAACGTCTACAAGTGATCACAGTCCTGTTTTGTCGGTAATGAGTCACCACCTCTACAATCAATAGTTGCTCAGGTGGAGAGAGGCAAGTTCTAGGATCAAAAATTATCCAACACATCTGCACAGTTAGTGTGTCAGAGGATATGAGTTCACAATATTTACTATGTGATGTGGTTATGTACATGTGGTTGCATGAATGCACTATCATGAGTAGGTCAGCTGAAGTAGTGTCTAGGTGGGCAGTTATACTCTGCACACCTGTGCTCAATTTTGCTAATCAGGGAGAAGCCAAACGTACTAGGAGTGAGCTTAGCTCTAGTTCAATGTCTAGGCACCTAGCAGGTGTCTCTTCTATATTCAGTCAATACTGTAACACACCTTCCATACACACTAGCCTAAGCTATGTCCTGCACTACTCCACATTGGGTGTACACTGTCAGGCACCCGCCCATGCCCAGTGTAAACAGCGCGCGCGCGCGAGTGGCTTCGCCATCAGATCAGCTAGGTGTGTGACCACAGAAATATAGTTCAAACCTTTCCCGCCAAGAAGCGGGCCACTTAGATTACAGTCGCAAGAAGCGTGTCATTCTTCGCGCTTCATCCTCCATCCTTGCAGTTTAGGTAGCTAGTTTAATTCCTGCATTATTCATCACCAAGCTACCAGAGCTACTTACCCTGAGACGTTCGTTCTTTTGAGGGCCGAAGGTAGATCAGAAGATAGAGTCTTTGCACTTCAGCTGTTGACAGTACAGCAAATTGTGCTCCGGTTGATTTGCCAAGTCGTCACTTCCTTCTTTCTCACACCAGTCCCTGCTAATAGCTCACGGCTTGCAAATACACATAACTATTTATTGTTGTAGATTTACAGTCTGACACGTACACAGAACAACTTTACAAAGTAACTGATTTGCCGGCAAGGTGCAACACTGTCACTGTACTGTAGCGAATGCAGCGATTTTTGCATAAAGGGGCGTGTCCGCATGATTGTGTAGGAGTATCCAAACCGTCATACGTATGCTCAAGCGGAATTTCAGTCCATGCGTCCATGGGCTAAATCATTAACCAAAGAATGTCATGAATGTTAATTTCGTACAGTTCAAAATATTAAATTCACTGATCAATGTCTATACAAAGGCTACAAGTATGGGAAAATTCAACTAGAAAAGCTGTGTGTAGAAAATTTGGACTAAGGTCTAAAAGGGTCTTCGTTATGTGTTCGACACTGTCACGGATGGTATGGAATCAATGACAGTCTGAACACCTTCTGAAAGCCTTTGTCGGTTAACCCTTCCGGTAAACTCATGTCCGTTCCACGTCTCCAATTCAAGAATATCGACAAGTCCAGTATTGTTTTCGTTGAAGATGAGAGCCTTCTTCACTGCCTCAATGAGGACAGAGTCAGCATAGCTCTCAGTTGAACCCTGGGGTAGGGGTGGAGGCATCACACACACGTCTTTGAGTTCTTTCAGACTGTGCAAACTGTTGTCAATTGACAATCGCCTACTGTCGTTCTCATGTGAACTTGTGCTGGTGACACCCGAGTTACCATCTGTTGGAGACTTGTCTCTTTGCCTGCTATTTAGCAGTTTGTTGCGAGACTTTCCAATGGGTTTGAGGTAAAATCCCTCTTCTTCCCTACGCATATCGTGCAAGAACTCACTGTGGACTACCTTTACCTGCTCAAGGGCATCCTTATCAAGCATTATACCAGGAGAAGGAAGGTCATGCGAAGGGACATTGGCACAAACTAGCCATGGATGCTGTAGCACTTGTTCTACAATGATTCTCTCACTCTCTTCAACACACAACAGCTTTTTGATCAAGTCCTTGGCATTCTCTGAAACTTTTCTCCACTCGTTTTCAGGAAAATCAAAGTCCCCAGACATGATCCTTCGTCGCATGCGCTGTGTGATTGGTTGATTGGGAATCTCAGAGTAAAATGGAGGGTACCCACACAGCATGATGTACATAATGACCCCCATGGACCACATGTCACAGCTCTTGTCATAGTAGTATGGGCTACCGGGTGACCGTTGCCCCATCCGAATCTCACGCTGTCTCCTCTGTGCTTCCAGCACCTGAGGGGCAACATAGTAGGGTGTAAACTGTGGTGTCGCCAGGTCGCCATTATCGATTTTAGCAAAACCAAAGTCAGCCAGCTTAAGACGCATGTTGTCCATGCTGTCAGCCTTCTTCAATAGCAGTAAGTTCTCTGGCTTCAGATCCCTGTGTGCAATATTCAGTTTGTGGCAGTGGTGAATAGCCAGAGCGATCTGCCTCAGGATTCGACTAGCTTCCTGCTCAGTGAAGTGCTGTTTTCTAGTGATGTACTCAAAGAGTTCGCCCCCTTGCATCAGCTCCATTACCAGCAAAATTCGCTTCTTAGGGACACTATCTCCAGGAAGAAGCACCTCGTTGGCATACACATCAATCACCCTGACGATGTAATCATTTCCGCTGCATAGCCAATGCAAAGTAACCTCTTTCCTCGCCTTTGGTCTGTCTAGGAGAATTTTCAGAGCGTATTCCTGCCCACTTTCTTTGTGGATACACAGGCGTACAGGCCCACTGATTCCAGAGCCGAGATTCTTGTTCCATTTGATATCATAGTCTTGCTCAATGGACTGAGGCTTGAAGACTGGATCTTTGTCATATTTCGACATAATTCTTGCGGTTGGAACCACACCTTCCTTGAAAAACGGGTTATCTGGGGAAGGGGGGCGAGGAATGGAATGCCTGGAACCTATCGTGACCAATATGTAGTTGCATGCAGGTCAATACGACTGGAGTTATATGTTCACCGAACAAGTCTAGCAAAGTCGTTTCCTCTCCGGATAGCTAGCTGTACAGGCAGCACGGTAGTAAACAGAGCGCTCAAAATGATTATTTGATAGTTTAATAGAAAGTCTTGCAGCTGGTAGATGTACTCCTCCAGGCATGTACACCCTCAAACTCTGCTGTCTCTGGGACGCACTAGTTGATGGGTGGTCTTTTATAGCTGGCAGAGTCGTCTACGTTTATCACACGTCACCCTGCTGTCCACTCACCCTCGCACTGGTACAGTCCCTGGGATTTTTCAAGTAAACGGGTGCGCTGATGAAATCAAAGATGCAGTGTCATTGTCTCAGTGGTACTGGTATGGCTCCTGTTAATTGCATAAGGTCGACGACACACCAATCACGTGCAACTACGGAAATATACGGAAAGTATACACTCCGATCCCGGCCGGAAGTTCAAGCTCACGTTTCTACGCATGCGCACATGCTCAGCAAACGCGTGGCAGAGGAGATGGAAGGTACGTAACTTTAGCTGCAGATTTCTTGCAAAGTAAGGCCAATGATGAAGCGAATGACAAGCATATGACTGATAAATCCCTTGTGATGCTACTTTCTGCACCTGAGGCCTGAATCAAGTGCATATTTTGAGTGTGTTACTTATGAAACACCGCTTTTTTGGTTTTGTCCTATTTTTAGTGATCAAAAACAAGGATTGATGTGGACTTCTTATTACTGCTGCGTGGTAAGTTCTTTAAGACTTGAGGTTGCACATGCTTTTGGCATTTGAAGTGCACTGTGTTATACAATGATGAACGCACAACGGGTCGCTCCAAGTCTTGGACAGTGAGGACCTAGTAATTCTTACCTACATTGTCTGAGTACACAGTGCACACTGGCCAGCTATCAGGATGCCTATCTCCCTCTTTCTTACCGTTCTCCCATTCTAGTCTCACAACCTAGACTCTTTCCATTCTTCAGCACTGATCACTTCCCAGTATCGACACACAAAGAAAGAGAGTGCACTTGTGGGATTGGTCATGTCTCCAGACCCTCCACATGCTGATATTGGAAGCAATCAGCATTGAGGCATGGGAAGTGTCTGGCTTGCGAGACTACTTTCCCCCATTCTCTCCCTCTTGTTGTAGCAATAGGCTATGTGCAAGATGCATTCACATGGCGAAGGGTAAGGAGATCGTGATCATCTACCTACAAGTAAGATGTGGGATAGGTGGGAAGGGGATATGAGAGTGACATCACCGTGCCAAGTGACGCAAACACAGACCTGTCCTGATTCTCAAATTGATGAGAATCCTAGCGTGGATTTTCTGATGGCACATAACTTTAGATTGGTGCTGTGACTGCTTTTGTACTACAGATGAAATATCTAGCTCTTTCTCTTACATATGCAGGTCCCCTGTTACACTCCCTTCACCACATATAGTGGCAGCTACATGGTGAGTACATAGGAGTACACATGCATAGGCGTAGGAGCCGGTCCGGTTTTGGCCAGACCACTTTTTCGGTGATTTAATGAAATTCATAGTAGGCATTCCTGCCGTACCCACATTAATTGCATGCAAGCGCACAGCAGTGCAAATATTTTTAAAATACACCCGGACCAGTTCAAAAGTCCTTCCTACGCCCCTGACATGGATACACTTACAATGGGCACACACACACACTGTGTATATGCATATGCACACACATGGTGCGATGATGACTGGGAATAATCCCAGCTCGCTTTGAGCCCCCCCCTCACTGGGAGGCTCTGAAGAGAACTAGTTCCCCTACTTCCTCCTGAGCACCACACCTACCATTCTTTTGTCTCTGTGAAACCTAGCTTGATCACCAAAAACTTCTTGTCTCATGATAAGAAATCTGATTGGATCATAGTCATGTGACTAGAAATATTCTACATGGTTACCTATCCAGGATCCTGTTCCGGGAGCTGACACAACAAATAGAAGAATTGTTTACCACTCGTCTTGCACCCAGGCCACCAAGTTTGTTTTTTGGAACAAAACCAGCTAGCTATACCCACTCACCATTTGAAATTGTTTTTGTATTAGATAATGTTGTTTTATAGACATTTGTACAAAGTATATAAATGATTTGACTTTGGATACAAGGCAATAATTTGTAGTGACGAAGAGTTGAATAAACGTCGTTGAGACACCATACGTGACTTTCATAAAACAACACACAAAACTTCAGAGCTACAAAACAGGAAAATCACATACAAAAACAATAGGTGGGCAGACTTAGAATTGGTTATGATGTGTGCAGTGCAGGAGAGAGAGAGATGAGGAGCTCCACTCCCCACTGATGGGTGGACTATGACAGTAAGCTAAATCTGTAAGACTAGAAATTCTTAGTTTGTGATCCAATCCATTCCAGTCCTTGGTACAACCTGGTGGGAGAAAGATGTGCAATATCCATTTAGAGCACACCATGCAAGGGTTATAGCCTTGTTCCCAGACAGGCAAGTTGGCTGCACGTGAGCCATTAATGTTACACCGAGTCACCCATTGCACCCACTGCATAGGGCGTATTTCAGCCAATACTAGCCTTCTACCAAGCCTCATCAGCTACACTGGGGTGACCCACGTCATTTATATATAGCCCCCGACCCCCCCCCCCCCCCCCACCAGCATTTCATGAATGGAAAGCCACGATATTAACATAGTAAAATTTAACACTAGGAGCTACAATAGTCGGGAGATCTTGCATACCCTTCTCCTGTCAGTGCACAGCAGGCCTGTATGTGCCACCCGTGGTCCTTGATGGAAGTGAGGTTTAATTGCTGTGAGATCTCTGCCGCTGACATGGAACCCTTTACATCCTGCTTGTTTGCAAATACCAGCACGTGTGCTTTTCTGAGGTCCTGTATATGTGTGTGTGTGTATGTGGAGGATAGACACTTGTGGATGAAACAGTACAATGTATACAGTCATACACTTTGTTTGGTTAGTCTCGCGGGCCATGCAGACTCTCAGTCTGGCCTGCGAGACTATTGTTTGATAGTCTCGTGCCCAGACCCCACCCAGCTCATGCAAGGAGAAGGGGTCTGGTGTCACAAGTCCAAATCCTTGGGCTAGCTCCAGAAGTGCCGAGCGACCAATGAAATTCCAGAGCGACGTTTATTGGGATAATGTGGAAGCGAGAACAAGTACTTCAATCGTACTGCTCAAAGTGATGTTATGAAATTCATTATTCGCACTGACAAATTTGTAATCCTACACTAACAATTACAAGGCTTCAATACTTCCGCAAGCCCAGGGATTCAGACTTGTGACCCTTCTCCTTGCGTAAGCTGGGTGGGGTCTGAGGACGGAGACTATTTGTTTAACAGTGTATGTACTACAGTGGAACCCCTCTATAGCGGACACCATTGGGAACCAACAATATGTCCCTTATAGTGAGGTGTCCCTAACTCAGGGGCATCTGGTATATTTCCGGTAGACGTGGTATTGCATAATCGGGCTGTTGAGCACTTTGTGGCCACATTTCAGAGCTTTCTCTTGCTCTGTGCTGGCGGGGAAGGCTAAGCAGAGGCTAGTACTATGAGTAACAGCGCTAATCTAATGTCAAGTTGTTAACTCCAGCAGCGATGGTGGATGATCTTGCTGAAAAGGTCAATGAGTGTCCACTAAATCGGGGTCATTAAGTATTGTTTGCGTATAATTGGGACAGCGAAAACTGTACGTTATACAGAGTAGTGGGGTGTCTGCTGTTCAGGGGTTGCTTAAGTATTGAATGAATGGAAGGACAGTCGGGACTTTTTTGGAATTGTCCGTTATATCGTGGGTGTCCGTTAAGCAGGGTTCCACTATATACTCTCTTCTCACAATGCTACACAGACACACATACATCTCATTCCCTAGCACAAGAGGTGGCCACACCCATATATATGCCTTGTACTTATATACAACAGAAAAACCTAGCCTTTACCCAGGCTCCTCCCCTGTTTTTTTTTTTGTGGGGAGGAGCCTGGGTATGAGGCTAGGGTATAACCTGCTGTGCTGCTTGATAAAGTCAGTGAATTGTTTCCAAATCTAGAGAGCCACCAGTGGCTATTTAGGTGGTCACAAATTGCAACCCCAGTTGTAAATAAGTAGTACGGCACTGATGGGAGTGATCACCCCCTTGCCAACAGCTCCTTTCTCAATCACTCTATTGCTCCTCATTACTCACATCACAACACCCTCTCCCCCCTTCCTCTCCCCTCACACTTGGCCAGACCTAACCCACAAGGGAAAAGATCAGGTGACACAAGCCCTAATTCTTGGGAGTGCTGAAACTTTGTTGAAGAATGAATCTCATAACATCAATTCAAGTACGAGTTCTTGCATTATTTCAATGAATACAGCATTTCTTCGAATAAATTCCGCCCTCGAATAGTAGCCGCAGCCAGTATATGCACGTGCGAAAGATTTCTAACGACGGTCACCACACTAGCGCTAGGGTTGTTCGTGATGTATGAGTTGATTCCACGGCTGACAGCAGGACTGAGAGACTGTGCGTATGTACTACTGACAGCATCTAGCAATTGTCACTGTCTCACTCGTACATACCTTATCCACCTGTCGTTGATGTCTGCAGGCTTTCTAAAGAAATAAACGCCGCCTCGAATAGTAGCCGCCCTTGAATATTAGCCACACAAACACAAGCAGTGAAAAAAATAGTAGCCGTGACGTCTGATCAAAGAAATACGGTACTACTGCTACAACTTGACTGGTTGCTCTCAGCTTCTGGAGCTACTCACATCATTTCCTAGCATCTTGTAGAGCTCCTCTCTGGAGACGGCTAGTCGCTCTTTGTCAGTGCTATCCACCACAAGAATGACAAACTGAGTACCAGAATAGTATGTGCTCCATGCCTGCCGTAGTGACTCCTGTCCCCCAATGTCCCACATAATGAAGTGAATGTTTCGCCATTTTACCTGAACAAAGAAGGGGGTAGGCCATGTCATGATTAGTCTTGGCACGCAGATACTTAAGTAGTTTAGAGACAAGTGCGTTTCTGATTTTTCATCTGTGTCCGTGGTGACAGTTTAAGTACAGAGCTTATCATACACACGGCATGGAAACAGGGTAATGGCACAATTGGTAGCTTATGCACTCCCTTAGGCCCACCCTGTCCTGCATTCACTCAGTATACACGTGTCGTGCTGATGTAATTTCATTGTCATTACAACACTTACCTCTTCCACATTGCTGCCTATTGTAGGTGATGTGTGTACAACCTCATTCATTAGACTGTAAGTGTGTGTGTGTGTGTGTGTGTGTGTGTATTACAGGAAGGAAATGCAAGTAACAATGTCAGGAACTATACACTTCCTACTTCCTGGATTCCATCTCATCAGTTCCAGTTGAGAGGAACTTCTTAGAAAATCCCCACATGAGCTCACCATACCACAGCTAGAAGCTAGATTTTCAATAATGATGTCATTTGACACAGATGTTTATTGACAGCATGATGGTGATTGTCAGGTCACCTGCTGCATTCCAGTATGCGATTTCTGGGCATCAGAAGCTTCTAGCCTGCTAGACTGATCACACGCCACAACACTCTTTTTGCTACTTAGTTAATTTCCTCATGTCCTTTACTTTGTTTCATGTCTACTTCAACGTCTTCATCCAATAGCCACTTCTCTCTCACTCCAGTCATGCAATCTATACTCCTGGATGAAGAGCGTGATTGAAAAGTTGATTTCAAAATTGATGTTTTGACCAACTGCTCATTAGTGGCATACCATTACCATGACAATGTTGAGGCACATAATGTCGACTATTGAAGATGGTGTCAAAAATGTCAACACCTGCAACAGTAAATAGCCACAGTATGCGGATGCCATGTGTTATCACAACAAGGAGAACTGCCGAACGGCCAAACGAGAAGCTACTAAACTGAAACATATTTGCACACAGTTCTACAGAACCTCAGCAACACTACCAAGTAAAGCTGTCTATTGTGTGTACACAACTATAGCCTTAAATAGTCCAGGCAATATATGTAGAAGCAGGAAGTAGCACCATGTTGCAAAGCCACTTTATCAACCACACACAGCTGGCACACATTATCACTGTGGTAAACATTACACTAAATGTTGTATGAACACCTGAAGTTTCAATCCGCAGCATCATTAACTTCTGATGTTCATTTTACTTTGTGGGTCCAATGGGCTGTGAGCAGAGGCAGCTGGGCCAACAATAGTCTCCAGAGAGATGGGAACGCTAGTTCCATGCGACTCTACACTATGCCAAATAGCAGAACCATCCCCAATGTAAAGATCTAAGGGATGTAGGGGCCCAAAAACCCATCACTATACCCATAAACAATGGGTAGGATTCAAATCTGGGGTTTGGTCTACTGTCAAGCACAACAAGTTACTTCACTTTTATACGACTGTTTGTGAGAGGGAACTGAGATATCTTGCCAGTACCCTCATAGTGTGAGACACAGTCAATTGGTGAGTGTGTGTGGGAGGAAGCACTTACAATTGGTATAAGATGGTTGTCTTTCCAGCATTGTCCAGTCCAACTATAATAATCTTGTACTCTGTAGACAAAAAAATGTAACAGCACTGTTAAAGTTGGCAGATCACTCACACACACACACACACCATGTCCCAGGCCCCGCCCAGCTATATACCATGACTTGCATGCACTAAGTGGGGGGGAGCCTGGGAGTGCTGCTACAGAGCTGACCTAAGCAGCCACATCATTAACGGGTAGAATAAACACTGGCAGCTAGTGTACTAAACATCTTCCAACATATCATCACACATCACACCTCCCAAT
>OX422186.1:9700473-9754743 GCA_949130485.1 Agelas oroides | reverse complement strand
GTTTCCTACCTCTGTCAACATTGAAGAGCACATCTGCCCTGGTTTCCACTTTGCTTCCTTTTTTGTTGGACACACTCTGAGACATAGAGCTTTGTGAGCCAGTCACAGAGTCTGCAAGAGCTGTTTTACCAGTTATACTGTCTGCTGTCTTTGAGGTACGTTGGGCTGAGTCTCTTCTGGCAGCAGTTTCCACTTGGAGCAGAACCTCCATTCTTGACTTTACTTGCTCCCTCATTCTGCATAATTATGTGTGTGGTGTGTGTGTGTGTGTGTGTGTGTGCATGTATGCATAAGGGTAGTCATATTTCATGGTTCGTAATGAAGTATGCACAGGTGCATCATAGTCTCATGCCCAGATCCAGCCTTCTCCTTACGTGAGCTGGATGAGGTCTGGGCACGAGACAAGGTGCAAGCACTCACTTCTCCATCTTTCCCTGGATCTCTTTCAACCTCACATCATCCCCAGATAATTTAGCCAGCCCTGACTGCAGTGTTGTGAGTGCCTTGTTGTACAGCTCCAGGGCTTCCATCCTCTCCCCTGTCTCGTCAACACTCAGTGCCTGGGTGATTTGTCTGCATACACATGGGATGAAACACCATCATACGTATATACACTGATCTTCCCAACCCCACCAGTTGAACCTGCTGCATAATACACCTGTTGCTTGCATCATTCTGTAGCCAGAATGTACAACCATGTTTATAGCCAGTTGACTTCATATAATTGGCTGACTTCCCTCAGCATGTAGATGACCAGCTACATAGCTAGTATAGCCATCTACAATGACCCAGGTGTCTGCTATTCAGACAAGCTCATGTGGCTCAGTCTAGAATCAGTTTCAATAGACGTTCGCTTTCCAACCTCTTGGCGTCCTCGTAGTAGCTCTGGACCAGAGCAGTCCTCCCACTGGTGGTAGTGGACTGCGAGCGCCTGCTGCTAACAGTTGAGCTCGCCACTACACTGATGCCGGCGGAGCGCCGGGCCTGGGGGCTACTGTGCCGCTCTTGGAGCATCATCTTCTCAAACTAACGTATGAGAACTTGTAGAAGTTCAACTATTCATCTTGGCATGTGACTGGTGATTTCAGCACTGAGCATGAGCTGAATCAGCAAGCATTTCAATTTTACATAATTTACAGCATTCGCCTTATTAGAAAGTAAGCTAGCAGTTAGTTGGTGGGCATGGGGCATGGGATGAATGGAGGGGAGACAGAATGAGTTATTAATCATGTGGACGAGCTTGTTTCATGTGGTTCTCCAACAGTTTTGCTGCCTCAAAGTTTCCTGAACTTCCAGCAAAATCGACTGGAAGGATGCCACTGAAGTTGGGAATGTAGGGGTCTGCACCTGCACACAATAAGACAGGAAAATTAATGCACTATGATATGTCCCACTGTAATACTGTTCATTATACCAGACCATTGACCCTCCAGAGTGTGCAGTTTCCACTGTTACTTGTGAATGAAACTCTCCCAGGACAGCCTCATTTATGCTCTCACCCTCTCTCTCCTCACTCACCATACTGCAACAGCATAGATATGAGTAATGTCCTCCCATGTAAAGCAGCAATGGAGAGGGCAGAGTTTCCACTGCTGTTCTGTGCATTGACATTGATCCCCCTACATGCCAGCAGGTCGAGGAGACGAGAGTCAGCTGTCTTCACGGTGCAACAGGCATAGGTTGCCAGAAGCAGGGCAGAGTCACCCTGGGCTGTTGTAGCTGTGTAGTCTGCACCTGTTTGGTGGTGTGTGTGTGTGTGTGTGTGTGTGTGTGTGTGTGTGTGTGTGTGTGTGCATGTATGCGTGCGTGCGTGCGTGCGTGTGTGTGTGTGTAAGGGGGGAGAGGAGAAAGATATTGATCCACATTGACACACACAACCAGTCTTTCCTGGAGCTACCTTTAGCAAGGAGAAACTTCACCATTTCTTTATCACCACCGAGGCAGGCACACTGTGGGAAAATTGTAATGCCAAATTGAAGTGTCAGTGAGATTACTGTAACAGAACCAAATAGGACAGCAGGGATTCATTGGGAGGGCATTTGCTCCCCCTTTGCAGAATTTGCAGAATTTGCCCCTCCCTTGGAATTTATAAGTAAGTCAAGCACACCAACTTGGATTGTCGCCCCCCAAAAATTTCAATTTTTAATAAACGGCCTGGCTAAATGAAGCCCTGGACAGGATGTTTCTGTTTTGTTACACCCACTGCACCAGTAGAAGGGTTAGTCCAGTTGCTGGATCATGGTGGCCATTGACATCAATGCCATGGGTTTGAATCAGCTCCATCAGTTTTTGCTTGTTTTCTCTGACATGAGAGGTCTGTAGGAGAGGCAGTGACAATCTGGAGATGAATCCCATTGGTCACACAGCTGACAACAACAAAACAACTACTCAGAGTTGTCTGCCACAGTTTTATACCTTTGCCAGGTTGAAAAGTCTTGTCCATTGCTTGTCGTCCACTAATTCTACAACAGTAAGTTGAGCTACAAAAACAAAACATTGTAATTGTCACCAGAGGAGACGGAGAATGGACTGGCAATGTAGAGACTAATTTGGACAACAACTAACTCTTCCTCCTCCTCCTCCTCCTCCTGGTGCAGTATTGTGTCAGACACAGTGCTCCCGAAATGGCCAGTAATGTAGCCATGGCAAGATAAGGGAGGGGCAGGGAGCCTGGAAGGTGGGTGTGGGTTGTGTTTGTGCAAGTATGTGATATGAGGATCCTTATGCATGCAGTGTATAGTAATTAGTTTTTGAGGAGTCCACGATTACCATGAAATCTTATACACCCTCCACTGATGTCTAGAAATTTCCAAATCTGAAATTTCCATAAACAATGCCCATATACATATACATAATTTGGACCACTTGGAATACACGGCACCGGAAATTAGTGCACAGGTAGGGAAAGGGTTAGGGCTGGGCAGGTGAACAGGATTTCCGGTACCGTATATTCCAACTGATCCCATAATTTCATATACTCTTTAGTCTGTGACTATCTTACACCCTCTGCTGAAACGTTGCTCTAATGGATCTCTGTGTACATGCAAGCTGCTTACCATGCTCTTCAGCCATAGCCCAGAGGGCAAAGCTGCGGAGAGAGTCTCTCAGGGTGACTGCAAAAAGATCCAGAAACTCTGCAGCGCTAGCAGGGACCAACACAGCCATGGCTAGCTCAGTACCACAGAGAAACTGCACAATACATAGCATTGCAGACTACATGTGTGCAGCTGCAAATGTAGTTTGATTTTCGCGCGGGACAAAGATTTGACCTTCGGTCTTTGAACCTTAACCTTTGGAGCCCACCTCTCCCGCTTGCATGCGAAAGCTGGGCGGGGCCTGGGTACGAGGCCGGCCGGCTAAGCTACCAGAGTGTTGCCAATGATAATCGAATGAACGAAGTGAACCAAGACAAACGAAGAAATGGTAATGTAAAATTATTAATTTAGGATTATTACTACGAGGGAAATTTGTACTTTGCTGCTAGGTAAATGTTCTATTTGTAGCCCACTGGCACTCACCCAAATTATCTCTTACACATGCAGAACAGGGAACTGTTAAAGACTAAGCTAGAGACTCCTTTCTCAGCAAATGAAGTTCTAGCAACAGCAGCAGTTGGTGCACTGACTTTCCCCTCCATATTGGGAGCTGCACAAGTATTGGTATTCAGACCTCTGAGAGTGTCATGTGGGGTAGGTCGTCTGTCCTCTGTGTATGGAGGTGCGGCTGTGTGTGTGGCTGGCTGCATTGCGTCACTTGCAGCAGTAAAGACGTGTTCCCTGGTGCAAGAACACTGGAGGACAGCTGGTCATCATGACAGCGAGCTGCTGGGGAGTAGGACGGTTTCTTTTTCAGTTCCAGAGGCTCTGATTTCTATGGTGTCTAGTGCAGTTGTGTTTCGTGCTCTTGGAGGACGATTCTCTTCTGTGTTACCTAGCAACCTCGTAAAGGCAGGGGCATTTGCTAGAGAGTGGATCCCTGCCAAAACTCACCAACTTGCTACAGATTATGAAAAATCACTCATTCAGTTAATAGGCATGAAGTATGGCTGCCATAGCTGTGGAAGGCATGCTACAAAGTTCATGGCTGACCATCAACCACCGACTAAGCTATTCGTTTCTGGGATAAATAAGTCACCGTACCAAAGGTTCTATCCTCACTGTCAGAAGTGTTCAGTTCTCCAAGGTGTTGTAGTAAACAGTGGTGCTACTCTACATTCAAAGGCAATCCGTGTTCACCCTCTTTGTCTTCGGCTGTATCATCTCTTTCTCCCTCTCCCCCTCGGAATTTGCTACTGGAAATCTAGCAACACTGTCATTATAACACAGAATGAGATAGTGAAAGAAGCTGTACAGGTATGCAAAGATGTCAGCACACAGACGACTCCAGTGTCATCTGGTAGCCAATCACCTCTTAGGAGCATATTAGGTGAACCGGATTTATTAGATTTGGTCACAAATTTCCCACTTCTGATCATCTGGAGAAAAGTTGTTGGTTTTCTGGAGTCATTTCGTAACCCTGGAGATGCATTTCATGTTACCCTGTGGGTCTTTGCTATTGTAGCTGCTTTTGGGACGATTTAAGATTGAGCAGTAGTAATGTATATGCCATTGTAAATTGCCAATTAAATGGAAATGGAAGATGGTTGTGGTCTGTTGGGCTATGGATACATGGGAACAAGGCCAACTTGATCATTTCGCTTCAGCATGCAGGGTGCCGGTGGAAGTGAAGAAGGGGTGAAAATACCAATATCAAACCATGCACTCATTCCCAGGCTCCTCTCCAGCTTTTTGGTGTGTAAAGTGACCGAAACGCTGAGGAAGAGCCTGGGAACAAGCTGTAGATGTTGTTACTGGAAGTTGCTGTTTCCAGGAACAAGGGTACCATGCTTAAGGATACATGTCGTTGAACGTCAAAGGGAGCTGATTTCCAAGTTGACCTTTCACACAGGATCCACCCGAGAAGCTACTGGATGCACTTGCATTGTAGCATAGCAGGAAGCAAGAGATGCTGTAGTTGTATTCTAGCCTCATTCCCAGGCCTTCCCATTAATTGTCCAGTTTTTGATCACTTAAAGTATGCGATCAAAAACTGGACAATAGGAAGGCCTGGAACAAGGCTAGTTATACGTATGCAATGTCACAATCAGCAAAGCATTAACTAGCTGCATGAACCTATCATGCATTGCTTGCATGAATTGAGAATAATCATAGTATGATACAGTCACATGATGTACATTAATTATGGGTGATCATACCTGCAAGTTTACAAAAAGATAATATTCTGCATTCAATGCATGGAGAGCACTATTAATGAGGAGTGATAAAAACAAGTTACAATGGAAAAAGCTATGGGGGGCTGTCATAAATCTAAATGTCTATTTCTACAAGCTCACTAGGTTTGGAGAGATAGGGGGTGAGGTAAATGCGGCAGTGGAAATGTTAGAGATGGGATTCATTGCATAGTGTTGTGGTTGGAGTGTTGGAGGAAGGGTATTTGTGTAGGTTATCCCAGGCCCCATGGGGTACTGGTGGCTAGGGGGAGGGTAGGTGTAGTGAAAGTTGGGCTGGCAAGTAGGAGAGAGTAGGTGTGAGGGTCGGCTGAGATTGGGTGGACGATGCATTTGAAATCTTGGTGGCTTTCGACTTTGAAAAGGAGAGCCATGACCTGTTTTCCGGACGATACCATTGGGAATACTAACAGGACTGTTCACAGCTTTCTTCTGGTTATCTTTGTCTGATGAGTCCAGTGTAAGTTGCTTCGTCTGGTTCTCAAGGAATGCCATGTCTTTGCTGGTATCACCCACATCCCCTGCCCCTTTGCTCTCCTCTATCTTATTCTCAATGGCCGGAGACTGGGAGGGTGGAGTTTCAGTACCATCCAGAGCCTGCTGACACAATGAAGACAAACAGAATGAATATCAGACAGAGCTTTAATCACTTGAATCAGTATAACTCACATGCACACAGTTTTGATAGGAAACCAAGTTGTACACTACAAGTCACATTACAAAACAGTTAACACTGTCAGCAACATTAAATTGCTACATCAAGCTGACCAAGCATACCAGAAGTACATGCATACCCACAAACATACCTAGTCTCATGCTCAGCCCATTACCGTACTCATAGATTGTTAAGCACATACCAGGCCCGTAGGCAGGGGGGGTTCAAGGGGGTTCGAGCGAACTCCCCTTTTGGCCTCCATAAGATTTATATACCACCTAGCCCTACTCCGTTTGTTCACAGAGGACCAGCAGATGAATGCGGAACGCGTGCATAAGTGTCTTATGCTGAAAGGATGTGCGTAAACACGTGTGTAAATACATCAGACGCTTGAGAGTTCACCAGTTGTCCTTCTTGTGAGTCACCGCCAACTATTAAGCGCCGCAACTAAACAGCCTAGAGTCACTACCATCTTTCTGAAAATGCATGGAAACATATTATAGACAAACATATCTGTCCCAAAATGGCCTCAGAAGCAATCTCAGAGCATGTTACTTCTAAAAATTTCCTGGGGGAGCATGCCTCCAGACCCCCCTACTCTTACATGATTATGCATACAAACATACACTTTCCACATCCATGTAACCCCCCTTCTGGAAATCCTGGCTACGGGCCTGCATATGCTTATATTTCCACAGGAAGGAAATGAGGGCCTAACAGCAAGGTGCATTTAGTGTGTGCTTCATTTAGAATTATGCACTAACCACATGTAAACCAGTGCTTATTAGCGAATACACACTTAATAATAGCGAAATGTGCTTAACAACGCATGTGTACAGTACCAAAATGTGGTAAGCACCAATGCAATTAATTATTATGTAACACTTCCCTTACAGCAGTAAAAATTTGCCTCTCTACTTGGGTATCTCAATGAGCAGGTATGGATGTTAATTGCTAGTTTACACTACCCAGGAAATTCAAAAGACCATTTTTCCCATAAGAGGGTAGGGACTGGGCACAAGACTAAAAGCATACACACCATATTCACACACACGCACGCACGCACGCACACACACACACACACACACACACACACACACACACACACACACACACACACACACACACACACACACACACACACACACACACACACACACACACACACACACACACACCATGACCAGCTGTTGGTTGATAGTGGGTTGGGAAAGAGGATAGGAGAGGGGTGGATGCTGCTGGTGGGAGAGTGGCTCTGTGATGTAGGTACAGGAGGAGGAATGGGCGGGGAGAGCTGGGTAATACCTAGGTGAGTACACTTCAGCTGGTGCCGGGAGGGCAGGTACCGTTGTTGGCTGGTGAGGAGAACAAGATATAGCAAGCATATTTGTTAGTCAATTGAAAAAAAGCACAAGTTTATAATCCTCCATATTTTGTGTAGTTTACCCTTAAGGCATGATTTTGTGTAAAAAAAAAAAAGCAGGATTTCACCTGTACAATTGCTTATCGTCCTCCACACAAACTTACAGACTGGACATAATGTGGTTGGTTGCCAGCAAGGTACATGGGAGAATATACAGAGAAACAAGGCTGCAAGGGAGGGAAGGCACATGACCTGAAATGGAATTCTTAAACCCAATATTAAACATTTTTATACTGATAGTATTCAAAATTCACTACTTGTTACTTCCTTTCGCAGCCAAAGCTCAAGTGTATTCATTCTGATTGTTTTGATGCTGAAATTCATAGTAAAATGTGATGCATAGTCATATAACATGTACCTAGTACACACCTCTGTAGCATTGGATGTGCAAACCAAATAACGATCAAAACACAATCATGTGTGTGCATGAGAGTACAAGTATTGTCATGTTTTGTTGATGGTGGAATTTATCACATACTCATTCAATTAAGGATATGTACAGATATTTTGGTAATACATATTTTAAGACTAAGTTCTTTGGTGTGTTTTTTGGTACTACCCAGCATAGTTCAGTGAGTATCATTAGCAGTTCACTTCTCCTACACCATGGTGGTGTGTACAAGTACCTTGGCGGGTTGTGTGTGAGGATTAGGCTGCTCAAAGTGCCAGGCTCCATCGTGTTGGCTGACAAGGTAGCCACTTGGGTGCATCCAGATTGCATGCTGACCATTCATATACTCTGCAAATGAATGAAGCTATTTGTAGTAAAACACAGTTTTCATTCCCAGACCCCCCTCGATGAGATATAGTCGTATACAGCATGAAACTGACTGGGTGAATTACTAGCAACTGTGATACTAGTGTAGAAGAAACCAAGAAATAAGCAAGTATCAACAGTGTTAACTGCTGCTTGCTATACCTAGACCGTGTGTGGTGTTGGTGCATACCTTGGTTTGCTTTCGAGTACTGTCCACCCTGTGTTGGAAGAATAACATGCCAGTAAACCATGTTATAACTCATACAGAGAGAGAATAATCCATACCTGCTTTCTGACAGCCTTAGAGACATTTAGCTTCTTCTGTTTGTAAAACAAACTCCCCTGCAACAGTACAATGAAATTACTCATACTGTGTTGCATCATTCAAACCAGTAGTAGGGATGATCTACTCATGTAAGGAATGTTTGGGTTGCAGTATCTGAAGTTTGGGGTCAAAAAAGTAGGGATTCCTCCCCAATGACCATCATTTTATCACGCTTGCTAATGAGCCAACCCAAGCATAGACCTGCACACAGAATCACTATCCATTAGAACAGTATCACATGTGCACACACGTGTGTACCAATGTAAACACACACAATAAAGCCTTCTATTACATGCAAGGATCAAATATGCATGTATCATTCCATAAGGTACTAGAACATGTGAAATAAACCCTCCACAATTGTATAACATGAAATTCAGGTTGAAATGGGATGTTATGTTTCAAATTCAGCATATTACTGCATAATACTTCAAAGGTATTGTTGTAATGTGCCAGTTAAGGTCCTGACTATCATGAGTGACAGAAAGCTTTGCAGAAAATAATACTAGTATTTAGCAGTGCAATATATTTCTACACTCTTGTATGCTATGGGAGGTGTGCCTAATCACATACCTTGCAAGTGAAACAAGGTTAAACTGACAGCAGGGAGGAGACATGCGCAGACAGCATGCTACCAGGATGTATAATTAGATCACTTCATACTTAGTTAGCTACTATCTTGAGCACATGCTAGAGAATAGTCAAAGCAGTGTGGTTGAGCCCATCCACCCATCCATATAGCCATAATAACTATTTAGACTTCAGTATTATACTTGCAGCAATAACTACCATCATTTATTTGCATGTTCACTAGAGTTTCATCACTTACTAGAGGCATGTGGCCATTGTGCATAAACATAAAAGTACATAAGTGTTTGTGTTTCAACTGTATAGCATCTTTGCTAAATCAAATCACACATCTTCAAAGTCAGCAGCGGTAAAAACCAATAATGCACAGTCATGCTACTGATGCTAGCACCTGGAAATATGTCTTTGCCCACTAATATGAAATGCATAGCAAATCAGGACATGTGTAAACTGAATAAAAAAAGTTCAAACAACAAAAGACGTTATGAGAATCTTACTGAAAGCATGAACACAGTAACAAAGAATGACAACCCCAATTTCAGATTTCTCACCTTGGTATAGACCTTGGCTGCTTCTTCTTCAGTCTCAAAGGTAATGAAGCCATACCTGCAAACCAGATAGGTCAGTACTCCCCAATTAACACCAAACGGTGCTGAAAAGGGCACAGCCAAATCACATCAACGCCTCAGGGTGAAAATCGGCCACTACATAAACACACCCAAGGTTATCGGGATGCCCACAAAGGACTGGCCCATGTGAAAGGAATGAAAACAGCTTAGAACGGGGAAATTAACAGGTGTTTCAGGACGCCAGCTGACTCTGCAAGTTTCGGGTAGGCATCGGAAGGCTGTTCAGAAATTGAGCATCAAGTTTTGCCCAATACCTTAACAGTATTCTATTGTCAAAGATATTCCTAGATTGTATCTCCTAGCACAAGTATTCCTACTGTCAATCAGCAGTCACACACATTCAGAGGGTCTGGCAAACCATGAAGGTGATAACAGTACGCATAATTATTGATCAACACTCACCCCTTAGAGACTCCTGATCTGTCAGTGATGATCTTGCTGTCTTTGACCCGACCAAACTGGCCAAAGAACTCCTTCAGTTCAAGTTCTGTGGTCTTCAATGAACATGTACCATGACACAAATTAGAAGAAAGATATAATATTAGGAAGCGTACTTAATATGATTATTATGACTGACAATGAGCCAAATGATTTATGCTACTGCATTTCAGCATTGCAGAAATGACAAAGCACTAAGGGTCAGCAATTGTGGTAAATTAGAAAAAGCTGTTAGTTACAATTCTACCTCATTCCCAGGCTCGCTGT
Organism: Agelas oroides; assembly: GCA_949130485.1. Lineage (NCBI taxonomy): Eukaryota > Metazoa > Porifera > Demospongiae > Agelasida > Agelasidae > Agelas > Agelas oroides. Next base: position 9,744,374 of record OX422186.1, on the reverse strand, counting down.
CTGTACCAGCTGTTGCTGTGACTAACATTGTACCCATGTCTTAGCCCTCCTTAGCGGGGAGAGCCTGGGAACGAGGCTACCCATGTCTGTATAATGATATGTGTAGGCTCCCTCGGTAATAATGCTTTATGGGTGTGTTACCAACAATAATCTGTGCCAATAAGGTTGAAGGGGCATGCTATACTAATGAAGATCTGTTACTATACTATTTTAACTCAATTTCCTTTGAGAACCACTCCTTTCTTACATTTTTCTCTCACTCTATAATACAGTGGTAACACACTTACAGTGTATGAGATGCCACCCACAAACACCCTGTTGGGGATCTCCACTCCATATGGAACACATGTAACAGGAACGTAACTGAAAGGATCCTATGAGAGTGTGCAAGTGTGTGCATGTGAGGGAGGGAGGGAGGGAGAGGGTGAAAAAGGATTCAGAAGAATTGTGAACATGTTGCACGTCTTTGTTAAGGCTGTCAGAGCCAATACCCACTAGGAAAGCAAGCTCACAAATGCAGAAACACTATAGTAAATCACAGGGCAACCCCAATCTCCTTTTCCACATGCTAACTTGCACTCATATGCACTTGCTACTTGCAGCTGATATTAAATGGAAAGCCTGCTTCATTTTGTGGGTCATTGTGAGCCACCATGCATGTAACTGCAGCTCTCAAATTCTATGCAAAGTCCAACTGTGAAGGCAACAAAACAGCAATAGCTATATCGTCCTTGGACAGGAACGATTAGCTGCAATAAGCATGCTCCTGTACTTACCATGCTACTCTCAGCTCTCGTCCCACGATAAGGCGCGAAAAACGGGAATTGAGGCTATGAACAGCCTTTGAACACCTCGGACGTTGCAAAACGTCGCTGTTCGTTCTTCAAAAATATTTAGACGGTTTGAACCCAATTGAAACACAAATCTGCAAGTCGTATATTGTTGTCTTTCCGATTGGTGTAGATGCGTTTACTTCGGACGGGATATATGGCTTGCTAGCGCTGTAAAATCAACACAACAAATATACGAACCAACCAAGCGGATAACTAGGCTATATATTTCTCAACTGTGCGACATGTGGTAATAAAGGAGTGGCCAGAGTGTTCATTTCCTGATTCCCCGCGTAATTAATTACATTCATTATTGCACTTCCGAATGTGATTTTTTTTGGAAATGTGTTGCAATGGTTGTATACAAACACGATGTATCAACAAAAGTCCGTTGCCTTCCTTGTACTTCTAAAATATGGCTGCTCGGTATTTACCAAGTTCTCCTAAATTTGTACCACACAATGGGGCCAAAGCAACTACAAATTAATTCTACTACTGCTGGGTGTAGCTGTAAAGTGGCATTCTTTACTCATACTTTCCAAATATGGTACAAATTTGATATTCACTGCTGTGTATGCTATGAAGTGTATTTGTACCCCATAAAGTCATTACATAACACCGCGTGCAAGCACGACTTCCTGTACTGATATGGTCAAATCATATGACTGTCCAAAGTACCCAGACATATGAATATCCTACAAAGGTCAAGTGGCATTATTTGTAATAAAAGTAATTTTAACAACTGGATATAGTTCTCTCCACTGATGCAACAAATCAGCGGTCTAATGCCACAATTTTGTGCAAAGAGATAGGACTCCTGTTAGCAATCAGGCACCATTTTAATGTAATGGGCTTCTCTTGGCAACATGGCATTAGAAGGCTGATGCTAGGGGCAATTTTTACATTACAAATGTGAGATTTGTTGTCAATTTTTGGAGTATGCACTTACAAACTGAAATATAACATTCCAAAATCAGAAACATCGCAGTTATGATTTTGTGTTAACTCTGTGAGTGGGATAGGAGGAAGTGGAGGTAGAGTGGGGGGAGAAGGGAGCAAAAAAGTCTCGTGCAAACTGGTACACATCATCCGGTTTCTGTATCAACAAAGCTTGCATGAAATCTGCCAGAATAGCCTTCAAAGAAGGGTGCTCCTCCATGTACTGTCTATGTGACTCCTGCAGCTCCTCCTGAAATTGAAGAGTTTCAGAAAATGCAAGAGCATAGTCTCATTCCCAGATCACATTTGAAGAATATATAGGAAGAAGAGCCTGGGAATGGGGCTACGGAACACAAAACAGCAGGTCACCTTCCTATCCAGGTATTTGGAGACCATTTCTAGATCTTCTTCCCATGGAAGATAACCAGGAAGGGACTCTGTGACTGTCCTCTGATCATCCACATCCTGCGATGCCATCTCCTCAAGACTCCGTTTCGCGCTGCAGGCGCAGGCACACTGTGATTTTTCCTTGTTTCTAAGGCAACTGCATGATATTGCGCATGCGTGCGACATTTGGTTGCAGGGCCGGCCGGGGCGGAGCCTAGGACGAGGTTACATCCTGAGCACCATTCATGCCGGAATCATGGTTAGTTATTTGTCAGAGCGTAATAGTCACATGTCTTGAAGGGTCGCATGCTTTTATCTTTGCAGCATTGCTCGCAGCTATCAGGAAACTCTCATCTTGCCGATCGATAGAAATGGCTTCAAAGCTTCTCTTGCTGTGCTTGGTCGCAGCCTGCTGGACTCTTGCTGCCAGCTACCCTATCCATGCCTCCTGCAAGCTCACCTGGTAGGCATGGTAGCTACTTGTGAGAAAAATACTAGTCTGAAACAGTATGTACATGTACTGTGTGTACCCTTGTATGAAGAGAAACTTTAGTTTACAACCATCCACTTCTTTCCTCCCAATCCAGGACCTTTTCAGTAAACTGCACGTTTGTAAATGGCAAGATTGCAGCCCAGATGAATGCCTGGTCCGGTACATCTTGTGGCACCGGTGAAAAGTGTGGCTACAAGGTAAGTGTGGGGTTGTGTGACAGTTTTCCCAGGAGTGAACCACTTCACCCTTCCTTGCCTCCTCCCTCTCTCCTCTTCTCCAACACACACACAGATCACAAGCCAGTCTGCCAGCGAAATCAAAGGCACACACACCACTCCTGTGCACCACTATGTTGATGACCTTACCATGGCCTTTACTGCCTCTGGCTCTGGCTGCAGTGTTACTGTAAGCTACCAGCTAGCTAGCTACCAAAAAGACGGGATATTATGTTGTACATGTTGCGCACATACACACACACACAGGGCTTTTCTACCTCTGAGACCTGGTACGCTGTTCTTGACTATGGCACAAACTATTGCAACCTCCACAACTTAGTGGACGGAGCAAAGATTGACACATCCACCTATGGCTTCAAAGAACAAACGAGTGACTCGCAATGCACCCAGTACACCTCACACAATTGTGACAAGTACTAGATGCCAACACACTGATGGTGTAGATACAATGTAGACTTGGACCCCTTTACCCTGTCTGTAACACGATACTTTTGCTGCATAATTATACATGATTGTGTAATTATACATGATTATACATATAAATTGACTTTGTTATATAGCATGCATGTCTTGTCAATCCCTCCCTCCCAAAATATATAATTTGCAACATAAGCACTCTTAATTTGGCATGATGTAGCTAGCTAGCCTTGTTTCCAGTACCAACAACAGGCATTTTTGTTACTTGCATGAAATAGCTGGGTGGAGGGGGGCTGGAATTAGAGACCTGGCCTAGCCTCGTTCCCAGGTCTTCCCTCACTCTATGCAAAAATGGCATAATGCAAGCGAGCAAAAACTAGCTGGGTAGAGGGGGAGGGGGAGGGAGGAGTCTGGAAATCGGACCTGGCCTAGCCTCGTCCCCAGGTCTTCCCCACTGCAGTTTTCAAACACTTACAGTCTTCAATCACTTGCATATGCAAAAATGGTATACTGCAAGCGATCAAAAACTGGGGCCGAGGAAGGCCTAGGAATGAGGCTAATTAAGTCAAAGTATTGGAATTAAAAATTTAGACATGTCTACAAAACGAACACATGTCCACATACACCACATCTATCATCTTTATGTTGCTGTGTAGCCTCGTTCCCAGGCTGCACAGGTGGGACAAGGCTAGTCGCTGTGCTATGCCATGTAGTTGTAGGTGTCTCTGGAGTGAGTGTTCCTCTCAAGATACTGTTTGTCTATGAGTGTCTCAATACACTTCTTTATCGTCTGAATGTTTGGAGTAAACCGGGATTTCAACTGTGTTATTGTCTGTGTGTGTGTGTGTGTGTGTGTGTGTGTGTGTGTGTGTGTGTGTGTGCATATATGTGTGTGTGGAAATGGTGGATCACAGTAACACTCAGACAATTAGTCAAATGCTAGACATTGCTCGTTTCACCAGGGCCTAAGAATTCATTGTGTTCACTAAGTTAGCTGCACTGAGCCATAGGTTCAAGTTAGGCCCTGCATGCCTTCCCCACCTCTTCTATGAGTTGGTTATGCTTGAGGCTCTTCCTAGCCTTCATCACCCTCACGATGGCTGCCTGTGTGTGAAGCTTCCGGTCCTCCTGTACTGAGAACTGAGTCTGCTCTATCTCCTGCAGTAAGAACATGTGAGGTCATGTGAGGTCATGTGAGGTCATGTGAGGTCATGTGAGTCCATGTGAGTCCATGTGAGATCATGTGAGCCCATGTGAGCCCATGTGAGCTCATGTGAGCTCATGTGAGCCTAGTCTCGTGACCAGCCGGAAAAACCTACGGAAAATCCGTCTGGTAACGTAAGGCAAGATTCTGGGGCTTTTGCACACGTCAGCAGGGTTTGAATGCGGCCGGCGCTGACCATATATGGAAGTTCTCGCCTCTAAATGGCTTCAATTATCACCAATTAGCATCCACATAAGCGCTAGTGCACCAGTGGGCCACCCGAGTAATTGGACATGCTACAATTTGATTGGCACGTTCAAATAACTCCGTCGTAAGTAGAAAAGCCCCAGAATCTTGCGCCTTACGTTACCAGACGGATTTTCCGTAGGTTTTTCCGGCTGGTCACGAGACTAATGTGAGCCCATATGAGCTCATGTGAGGTCATGTGAGATCGTGTGAGGTCATGTGAGGTCATGTGAGATCGTGTGAGGTCATGTGAGATCATGTGAGGTCATGTGAGATCATGTGAGACCATGTGAGCTCATGTGAGCTCATGTGAGATTATGTGAGGTGCACATATCAACCATACCTGCTGTGAGTCCTTCTGGAAAGCTGCAGTGACCTTGAATTTTGTTCTCTTGTTAGTGTAACTCTTATTTAGCTTCACTACAGAACTGTGGCCCAATGCCTGAGGGGGTATACGGATACATACACCAAGAGAGCATAAGAAGAGCCTCTAGCCATCTGTTCTTATGTGTTCTTGATAGACGCTATCACACATGTGCATGTACACACACACACACACACACACACACATGCATGTACACACACACACACACACACACACACATGCATGTACACACACACACACACACACACACACATGCATGTACACACACACACACACACACACACACATGCATGTACACACACACACACACACACACACACACATACACACACACACACACACACACACACACACACACACACACACATGCATGTACACACACACACACACACACACACACACACACATGCATGTACACACACATACACACACACACACACACACACACACACACACACACACACACACACACACACACATGCATGTACACACACACACACACACACACACATGCATGTACACACACACACACATGCATGTACACACACATACACACACACACACACACACACACATCACACACTTGTCCCTCCTCCAGTAGCAGTAGTTTACAGTCGACCAGCGACTGCAATGTCACCAGAAGGTCTGGGTCCCTCAACTGGGTACACTGCAATAGAGAGCTGCAATGGAGGAGACTTCCAAAGATAACCACAACTCCTTGCTCCAGGCCGCCAGGGGGGAAGGCTGTTATTGTGGCAACACCCTTGCTCCGAGGTGGGACGTGAGAGTTTACGGGGGGGGGGGGGGGGGGGGGAAAGGCTGTTTACTAGCTAGTGTTACCTGTATGTGTGCATGTCAGACTGGTTGAATGCTAGCAAGGTGGCCATCTGGAAGGTGGTGACACAAATGGTGTAAGGCCTTCTCTGGTGGTGCATCTTCACCTCACCTGAGCAAGCAGGCAAGAGACATAATGCTATAAGTATCCTCCCTCTCCTCCTCCTCCCTCTCCTCCTCCTCCCTCTCCTCCCTCCCTCTCCTCCTCCCCCAACCACTCACCAAGGGACATGTGGTGAAGCCATGTCAGTTTCCGGCCACTGTGCTTCTGAACATAATACATCTCAAACTGCAGAAAGTGGGTGCACTATGATTAAATCACAGAAATGACATCATTGATTCATTTACAACTACCAGAAAACATACAATATCTCCCCACTCCCTCTTCAATTTCAACTTTTCTCCCCTCCCCTCCCCTCCCCTCCCCTCCCCTCCCCTCCCCTCCCCTCCCCTCCCCTCCCCTCCCCTCCCCTCCCCTCCCCTCCCCTCCCCTCCCCTCCCCTCCCCCCATCTCTCCCACTTACTCTTCTGATGGATGACACAAGCTCGTCGGGGACAGCAAATGTAGAACTAAGACAATGAAAGGGCCATGCAGCTGACTGCAGTACCAGTGTGGAGAAGCTAATTGGCAGGGACATCCCCACGGTTTGGAGGTGCTCCTGAAACTCAGACATACAGTCAGCACTGAGTTTCATGTCCACAACCATCCGCTGTAGCCGGGCAGTGTACTCATAGCCACATGCATGCTGTGAGGTAGGGAAGGAGTGTGGGTGTGAGTAAGTGAGTGGGTGGGTGGGTGAGGGAGGGTGTTCAGTAGCACTATGAAGTGTGAACCCTCACAAAGGTGTGTTCCTGGATGCCCTCCCCCTCCCTCCTCTCCACTCACACATGCATTTACCTTCAGCTTCTGTATCATGCTCTCCTCGGCTTCCATCGACAGGGACAGGTTCTGGACCAGTCGCCGTGACAACATCCGAGAGTAGAAACGCTGGAATAGATCTTTGTCATCAATGTAGCGGAACACAGTGATCTAAATGTGGGGTAGAGGTGGGAGAGTGGAGTGTGGAGGGTGGGAGTGTGGAGGGATGGGAGTGTGGAGGGATGGGAGTGTGGAGGGATGGGAGTGTGGAGGAGTGGGAGTGTGGAGGAGTGGGAGTGTGGAGGGTGGGAGTGTGGAGGGATGGGAGTGTGGAGGAATGGGAGTGTGAGTAGGGTGACATTATACAATGTGTGGTAATATTTCTGACTAGTCAAGCACACACACACACACACTCACAGCTTCCTCTAGCCGGTCCTCCACCTCCTGTTCTCCAATGCCCTTGGAGGACTTGCGCAGCAGTTGGTCACAGTACCGTGCCAGCTGTGTGGTGTGTGTGTGTGTGTGTGAGGGGAGAGGGAGGGATGAACGATGGGAGGGGAACACTGAAATAAGGTACTAAGAAAAAAGCATCTGTGTGTGTGTGTGTGTAGGGGGGTGACGTTACTTACCAAGAGAGGAGCCTTTGGCTGTTGTTTAGGTTTCTCAGAGATATTCACAAACACTCTGCATGCCTAGTGAGCCAACAACACCATTACATCATAAACAGCATATTAGACCATTACTGAGAACACAGAGCCCACCCGGTCCAGAGCAGAGTGAAACCGCTGGTGTCCCCCGAAGACCTCTTGCACCGTGCCCTGAAACTTGCCATGGACACTCAGAACAGCGTTCATGAACTCGGAGACATTTGGGCTCTGGGAGAGACAGAAGAACAGAACCAGCTGCTTCAACAGTTGAAGCGTTGCGATGGATGTTACGTACGGTGGTGCTACAGTACTGATACATGTCATGTTAGGGGAGTGGCCTAAGTACTACTAGCTTCGTTCCCAAGCTGTTTTGCAGGGTGCAGGAGAGAGCCTGGGAACGAGGCTAACGAATGAATGACATTAGTGGAATCATGCAATATGTGGTGACTACTCATTGCACTCACACACACATACATACACATGCATACGCACAGACACACAGACACACCCACGCATACGCACAGACACAGACAGACAAACACACCCACGCATACGCACAGACAAACACATACGCACAGACACAGACAGACAAACACACCCATGCATACGCACAGATACAGACAGACACACACACGCATACGCACAGACACAGACAGACAAACAGACGCATACACAGACACAGACAGACAGACACACACACGCATACGCACAGACACAGACAGACAGACACACCCACACATACGCACAGACACAGACAGACAGACATACCCACACATACGCACAGACACAGACAGACACACACACACACACACACTCTCACAGCTACCACATGGGTGGAGAAGTGTGGTAAACCCTGTTGGTCAAATCAAGACATTTTGGCCAACGGGGCTGCATGAAACTGCTTTTTACAATCCATAAGGAACTGGAATCACAGAGAAAGAATGATCCCTAAAACTCCATACTTGTCAACGAGTGTCCACCCACCATGCACTGTGTACACTCAATGTCACACTTGCCCAAGTGCATACACTTTATGCCCAATGCCCAAAATGTGAAAATGTGTCCCGGTTTCCAAACATGGTGAAGACACTTGTGTCCTAAAAAGTTCATATACACCCAGCTAGTGTGTTCATCTGTCCACATTTCAGCGCACAAGTGGTAGATGTATTCCAAGTGTAGGCAAATACCTTATCCAGCTGTAGCTTGTCAAAAGCTGTCAATCCTATGAAGGTCAAAGTACAAAGGTCAAGGTACAAATGTATAAGCAAGTAAAGTCAACCAGTCCACCTTGGCATTTGACATGGTCCTCAAACTCTAATATGACAGGCTCCAGAGCATGGGGAATCCCACTGAGCAGGACAAACAGGTTTGACAGGTCCCTCCTTCTCTCCTCCTGTACCATTACCCTTGTGTGTGAATAGAGGTAGTCCACCCTGTAGTCACCAACCAATCGCGCTTCACACTCTCGGACAAACTGCAGGAGGAAGGGGAGAATGGAGAAAAAAGAGAATGAAAGAGGGGGCAAAGAATGGAGGAGAAAGAAGAAAAAAGAGGAAAAGAGTGGAGGAGGAGGAAGAGGAGGAGGAGGTGAAGGAGGAGGAAGGAGGAGAAGGAAGGAGGAGAAGGAGGAGGAGAAAGAAGAAAAAAAGAGGAAGAGAGTGGAGGAGGAGGAAGAGAAGGAGGAGGAGAAGGAGGAGGAGAAGGAGGAGGAGAAGGAGGAGGAGAAGGAAGGAGGAGGAGAAGGAGGAGGAAGGAGGAGAAGGAAGGAGGAGAAAGAGGAGGAGAAGGAGAAGGAAGGAGGAGAAGGAGGAGGAGAAGGAGGAGGAGAAGGAGGAGGAAGGAGGAGGAAGGAGGAGAAGGAGGAGTAGGAGGAGGAGAGGAGGAGTAATGAGGAAAATGGAGTGGAGGAGGCCATGCATGTACACCTTGGTAATGGATGTCTGGTGCAGAAACTTGTGTCCACTTCTCCTTGCAGCCTGAAGTCGTGACACAACCTGTGCCATGTACTCTGAACACGAGAGCTCGGCCACCAGTTTGGAGGCTTCTTGTCGGTAATATTCCCCAGCGTCTCGAAGGAAGGGAGACTCAAACGCTTCCTGGTAGAGCTTTAGTGCCGAGTCCTTGTTAAACTCCTCCACTTCAACTGTAAGTAAGTGGAGGATCAAAGAAAGGGGGGGAAATGGAGGTGGGGCGAGATAGATGTAGATGCCTGCACAGTGTAACTATATACAGCATGCATATGTAAGGAAATTAAAGCTGGCAGTCATAAACCCAAAGGCCACTGGCTCAAGCCACCAGTGCTCTGCAACCACCATCATCTCTGTATAGGTGATACTGAACGTTTCAGCCTCCCAACCCCCCCACACTCAACTGCCAGATTTTCACTTTCCTCATGTTCATTTCATACCATTAAGAGGGAAAACAAACGCTGATGCACAGTGGTGAACTAACTGAGTGAGGATATGACGTCTCTGACCATGCCCAGGTTAGCCGATTGTCCAGCACGATCTCTGAATGTGAGTGTACATGTGTGTGTTTGGGAGGGAGGTTAGACCGTAGAGGAGAATGGCACCAAAGCACTAGCTCCCACCTCCTGATTTCCTCAAGCAGTGCCTTCAGCAGAGTGTCCCTCACCTTCTCTATCATCTCCCACCTCCACACACGCAGCACCATCTGAGGATGTGTGTGGGGAGAGGAGGGGAATAGATAGGTGAAATTTGGTAGCCTTGTTCCCAGTTAAATTCTCGCAAGCTAGACTCAACCAACCACAGTGTGGATCGCTTTCACTATTACACCCGCTAACTCTAGCCTTAACTATTCTTCTATGTGTGTGATGCTAAAAACAATCCGTGCTTTGGTTGGTCGGGTCTGGCTTGCGAGACAGTTTCCAGCCCTCTGTCCAGCTTTACTGCAAGCAATGGAAAGCTGGCCAGGGACCTGGGAGTGAGGTTATGTAAGTGTGTGTGCTTGTAATGGACAGAGGGAAGTACTCACATTCCTAATCTCCACTGGTGTGTTCTGGGGTAGTGGTGTTGGCTGAGGGGTAAAGATCCCTGGGAGGGCGTAGTCTATGGACTCTGAGGGCTGGTACTTTCGCAGTGAAACACGATTGAAGTAGCTGAAGAGGTTGTCCAAATACTTGGCCCCCTGCTGGTAGTTTAACCAGTGGTGCTGGTAGCCAGCCAGAAGAGACTGGGGATCCAAGGGTAGAAGGAGCTACGGGGGGGAGGAGAAGTGAGCTTTCAGTTCACAACCTTTTCGTCTCCAGCACAAGAAGGAAGTGGGTGTGGCCACATACATTGCAGACTCCTCTCACAAATCCCTCCAGGAGGGTCTTTGTCTCCTGGTACAGCTGTTCCGCATAGGAGTGAGGGAACGCCTCACATAGAGCATAGATGTCACTGTGTTATGTGATCAAGGAAATATACTGTAGCACCCTTGTTTCCATCCCTCTGCAACTCTAGTTTTTAATATGCCAAAAATGGATAGTAAGGACCCAGCTTTTACCATAAGGCCACTATTTGTTTTCTAATCAGGGAGTTTCTCTAAAGTTCATGCAGGCAGGCAGCTATTACCATCGTTAACTGCATAAAGTTCAGCTTCTAGACTTGTCTCCCTGTGAAAGAAACAACATTTGGAGGTAGCGCTGATATTTAAGGAAGGAGACATCTTTTAACCGTTTTGCAATACGCTGAAAAGATAAAAACTGACATATAAATAGCTGTATTGACGCAGACAGGGTATGAGGTCAATAGTGATAACGGACAACAAAGTGGGTCCCCAAAGAGTGTGTAAGTGAGAAATGCAATAGTTAATATGGCATGGGGGCAACGAATGTTTGCCGTCTAGCATGATTGGAAATCAACTGGCAGACCTAGGTAATTAGCTGGGGTATAAATAGCTTCAGCTAGCCTTGAAAGCCAGACTGCCCCCCTCCTTGTTCTGCATTCCCTGAATTCTGCTGCAACTTGGGAGTGTGGCGTTTAGTTCACTCATTTGAGAGGGGTGGATACGAGTAGTGGTCGTTCCATGTCGCCATGCGCACGGTCTGGAGCTGCACCACAGCTTGGATGGTCTCCCGCAGCCCTGACCACTTCTCACCAAAGTCCACGGCTCCTGGACGAAGAGACATCATTTTTCAAAATTACTGAATTGGTACCGAATTAATAGATAGGGAGCGACCAATGTGGGTGGGGCTGCGCGCGCGTCTGCTTGTGGGGGTATGGCCTGTGAGGCTAGAACCCCAGCTGAAGAAAACCTGAACTCAGAGGGTGCTGGGGAAAATGGTGCTTGCTCACAGCAGACATCACCTACTCGAGAGATTTCATCATGTCTTCCATGGAATTGGAGGAGAAGCTGTAGTAGCTGCAGCTGAGGGTCAGCTCTGCCTCCCCGGAGGCTGGAGCACCCAACTTGAGCAGGCTGGCTGTTGACGGTGATCAGTGTCCCCAGCAGGAAGAACTTGCTGTAGTATGTGGTGTGGGCGAGTGTGGGGGTGAGGCTCTTGCTCTGGAATGGGATGGACGCTTCCCAGAGGAGAGAGCTGGATTATGTCGTAACTTGTGCCTTCAGTGAATGTGCTTTCCTCAAACTCGACTTGACAGACCTCAAACTGTCCTTCATAGACTCACGGTTAAAACAGGCTTGCACGAACTTCACAGGACCTCCACTGTGGTGAAAACTACTTTCTAGATCTTTCCTGGCACTTGAACTGTCCTGTACGAGCTTCACAGGACCTCCACTGTGGTGAAAACTACTTTCTAGATCTTTCCTGGCACTTGAACTGTCCTGTACGAGCTTCACAGGACCTCCACTGTGGTGAAAACTACTTTCTAGATCTTTCCTGGCACTTGAACTGTCCTGTACGAGCTTCACAGGACCTCCACTGTGGTGAAAACTACTTTCTAGATCTTTCCTGGCACTTGAACTATCCTGTACGAGCTTCACAGGACCTCCACTGTGGTGAAAACTGCTTTCCACATCTTTCCTGTTCAAGAGAAGTATAGATAATAGAGTTCTATTATTATGCTTTTACTGAGACTAATGGGGTCTCTGTTCTCCATGCAGGGAACTGGCTTCCCCACCATGTCAAGCTGCTGGTGAGCCTAAGTGCAGTGGTGAAGGAGGTCGGGTGGTGCAGAAGTGATCTATATCTGTTTTTAGACCAAAAGAAATCGTTATAAGCTTAAAAAGATGATTTATTATTTTTTAGTTTTACTACTTTTCTATGTTTCTACCACATAGGCATAGGAACTGGGGGGGCACCGGGGGCATGTGCCCCCCCCCCCCCCCCCAAGTTTTCATAAATTGTTATATAAATTGCCCACTACTCTATGTGTAGTTTCAAGAGTGCCCCCCCCCAATCAAAAAGTCTTTCCTACGCCTATGTACCATTCTAGCATGTCACTCCAGGCTGCAATCATCACATTCAAGGAAGTATTTGGACACAGCCACAGAATGCACTGATTACCTAGTAGCAAATTCAGGTGTTGGTCAATAATTTGAATCACAGTCATGATAATTATAATACAACAGAAAATATATAATCTATGTTTTGTCTAGCAAATCATGATTCACAATGAGGGACCCTAGAATTTTTTTACTGCCAATTGCATCTGCCCGTGAGTTCATGCAAGCCGAGTGAGTGTTGCCAGTCAGCCCTTTACAAGTCCGGGACTTGTAATACCTCCTAAGGTAGGGTTCTAGAGCCCTCACCACACGAAGACCACTTGAGAGAACCTTGTCCACAAATCGCACATCATCATTCAGGCTACCTTGGTTCGTGCCAAAGCCACCCATCTTTCTGTAGTCGGATTTGTAAATGACCACCACTTGGTAGTTGTAACGGAGGAAAAATCCCGTATCAGCTGAGATCAGCATTTGTGGCGGCCGCTGGATGTACTTGTGCACCAGTTCTGGCTTGTAGAAAGAAAACAGCACAGGAAAGTAGACCTGTCTCCCACGAACAGTGTTGATCCGGCAGTGGTCCAGGAACTCTGCTGTGTACACAAAGTTGTGGTCAAAAAAGACCATTAGTTCCATATCCCCAAGCTTTCTAGCAACATGGTCATAAGCCGAGGCATGGGAGAAATTCTCAGTGGGAGACTGATGAATGCTAATGTTCTGCCTGGGGTAGTTATTCTGGAGGAGGGTCACCTTGGCCTTCATTTTCTTGTTCTCTTTAAACAGCACCACATGGAGGTGGGTTCTGAGACCGGGCTGCAGAGACACCACTTCATACATCCTCAGAAACTCGGATATGTCCCCTACCCGTGGCACGCCCACAATGACATTAACAGTTGTACTCAGGAGTTTACTAGACTCTTGATAGGTCCCCATCCCAGCTCCTTGAAATGGGAGGAACACATTAGCAATGTAGTCTACAGGGTCCTGCATGCCTTCCCTGTGCACGGACATGTGCAGAGTGTAGTAGATGCCAGATGATTGTTCGGTGACTGTGAAGCCATCAAAAAGGTGGTAGGGTGGTATGAAAGGGTGGGAGTTTCCCTCCTTGGTATTCATCATGTCCAGGAGGACTTCTAGAGCCGAGTTGATACCAGTTTTGAGACTCGCTGGAAGACCGACCACTGGCATGTGCTCGTACGTGAGGAAGAGCCTTGTCGAGTTGAAGTACTCCCACACGACCACCTCATGGCGAGACTTGGGGATGGAGTCCAGCTCGTACCATAGCCAATGCGAGTGATCATATCTGCTCATGTTTTTGGGTAGAAGGGAGGTGATGTACTTAATGTCTTCCTGGATACTGGAGGCTTTGTGCAGGAGTTGCTTTATTCTGACCTCCTGCAAGTACTGGTGCACACGGTACATGAGTTTGGGATCCTTCAGGGGGTGGAGAGTGATGGCTTTCTTGACGTCTTCAGTTGTGTAGAGCTCAGGAGAGATGAGAACGCGTTTATAGTCTGTCCAGAAGAGGGTAGAAGCCTAGTGGGTGTGTTGGTAGGAGGGGGGGTGGAGGGGAATGTTAAAATTACACTGGGTAACCACACTTATGTAACCACAGCTGCATAGTTTCTAATGAGCTGGCACAGTATCATAATGCATTAAGTATCAAGTTTCTCTCCCACTACGTACCTCAACAGGCTTCTGTAACCTCCAACTGCAGGTTCTATAACCTTCATGTTTAATCCCCCCACCTCCCACAACAGGTCCCATGATTACTTGTAAATAAGGTTGATTGCATTTGTCCACTAGGCGTGCTAGGAGTGTCCATCAAGCCTTTGAACTTTGAATCTTATCTTCCACTACAGGTTTCATAGTCAAGGTTAACCCCTCACCTCCCACTATAGGTCACATAAACTACCCCTCACCTCCCACTACAGGTCACATAAACTACCCCTCACCTCCCACTACAGGTTTCATAGTCAAGGTTAACCCCTCACCTCCCACTACAGGTTTCATAGTCAAGGTTAACCCCTCACCTCCCACTAGCACTACAGGTTTCATAGTCAAGGTTAACCCCTCACCTCCCACTACAGGTTTCATAGTCAAGGTTAACCCCTCACCTCCCACTAGCACTACAGGTTTCATAGTCAAGGTTAACCCCTCACCTCCCACTACAGGTCACATAAACTACCCCTCACCTCCCACTACGTCCCATAATCTACCCCTCACCTCCCACTATGTCACATAATCTACCCCTCACCTCCCACTACGTCCCATAATCTACCCCTCACCTCCCACTATAGGTCACATAAACTACCCCTCACCTCCCACTACAGGTCACATAAACTACCCCTCACCTCCCACTACGTCCCATACTCTACCCCTCACCTCCCACTACAGGCCCCATTATATTCCATAGTATCAAGTTTAACTCCTCACCTCCCAGGCCCATGTGCACTGCAGCCGTAGCATCTTGCTGACACACCTTCCTACCTCCACGTCTTCATTGTAGCTTACCACAACACTCTAAGAGGGGAGGGAACCAACAGAATTACCACCACATACATGTACACACACACACACACACACACAAAGCCACACCTTCAAACACTCATCCAAGTGTGGTGCAAGCTTTCGGAGTGCACTGCGACTAAATATAACCCCTGGTCCCCCCATACAGTAGTGCTCCTCAGCCGTTAGCTTGATCCGATCTCGGTCATCCGGTCGCCCAAACCCGGGACACCCCATGTATATATCCTGTGCCGGGTTAGTATTCTTCAGCAGCTCCATCATCCTATCAACTTTGACATAGACGTCATCATCTGACCTCATAAAGAAATCAAACTCATTGATGTAGTGGTCATGCATGTACTTCAGCATGTGGTACACTTTCCGCTGTGGGGGGTACTGGGTGTCATTTATCCCAGGTAGCGTAATGATTGGGAGATGCAAGTTCTCATCGTCTGATTGCGATGAAAAGAATTTCAAGTCCGGTACCTCTTTGCCCCATGTTCTGTAGATGCCGAGTGCTCTTGTGTTGAGATACTTCTTCGCAGTCACCACTCCAACAAAGAGGAGTTTTCTTGGAGCCAGTTCGTTGGACAGTTCACGAAGGCGAAGTTGAGGGCTTTGAGGAGGGGGAACATTACTTTGCAACTCCTCCTGTGACAGAGCAGATTTGTTATGGGGAAATTGGGGAGGGGAGAAAGTCACATTTGGAGTAAAACTGGGCTGTTCAGAAAAGCCTGGTCTAATAGAGCGGTACATTTCGGTAGTGGTTTTTTTGTAACTGTCCCATGATGAATCATATTGGGGGCAGAGAGGGTTAAGAGACACAAGCTGGGGGTCTTGAACCAAGAAGGTGAAGGGGGAGATGAGTACACCAATAATCGCACCAATGAGCAGAGTGACCAATGTCTTCCTGTGCAGCCTACGGCACGTGTGGTCGGGTCTTGATGACATCATTGGTAGGCTCCCTGCAGAGAGGATTAGTAGTGAAGTGTGGATTTACAGTGCTGTTTACCACTAATACTAGCAGCTAAAAAACGAGTCTTATTTCTTCACTGGACACGCCTCCTTTTTCAAACCTTCAGCTCAAAATATATGGAAAACACTTACGCTTCACTGAATCCTCAGCGTGCGGAGACACACATCACGGCCTCTTCCTGTTCAACCACCTAGGGTTCACACATACCGAAACCCAAAAATGTTTTAGTATCTCTACAGCACCCTGGCCCTCGCTAAGCTATTTTAAATTTCGCACAATTAGGTCTGAAACAATTTCGTAGTACTGCATTTTGCAGGAGATGTGGTTCGTTAATGCATGCTACAGCGGTGGTAGTGTGTAGCACAAGACGTGACAAGTCAAAAATAGCTCACATGACATAGGTCCCTGCAGGTTGTCATGCTCTAGTTACACAAGCAAAATAGATAACAAGCCCCTCCCACTGCTTCACACTCACATTACCCCATGCACTTAATAAATATGCGTCCATGTATTAGTTGCAGCCATACCAGTTCTGGTAATGAAGTCAAGATTTTGCTAAACTCAAGTTTTTATTCCGCTATCACTTCTTGCGAGCCAACCGTACTTTTTTTATTTCTGGTGGGAGGAAAAGATACGGCTGCTTCACGAGACTATATCACTGTTAAAATACTGGAGTTTCCTGAGGCAGCACTAGATTGTTGTGCGTACTTATTGGGTTTATGAAATAGGTCTGAATATCATAGTATTCTGATGAAGTACAGTACAGTGATAATTTGGAGATAACATAAAACATGAGTGAATGTAAAATGAAACGGAGATTGGGTGCTGAAATCATGATTCAGTTGGTGTCACCAGACGCTTCTTCAGGAGTCTAGGTGACCGCCGCACAAAACTGGGGAGACCTTGCTTCACAGAGCCTGGTGAAAACCCTGGGAAGTCAGTGCTTCCAGTGTCTGATGTGAGGCTGATGTTTCCCGGCTGCTTGTCCGCACCAGAGAGGAGACACACCGACTGGTTTGCTGGTTGTTGGGCAACTGCAGTGGTAGTAGCCAAGCTGTGGTTGATGGTCTGGTTCTGTTTGGTGGGCGTGGACTTGTGGTTGGTGATCTTGTTGCTTTTGGTTGGAGATGAAATCAAGAGGACATCTTCTGATGGCTTTGTGGGTGAGGACAACGCCGGCAAGGTATGTTTTATTGGTGATCTCTGTGTGGTCGTCTTCCCTCTCCTGGAAGGACAGTGCCTCTTAGCAGGATTTGAACTGTAGGAGGAAGAAAGTGTGGAGTGGTAAAACTACGTTCCTGCTGCAATACACGGCCAGAGCAAGCAATTAGTGATAAACCCTCCCTCACTTACCATTCCTCCTCGCTTGGCTGTTGTTCATGTTTCCTCTTCACCCCAGCAATGAAAGCAGCAAAGCTGGTCTGGTTCTGTTTGGTAGGCGTGGACTTGTGGTTGGTGATCTTGTTGCATTTGGCAGGTGTGGTTGGAGGCGAGATTAAGATGACATCTTCTGATGGCTTTGTGGGTGAGGACAACGCCGGCAAGGTATGTTTTATTGGTGATCTCTGTGTGGTTGTCTTCCCTCTCCTGGAAGGACAGTGCCTCTTAGCAGGAGTTGAACTGTAGGAGGAAGAGAGTGTGGAGTGGTAAAATTACGTTCCTGCTGCAATACACGGCCAGAGCAAGCTATATAAAACCAAACCAAAAAGAATCCTTCTACTCCCTCACTTACCCTTCCTCCTCGCTTGGCTGTTGTTCATATTTCCTCTTCACCCCAGCAATGAAAGCAGCAAAGCTGGTCCCATGAGCAATGAGTGAGTCCAGCGCGACAAAGTTGGCTGGATTGCTGGCGTATTCTAGATGCTTGGCACTCTTCAAGTGCTAGAAGGACAAGATATAAATATAAGCTAGTGGTAGTTTGCGTACAAGCAAATCACAAGTTACAGTCCATTTTGCTGCTGTGCAAGTGTGCAATGTTACCTTGTGAAGGTCCTCGTATTTCTGGGTGCAACACTCGCAATATCCCGGCCTCTTCTCCTCAGGGTGTATGGGAGGAGGGTGAGGCTGGGGGTTTGGGTGTGAGTGGTGTGGGGAGGCCCGAGGGTGCCAGGTAGCATGTTGGAGAGCCTTGGCTGGAGGGAGAGGAAACAAGACAAACTCTTCAACAGCTGTAAGAATAATATTGACTATGGACTATGCTAGCACAGAATGGGTAACTGTTTTGATAATACTGGAATACTCACCATGGCGTGGAGAATCAAATGGGCATGCCTTGGGTGAGCAGCAGGGATCAGGATGGGGCCACTCCTTCATCTCACAGATGAGAGGCCGGTAGCTACGAGAGAGATCCTCCACCTTGAGGAAGGGAGCATGCAGCTGGCGCACTGGAAGGGAGAGGGGGAAGGAAGAAAATGAGTAGTTATTGGATAGTATAGTTATGCAACGATATGTACAGAGTTACAGTTAGGTAGCACTATTTATGAAGAGTTATCATGTGCATAATAAACCTACCTTTTGCCTGTCGCCCTCCAAGTGTCGCCTTCTACAAAAAGAAGAAGCAAAGGGATTACATGAGCTTCAGGTGTGATTGCACACCACTCATTCCACACACACACACACCTGTGACTCTTCCTTCCTAGGAAGAGGCTTGAGTTTCTTCAGTTCAGCCAAGAGCTCCCCCAGCTGCACCACCTTACATCCCCACCCAGCCGCCAGGGTGACAATATCCACCTTACCAGAATGCTTCTGTTTCTATGGAAACAAGAAATCATCACATATTGCCATTTCTATAGCAACAGAGACTGACATATCATGATCCATCAAAAATGAATACATCAACAAGATGAGAATATGTACCACATACCTCCAGTGACATCTGCAGCATTTTCTGTGCCCTTGTCTGGTAGGCAGGTGGCTGCTTCACTCTTGACTCGGCACCAACTGGGGAGTCTGTCAGGGGAGAAACCAACTGAGACAAGCTGCTCTTACCCACACTCGGTGCAGTGCCGGGAGTGTGGGGACTGGGAGTGGACTGAGATTTCTGTCCCTCCTTGTTTGGGCGGTTAGTCACCAGATATCTGACACCACGATGGAAGAACTTCTCGATGGTTGCTCCCCTCTCCGTGAGTTCATACTCAATCTCAGAAATGCGGCGATACCCAGCAAGATCCAGAAACATGGTTTTGCCCTTGAAGCGCTGTGCATCAAAGTCCAGCTTTCTTCTGCCACGAGATGCGGCCACCATAGACCCAGTTTTGCCTGCGTAGATGTAAACATCAAGTCACTTATGAGCTAATGGTGAATCATGAGTCCCAAATACAGCAATCATTGAATCAGATCATGGAACTGAGTACGATTTACATCATAGTATGGATATGTACTCACCCTGGGTTAGCTTGGTCTGTCTCCTGTCCTGGGGAGTACCCTTCACGCCGTTCGAAGTTTTGGCCGCCATGGTTCACACAGGTCTCGATCACAAAGTCAATTAGCAAAGTGCCAAATTGTAACACCTATCGTCCAGAGATGATCACCTTTCAAAGCAGACGCTTAGTCGTTGTCAACTCTCTTCTGATCGAGCTCTGCCGAAGATCGTTGCCTAAATCCACCTTCCCCAATCAATGCGCGTCTCATTGTACGCTGGGTACGCGCGCGAACCGCAGGGGGACGCCCACTTTTCGCGTATAAACTACGCATGCGCAGTAGGGTTTACGGCTCACAGATCACGTTCCTGGGACAGAGAAGAAAAAATGTCGGCTGCTCTTCGGAGGCTGGTGTCCTGCGGCTTTAGGGCAAATGCTCTGGCCTCCTCGCTCAGACAGACGCAGGGCGTGTCACTACCAGCAGCCTCTTCCTGGGGTGAGAAACTATTGCGGAAGCGCGGATTTGGAGCTCTGCTGTTTGATTTATGCAGGCGCCATAGTTTATCAAATTTTGCAATCTAGATGATGGTTACATAGGAAAACAGGCTCTTGCTGTGAGACTGTTTGGTCACAATTGAATCAATATTAAAGCAGCATCTTCGTTTTGTGTGGTAATGACCACTCATCTTTTGAACTGCATGCATGTGTCCGTGGTCACACAAACACACAAAACAGCCCAGAGGAGATTCTATGCTCAAGAGCAGGCAAAAGCGGCCCCGACCCCTTCCTCCAGCAAGTCTAGCATCAAAGGCAAGGTGGTGGCGGTGATTGGGGCTGTGGTTGACGTACAGTTTGAAGATGACCTTCCTCCGATTTTGAATGCTCTGGAGGTGCAGGAAAGATCTCCCCGCCTTGTGCTGGAGGTTGCACAACATCTTGGTGAGTGGGACGCCTCTAAATTGCTTTGACGGTGGAGTAGACTGAATTCTTACCTCCACTTTTTTTGTTGTTGGTTACGTATACTTGTGTATCAGAACAGTTTCTACTTTCATAGATCAATACAAGACCTTTTCAGCCCATTTGTATGCATTATGTGGACATTTTCCCTTGCTTTTCTCCCTCTTCCCCTCCTCCTCTCCTCCCCTCTCCCTCTTCCCCTCCTCCTCCCCTTCTCCCTTCCCTCCCCCTTCAATTTTCTTCCTCCTTCCCCTCCTCTCCCTTCATCTCCCTCCCTCCCCTTATCCCTTCTCTCCCCCTTCCTTCTTTTCCCTCCCTCCCTTTTCCTCCTCCCTCTTCAGGTGAGAACACAGTAAGGACTATTGCTATGGATGGGACAGAGGGTCTAGTACGAGGGAAGATCTGTGTGGATATGGGCTCCCCCATCAGGATCCCTGTGGGACCCAAGACACTGGGACGGATTATCAACGTCATTGGAGAACCCATTGATGAGAGGGGACCAGTGGAGTCTGATATGTGTGTGTGTGTGTGTGTGTGTGTGTGTGTGTGCATGTGTGTGCATGTGTGTGTGTGTGTGTGTGTGTGTGTGGGAGTAGGGAGTAGGGAGTAGGGGGAGGTGTTGGTGGGTCTGTATATGTCCAGAAGTTACAAGCCAATTGATGAGAAGGGTGTATGCCTAAAGCTTGAATGGTGCTATGAATATCATGTTTGCCAAGTGTTGCAAAAGCCGTTTCCCCAGGGCTAACCACGTGGTCAGTCAAGTGATGTGTACCAGCCTAGCAGGCCCCCCACATTCCTTTGTTCCCCCCTCCACCTCTCCCTGCCTAGGTATGCGTCCATCCACCAGGAAGCCCCAGAGTTTGTGGAGATGAACGTGGAACAGGAGATCCTGGAGACTGGCATCAAAGTCGTGGACCTTCTAGCCCCTTATGCCAAGGGAGGAAAGATTGGTGAGGCTTAAGGGGAGGGGGAAGGTAGCCTGTGTACCTCCTAGACCACATGGGAGGAGAAAAAGGAGAAAGAGGGATTCAATGTTGCCGGGGTACAAGGCTAAAAGGAAGGGTGTGCGGGAGTGTGTGTGTTTTCCTGAGTATTATGCATGTCTCCTCCATATTTCCCCCCTCATTGTACACACACACACACACACACACACACACACACACACACACACATACTAACCATGTCCTCCTCCTTGTGCTCGTCTGCAGGTCTGTTTGGTGGTGCAGGTGTGGGCAAGACAGTGGTGATCATGGAGCTGATCAACAATGTGGCCAAGGCCCACGGAGGGTTCTCTGTGTTTGCTGGGGTTGGCGAGAGGACACGAGAGGGGAACGATCTCTACCATGAGATGATTGAGTCTGGAGTGATCAGCATCAAAGATGACACCTCCAAGGTGTGTGTGTGTGTGTGTGTGTGTGTGTGCATGCGTGTATTTGTGCATGTGTCATCTGTCTGTCTGTCTGTCTGCATATGTATATGCAAACGTGTGTTTTTGTGTGTAGATGTGTAAATACAGAATCTAGTGCTGAAACGAATAGTGATTTTCGCTATTCGAATAGTTGCTTCCTTAACGATCGAATACCGAATAATTGGTGCACACACACAGAGACGCATTAGCCTCATTCCCAGGTGCGAAGGGGGAGGAGAAAGAGCGCCTGGTACACACTGTTTGCGCATGCGCGTAATTATAGGAAAGGCCACGTGGCAGAATTAGGGGCGTGTACTAATACATGTATGACGATCAACGGTTCACGTGAATAGCGTAAACCGTCATAAAAAATACCTCAGCTTTTGTTGTTTGGTCGCTATATACATCGCTGCTACATGCTCTGCCTAGTTTTATACTGTCGGATACAAAGAGAAATGTCTGGTAGGCAGTGGTAGGAATCGACTTTCCAGAAATGGTGGATAACCGCATAAAGGTACGTTTCCTCGGTAAACGCACTCATTGGAGGCAACCTGTTCTTTCTTGAGCTTTATCTCGAGGTACCTAACTACCAGAAGGCCTACAACAGCGCGATATGAAACTCTCTCGACAGAACACCAACTGGCACATCAATGCAGCGAGTTTATGACGTCACCAGTATACGTACGTACACGTACGAACACGGTCGCCACGGTATTAAGCGCATGCGCAAACAATGTGTACCAGGCGCTCTTTCTCCTCCCCCCTCCTCCGCGCCTGGGAACGAGACTAAGAGACGCATGTACACACGCACACATGCACACACGCCACACACACACACGCCACACACACACACACACACACAAAGTAGTAGCGGCACGCACAACTTGCAGCGAACCTTTTTTCGTCAACAATCTCGCAGTATTCTCATACAGGACTCCTCAAAAGGCCTGAGCTCGCCATTACTACGTATACGATCGAGACACGTGGAACATCACGTGAGGGCCGATTATGTAATTAACGGATATTCGTATTACGTGCTGTGATATTCGAATGGTACTGTAACAATCGAATATTCGAATATTGTACTATTCGTTTCAGCACTAATAGAATCTGCAGACTGTATGACAGTGCATGCAGACAGTAGACCTTCGTCTCTTCCCCCTCCTCCTCACTTTCCTTCCCCTTTTTCTCACCCTTCTCTCCATCTTTTCTCCTCTCTTTTCCTCCTCCTTTCCACCTCCTTCACAGGTAGCTCTTGTGTATGGTCAGATGAATGAGCCCCCTGGAGCTCGAGCCAGAGTGGCACTGACAGGACTGACAGTAGCAGAGTATTTCCGGGACCAAGAGGGACAAGACGTACTGTTATTTATTGACAACATCTTTAGATTCACTCAGGCTGGGTCTGAGGTGTGTGTGTGTGTGTGTGTGTGTGTGTGTGTGTGTGTGTGTGTGTGTGTGTGTGTGTGTGTGTGTGTGTGTGTGTGTGTGTGTGTGTGTGTGTGTGTGTGTGTGTGTGTGTGTGTGTGTGTGTGTGTGTGTGTGTGTGTGTGTGTGTGTGTGTGTGTGTGTGTGTGTGTGTGTGTGTGTGTGTGTGTGTGTGTGTGTGTGTGTGTGCGTGCGCGTGCGTGCGTGCGTGCGTGTGTGTACTTGTGTGCATGTGTGTGTGAAGGAATGTTACTGCACACATAACTATTGACTTATCTCCCGTATCCTTCTCCTCGCAGGTGTCAGCTCTTCTGGGTCGAATCCCCTCTGCTGTAGGCTACCAGCCAACACTGGCCACTGACATGGGCACCATGCAGGAGAGAATCACCACCACCAGGAAAGGATCCATCACATCCGTGCAGGTAAACACACCTCTCTCTCGTGCATTGTGGGTGTGCTAGTAGCTCTGCATGAGTGCAGATAGCAGCTGGTCTCCATCAGGCTAAAGTCACGTGATGCACGTATATTGTACAATAGGTTACTGTGTTCAGCGTTGTTAAGCGCTATGCTTATATCTCAACTGGAAGGAAATGAATGCCTAACAGCGAAATGTGCCTAAGGTAGCAAGGTGCATTTGGTGTGTGCTTTATTTAGAATGCCACTCACAAAACCGACGCTAAACAGGAAATATGCACTGATAAGCAGAATGTGCTTAACAATGTGTGAGTATGATATTCCACAAAGAAAAAAGTATCCAAGCAACGAAACGAAAGAATACAAAAGAAACTTTACGTTAGACGGAGATGTTGCTGCTGTAGCTGAATGACTGCAACCATTTCATCATGCATTAAATGAAACCCTGGTAGTGGTACGGTGTTTTAAAGTTGGACCATGCCTCCCCACTGTACCCCACCACTCACTTGCACACACCCCAGGCTATCTTTGTGCCAGCTGACGATCTGACTGACCC
The DNA here is from genome assembly GCA_949130485.1 of Agelas oroides. Classification (NCBI taxonomy): domain Eukaryota; kingdom Metazoa; phylum Porifera; class Demospongiae; order Agelasida; family Agelasidae; genus Agelas; species Agelas oroides. The sequence goes on along the minus strand of OX422186.1, from coordinate 9,719,888 downwards.
TGCCCCCGCCACAACCTTTGCTCACTTGGATGCGACCACTGTGCTCTCACGTGCCATCTCTGAGCTTGGTATCTACCCTGCCGTTGATCCCCTTGATTCCACCTCCAGAATCATGGACCCGAACATTGTCGGGCAGGAACACTATAACATTGCTCGCTCAGTACAGAAGATTTTGCAGGTACAGATGACACATGCAGTAGTGTACATACACACACACTCACTCATGGGTACTAGGTGGCAGTGGAAATGATGTCATCATATCCGTGTTTCAACTGATAGGCTGTGATTATCTATTCATAAGGTGCTCTGATCCGCTGCACATCAACAGTACTGCTGCTAGATGTTGGTGTCTTTGTATCATACTCACATCTCTCCCTCACCTCACTCTTTTCATTCTTTCACTCCCCCTCCCTCCCCCTCTCTCTCTTTCCCTCTCACTGTCCCTCCTTCTGTCCTCCCTCATTTTCCCCCTTCTCTCCCCCCTTCTCTCCCTCCTCTCCCTCCTTCTCTCCCTCCTTCCTTTCCTTTCTTCCTTCCCCTCCTTCCCTCCCTCTCTCTCCCTCCTTCTCTCCCTCCCTTCCCTCCCTCTCTCTCCCTCCTTCTCTCCCTTCTTCCTCCTTCCCCTAGGACTACCGTTCCCTACAAGACATCATTGCTATCCTGGGCATGGACGAGCTCTCAGAGGATGACAAACTTACAGTGGCCCGTGCAAGGAAGATCCAGCGGTTCCTCTCACAGCCCTTCCAGGTGGCAGAGGTCTTCACAGGGAAGGAGGGGAAGCTTGTGCCGTTAGAGGACACAATCAAAGGTTTCCAGAAAATTGTGGCTGGTAAGTCAACTGTTTGATGGATGGGTTGGTGGAGGGAATGACCAAGTGGATGGATGAATAGGGTGGGAATGGGATGAAGGTGGATGAATACTGAATAGATGGGTGGGTGGATGAGTAGCTATGTGTGTGGGGATTGAAGTGGGTGGATGGGTGGATGGATGGATGATGGGTGGGTGGGTGGGTGGATGGATGGATGGATGATGGGTGGGTGGGTGGATGGATGGATGATGGGTGGGTAGATGGTTGGGTGGTGGGTGGATGGATGGGTGGTAGGTGGGTGGTAGTACATGGTAGCTATCTGTCTGTGAATGTGCAGTGATGACCACTCTCGGTGGTTCGACTAGAGTCTCTGAACTGTCAGTTGATGAGAGACCCCTTGGCTGTGTCTGAGCACACACATGACCATACTAATTCTTTATCTCCATACACACATGCACACACAATCGTGTACCACTCGCTCTTGTGTCAAAGCACAATGTTCCTCTCTCCCTTCCTCCACAGGTGAACTAGATGACATTCCTGAGGTAGCCTTCTACATGGTGGGCTCCATCGAAGACGTGTTAGCCAATGCTGAGAAACTTGCACAGCAGCAGCAATAGAGCCACGCCCACTCTAGCCCAGCACTAGAAACTGTTATACAAAGACATAGGTGCATTTATACGTATTGGTATACATAACTATTGTACATGTATGTGGTGTATTACGTTTTGTTTGTATATATCAGTCTGGGTCTCGGTTACCAAGGGTGTGTTGGCTGAGTTGCTCGGATTCTTGGGTGAAGGTTCGACCATCATTCTGGAGTGCTTTAGGTCTTTCTGCTTGCAGTGTGCTGCACAGATTGTGCACAGGAAGTCCTGCATGGCCTGGGTAATTGACCAATAGTATGCATGATGGGCAAGTTCTGGCTTCTTAGCTGTCTGACCTGCAGAAGGGTTCTAGTTTCAAATCAGCTACTAAGAAGGTTCTTTTCAGATGGAACAGCTATGTAGATCAAAAGATGTACCCTTGATTGTCATGGGATCACCCCAATGAGCACATGTATATCACTTTTTATGTGTAGTGAGCAAATAACAGGATGCGCCAACACTTCGGTAATCACATTGATTAACATCATGCCAGCATTCTGACCTGCAAATAAATTATAGAATAGTCAAGTCTTCCAGGTGGGTGGTCATGTGGTCTCGATACGCACAAGAAGTTTTTAAGTGTTTTAAAGCATACTACTAGCAGCATCCATGTCTGTTACTTGCGAGTGTAATCTCAGAAAAGTGGGACCATGCAAGCATCAGTTTGATTCTTCGATGAACTTAATACATACATAGAATGGTAAATTGTGTGTCAAGTTCAAAACAAAATATCTACAATCATAAAATTTTTGAATGGAAATCAGTAACTATAACTAGGTACATATAACATAGGATGAAGTATTAATACTAACAATAAATATTGACATAATTCATTAAATATTAGCTGGAGATGCATTGGAAAGTGACACCTATATCATTGCGCATTAGACATTTGTTGTACGCCAGTTCTGGCCATTGTTCTGATCTATGCACACCTGCTACATCACTACTGTTTGCAGGGACTTGAAAGGTGAATTCAAAACTTGGAGGAGCTGCCAGATTTTGAAGCAGATCGACGTCTGCATTTGAAGTGGTAGCTCGTCCTGGCATGGGCAGACATCTTTCTGAGGTTCCAACAACAGTCGCGATGACAGTGACCAACTGAGGATCACAAGGTATCCACAGACAGGCCGTCTCCGCCAGACTCTCAATGAACCCTGACCCTGCCCCCTGTTGCTGGATGCTGGAACTACCACCAGCTGTTGTAGTGATGCGCTCCATCACCATCATCCCCGACTCTAGGATGGCAACGACCTCTATGGTGGTGTTATCAGACGCCGTAGCTTCAACCTTCAAGGTGCAAAAGGGGGGATTCTCTAGACCGATCGGGAGGGGAGGGAGGGGCACAAGAGAGGAGATGTTCAATGTAAAGTTGAGATAGTCAGACGGGTTGGTACTGGTGAGCCCGATAGCTTCGCAAGCCCTGAGGCTAAAATATACTGGTCCTTCTTCTTGCATCCGAATTGAGAGTGAAGGGGAAATTTGCCCGGGCACGTATACCCCTTCATCTTCTGCTACTCGAATAGTCAAGTTTCCTGCGCACGGAACAGGTAGGCAGTCGGGGGTGGTTGCATATGCAATTGTTGTAGAGTTGTCTTCCTGCTTTGTAATGGCATGTACTGAGGCCATAATTTCAGATGCATTGCTGGAAGTGGTTGAGTCGTATGCTCGAACAGCTGCGTAGCAAGTGGTAGATTCTTCAAATGCCACAATGTAGTTGAGGGGAAAGCTACCATTGCGAACTGTGAATTCCACAAGCCACCTTCCATTTCTTAGATTTACAATTTTTGCTGTGCGTACAGCAAGATAGTATTCCTGGGATGTTTGGTTGAGAACGTACAGCCTGAGTTCACTCAGCCTCTCCCTGGAATAAAACCTACTGTCAAAATAGGACCTAATCACAAACTCACTTGAGGGCCCGATTGACATTCCAAGTTCATCCATAATCGACATCACACCAACATTTGTAACGCTTAGGACTATGTCCCTACTTGAGCCAATTTGTCTGACCGTTTTCCTTCCTTGGTTTCCGAAAGAGCTTTCGGATCTTCGCTGTTCTGGGGTTGTTACTGTAATAAGAAATGATAATCTGAGAGATAGGATGTCGACATCAGATGTGGGGTTGATGGGTACTACAACAAAAGTGTAATCCGTGTCGTCGACAAAGAATCCAGATGGAAATCTGATGGACGATTCTCCGGATGAAAGAGCTTCTTCATCTGTGTTGCTCAGCACTTGTAGTGTAGTCACACTCTGGTAGAAGTCTCCCTCAGGAGGGCGCATAGTAACAGCCAACAGCTCCTTCAAGACAATCTGAATAGTTCTCATCCCTCCAGGGAGAACACTATATATCCTCCCTGATGTGAGATACCCAACAGCACTTACCCAGATAGACACACTTTCTTGTTCAGCTGAAACTGAAAATGCAAAAAAACCAAGTTCGTCGGTGATATGGTTCTTCACTCCATTCACGGTGATGTTGGCGACAATCACGGGTATCTCCCTGTGGTCTATTACCCTGCCAACAAACACCACACTCACGTTAGTGCACAGCTGACAGACGCATTGTTCCACCATGCCAACCACACCAGAGGAGAAAGTCATGTTGGGGCAGCTGTAGTTTACCTGGGAGACTGCAAAATCCTGGCAACAACATCGTCCATCGTTTGAACACTCCCCTTCAACTGTACTGCACAGTACATTAGAACACCTCCCCCTGTTGAAGATAGCAGTTTCAAGAACCAAATCGTTTGGGTAGAAAATCTCACACCTTTCTCTGAACATGACGAGTGACTCTTGTGGCACGGGAGAACACATTTCTGCAGAGATGGTACATGTAACACAATTTGGGTAGTGCTTCACACATCAGGAAAACAAGGATGGGGTTAAGAGTTTTATGTGACAATGTCAATTTCATTTCAGGGCAAAATAATGGTTAATTTTGGGGCCGTAGTAATAGTTACCCATGCTAGCCTTCTAACCCCAGCGTTTGTCTTTTGTAGTGCTAATGAAGGATACAAATACTGGAATGGGTATGAAATGCTGGAATGGGAATGAGACTGGGTAAATGCTGGAATGGGTGCGAGGCTGGATAAATGCTGGAATGGGTACGAGGCTGGATGAATGCTGGAATGGGTATGAAACTGGGTAAATGCTGGAATGGGAATGAGACTGGGCAAATGCTGGAATGAGTACAAGACTAAGCAACACATACTTTTCTTGAATGTAGCCCCCAATATAGAGAACTCTTGGTTAGCGCCTACTTGTAATTATTGTTATATCTAATCTGCCCTACAACTTCCAGCTGGCATTCCTGATGTGGTGCCTCACCTGAAGTAAGATCGGGTGCAAGAGGGTTGATGGTGGGGAGTGGAACTGAGGAGAGAGAGAAAAGGAGGGAAGGAAAAGAGAGAGAGAGGGAGGGAGGGATGAGAGGGGGGGAGGGAGGAGAGTGAGGGGGGGAGAGGGAGAGTAAAAAATGAAGATAAGAAAGGTCAAAAGTGAAGATAAGAACCAGCCAGGATTTAAACCCACGTCTACTGAAATCTGCCAGATGCTCTTATCACCAAGCCACTGGAGCTCTGGCATTGATATCTTGTAGGCATTAACTCTGCACAGTGAGTACTTTATGCTGCAACTAGTGAACTGGGTTCTAGCAGCAGCCACTTTGCATTGTGTTGTCAGAACCACCATTAAGTGCCGACTGAAAACATTTCTTTTACTGTAGAAAGCCATACAAAGTGTTACCTCCCACCTACTCCCACCCTCCTCCGAACTTAAATGCTTAGCTAGCTAAATCCCAGGTGGCTCCTTTTTGAATCTCAATTTTTTTTTCTAACTCTGCATAGCTCCTACAATTGACTGTTTGTGACACCAACTCACATGTCATGTCCAACATGGGGTTCTCGGCACTGAGCAGCACTCCAATCACAACAGCCATCCCAATCAGTGTTGCCATGACAACCACCACCACTACCACAGTAATTGCAACAGTCCGCTTGGTACTCATTGTGATGAGTTGATGTGCGAGGGTGTGATGTGTGAGGGTGTGACGACGGGGTAAGTGTGGAGTTGGAGCAGTTCAACTAGTCAGCACAGTCTGTAGCCCAGGTTTTTTGTTGCAGAGATGGATTATCTCTGGTGTCTTATGTCTCATTTATAGCAGAGTGGAACTAAAGTTTAACTATCCACAGTAGGAGTTGTCTCAGGTCCGTTATTATCTCAGTTTCTCCTTCCTCTACAGCCAATGAAACAGTTATGAAACAGTTATCTCACGTGTTCATGCGACTTGCATCAGAACCTCCTCAATAACCTTCCACTGGTGTCATGCAGTAGCTCTGTTTCTCTCTTGCACAAAGTATTTTCACAGCTGGCTTCTCCTGGTAGTGATAGGCAGTATATGAGCACTCCAGACTTGACCCGGCCGGCTTTGTTCTTTCAGTACACACTGACTGTCACATACAGCTTCTCCTAGCTAGGTAGCTAGCTACACACAAGTGTTTGCCACGAGGTTTGCTGGTGGAATATTTCAGGTGTTCACCAGTTGCTGTCATTATGTATGCCTTCATTGTGTCATAAATACAGATCCCATTGTCCTGTAGTGTACTGTAAACTTCCAGTGTCACATGCATTTCTTTGTGTCACAATCATATCCAGAAATCTATATTTTGAAAAACGTAAATCGAATTTTCACTTCAATAATATGCATGCTAGATTAATATTATTGATGTGCATGGCTACTGCTAATTATGACTGTAACCCCGTCGACTGTGACTGAACTGTTAGTATGCATTATTCATATATTATTATGTAATGTACTTCTGAGCATGCGCACAACTGAGTGTTCATGAGAGTGGTGAGAATGAATAATGCAGTTTACTCACAGTCCATGGAGTACGTACATGACCATCACCATCATTTGTTACTAGCTATGTAATGTAATTAAGATCTGCAGAATGCCCTCAAGCTCATCGTTCCCAGGCCTCACTCAGCTTACGGTCGCTTTCATGACTGGCCGGGGAGAGCCTGGGAACAAGGCTAGCCTATAGTGATGACACCTTACTACGGCACATCTAGCCTCATTCTTTGGCTTCTAGCCTCATTCTTTGGCCTCAGCTCTCTTGTAAGTCATGCTGGACGGGGTCCAGTTTGGGAGGAACGAGACCCGCACAACGTTCTCAGAACGTTTCTGTGAGTTGAAGATTACCACATACTCTTTCTTCTGTCATCATTTAACAGAAAGTGAAAAACAAAAACAAGACAATGGTACACATGTAGGTTGCCATAGAAACTGAAGTTGATATAATGGTACAAAGTTTGAAGTGACCATGTTGCTATGACAGTTTGCTACAGACTATGTCCGCCCGCCTGCCTGTGTGTGTGCTTGTGGTGCATGGTGTGGTTCAGGCTCGTGTAAATATTTCTTTGCAGAAGGCATCAATGTGCTGTGGAAAATAAAGAGAACAGCAATGTCATCCTTGCCCTCTTCCTTCCTCTCTTCTCTGTTTTCTCCTCCCTCCATTCCCTCCTTTCTTCTTCCCTTTCTCCTCCCTCCTTTCTTCCCTCTCTCCTCCCTCCATTCCCTCCTTTCTTCTTCCCTTTCTCCTCCCTCCTTTCTTCCCTCTCTCCTCCCTCCATTCCCTCCTTTCTTCTTCCCTTTCTCCTCCTTCCCTTCCCTCCTTCCTTCCTTCCCTCACCTGTCTGGAAGGCAGGCATGGTCCAAATGCCTCAATCAACAGTCTCTCTTTCTCTATGGTGGTCTTGTAGTCCTCCAGTGACACTTTGGAGTCATGGTCGTGGTCCTGGAATATGGAGAAACAGCGCACACAAATACACTTCATGTGTGCACACACGGACGCACGGATGCACGCACACACACACACACGCACACACACACACACACACACACACACACACACACACAAACACACACACACACACACACACACACACACACACCATTTTCTTAATCATGATCTCCACAAGATCCTTAATTCCTTCCTCGGGGTCTTCTTCAGTTGGCTGCTTAACAATTGTCGTCTTCAGCATCTGGAACATTTCCTCACGAGAAATGTAGCCATCGCTGTTCAAATCATAGATGTTAAAACAGTCTGTTGTGAGGGGTGTGTGTGTGGTTGCGTGGGAGGGGGGGAGGGTGAATGTGGGAGTGTGGGAAGGGAAATGTGTGGGAGAAGAGATGGCCTACAATAAGAAGCAGCTGACTGACACTCACACTTTATCTTCTCATCGATGGTCCCCCGCAGAAACACAGACAACCCTACAACCCACTCCTCCTGGCTGAGAAAACCATCACCATCCTTGTCAAATGCACGATACACTGCAGAAGGAAAATGCAGTTAACAGCACTGAGAGTGACTTCCATCGAAAAGTTAGCTATTGGTCAGATTCTCTCATATCTCTAGCCAACAGCAGAGGTGAAGGAGACAACCGAAAAGTGCCTAACAGCGAGGTGCATTCAGTGTGTGTTTTGTTTTGCTTGCAAATCAGTGCTAAATATGTACTTAACAAGGTGTGAGTAAAGTATGTGCAATGTTTAGAGAATTCAGCCACAGTCAGTTGAAAGTGACCCTCCACACTGAAAGTGACCCTCCATGCTGTCAGTTAGCTCAACTCACAAGCAAAAGCAAAAAAGCAAAGAAAGTCACAGTAGGAAAAAGACGGGAAGTCTGTCTTGGTGGGAATTCTGACAACAGTACAGCTAGTACAGTTGAACCCCCCTAATCTGGATACAAACTGTGTCCTGAGAGAAGGTATGTCACTAGTTGGTGGAGTGGCATAAATGATTACCTAATTATTCCAGGGGCAGCCTCTAAGAGGTGTTCAACTGCTTAGAGTCTGCATGCATGCAAAGTTATTCCTCACCTCTGTCCATGAAGAAGTCATCGCTCATGATGAAATGATCGTGCAACAGGTCTCTAAACTTCACCCGATCAATGCGATCCTGCGATGACTGTGTGAGTCCTCGGTATGCATAAAGTAAGCACTCTACCTCCTTTGGTGAAACTAGATACAAGATTAATGAACAATAAAATTATAACAACAAATTAGCAACAACAGATGTAGTGAACAGTGAACAGTTAGGTTGTCTGAGAAGTCGCTATGGCAACAAATTATGTATAAGCCACTAACACTGAGCTTGCATGTATGTGTGTGCTGTTTCATGGGTCTTACAATGCGTGGCTTTGTACAGCTGCTCTGCCGCTTTGAGCAGGTTCTTCCGTTCAATAGCATTCAACGACACTGCTGGAATGGTTGCCATGGAAACACAACGCTCTTCATCCAATAACATCCAGCCAGTTGTCGGCAAACTCTTTTTCGCTCTGAATCTGAACTGCCTTTGGAAAAGACACTGTGATAACACCCACAACTCAACTGAGTGTATTCTACTGCAGCCGTCTACTCGGTCAACTTTCTTTACGCAGTGAACCACGCCCCTTTGAGCACGTGATGCAGATGCATGCACGTGGACGGAATAATAACGACCGCGAAAATGGCTGAAGCTCCAGACGAGGAGTTGAAGAAAGTGACTGATAACCCCGAGCAGGAGGAAGGAGGGGGGAAGGGGGAAGAGGTGGGAGAGCAGAAGAATGAGCCTGCAACCGCCAGATCGGGGAAAAAGGTAGCCTGGCTGGTAGTGCTATGTGTACCCCACGTCATCAGCTGGACGACCATGAATTTAGTGATGGGAAGGGATAAATGTTGATGATGTTTAATATGTCTGGTTACAATAAATTATTTGCTGCTTGATGTATGCTTGAATGAGAGGCTGCTAGGAGATTGCAATGGTGACTTCAGCATGTTAATCGTGAAAGTATAAGAACCACTGCAAATCATGCATGAATAGTTTGATTGCAGCCATCATGTCGGAGTGCGCTTTTTAATGCCAATGGTAGACATGCATGGTCTTTGTGAAGCAGTAATTTCAGCATGCACATGCAGAATGGCTATGTAGACCAGGACCTCCCTGTTTAGAATGCCAATGGTAGTATGTTTCACTTTACTGTTCGTTACCATTTTTTTTTTGAAAGAAGATCTGGTCTGGTCTATATCATAGAGCGTTGCGACACATAGACTGTACTTGTCACTCGTGGTTTTGAGTCACGTTTCCATGTCATTGATGAGCTGAGTCACGTAATTTATGAAAACCTATTTTTTCTAAGCAACTTGTGACATTTTTCCCCCCCATGAACGAAAGCCACCATTCATAAATGTAAGTGGAAATGTACACTGTGCCTCAGACAGCTTCTCCATTTTCAATTGGCTCAATAATAGCATTAGTTTCCCCCGTTATTGCATAAACCCTCAGCATCTGCTGATTGAGGTCTGTGTTCAGTGCATTCGACGTTTCTCAACTGTGTGTGTCATGTCTGTCTGTTTTCCTCTACATATGTGTAGAAGAAGAAGAACAAAAAAGACAAAGACAAGAAGGGTGGGGCTGCAGGAACAGGGGGTATCACCGTGGTAACAGCAGACTCTCCCTCCATTGGGAACATCTCGGCCAAGAACTTGCAGGAGATTCTCCAGAAGCTGACTGTGGACGAAAAGATCAAACCACATGAGTTCTGGGATTCTCAGCCAGTTCCGAAACTACGTGAGTGTGCCACAGGATTTGTGTTTCATGAATCTATAAGCTTGGTTCCAAAGGGTTTTACTCATCTTGGTTGAGCCTTTATGTACTCCTCTCTCCTCCCTTCAGATGAGAAGGTGACGGATGTGGGTGTCCTAGAAGCTGACAAAGAGTATGTGCGTGAGGATCCACTTTCTCTACCAGACAAGTTCTCCTGGGATGATATCAACCTTTCTGACAGTGCACAGGTGCCAGCATTGATTTGTACAAATTATCGTCTCCTGCCCCTCTTACACTTCTCTCTCTTTCTGCTTCCTTTCTCCTCTGCCACCTCCCTCTGTGCCCTTCTCCTCTGCCACCTCTCGCTGCTATCTCTCCCACTACTCTTCTCCCCTTGTGCCCCTTCATCCCTCCCTCTCCACAGCTGGATGAGCTCTATGTGTTACTCAGTGAGAACTATGTAGAAGATGATGATAACATGTTTCGGTTTGACTATGGCCGAGAGTTCATTCGCTGGGCCCTTCAGCCACCCGACTGGAGACAATCTTGGCACTGTGGCATTAGGGCAACTACGAGTGGGAAGCTGGTCGGGTTCATTAGTGCTGTACCCGCCCATATTCGAGTGAAGGAACAGTAAGGAGAGGAGAGAGGGACTCAAGGGGGAGGGGTAGCTTCATTCTGGTACAGTGAAATCTCTTTTAACGGTCATGCTCCACAGCGAACACCTTGTTAAATTTGATCAAAGTCTGTGATCCATTCCATTGTGTGTATATAGTACTTCATACCTCTCTGAAAGCTGGGCAGGGCCTGGGAACGAGGCTAACTTCATACCTCTCTGAAATGCAGACACCTCCATATAGCAGTTACTAACAGCAGTCCAAGTTGCATGCTAACATCAGTTTGTGACCTCCATTGGTTAGACCCTTGTCTACATGTACACTGTACCTTTTCCCACAAGGTTGTCTGCCACTGATAATGACTGGACTACTTTTAATTATTACCCCTAGTAATAGTGCATAAGAACGGGCGGCTAGAGTAAGAGACACGCTCTTACTCTAGCCACCTGTTCTTATGCGCTCTTGCCCCTAGTAATAGCCTTTCATTGGTTTCAGCATATGCGCTGTATGCATGTAGCAAGAAAGAACTCTGAGATACATAATCTTGTTGAGCATGCGCACAGAACTACACTTACCAGAAGTATGCATCTGGCATGCATAACCAAACAGTACACCTTGAACTATTGTGACTCTTGAGTTGAGAGTTATAAATGAGGCACAAGCTTACTTCCCTCTCCCCCCTTCCCTTGCAGCCAGCAGATGATGGTGGAGATTAACTTCCTGTGTGTGCACAAGAAGCTGCGCTCAAAACGGGTTGCCCCTGTGCTGATTAAGGAGATAACGAGGAGGGTTAACCAGGAGAACATATTTCAGGCTGTTTATACAGCAGGGGTACTGCTGCCAAAGCCAGTGGCGGTCTGCAGGTTAGCTCTGATGCCTGAATCTTCATCCTTTGCACATCTATATATCTTATTTCAGTTTCCCTCCCTTTTCCTTCTACTTCCTCTTCTTCCTCTCTTCTGTTCTTTTTCTCTTCCTCCACTATCTTCCCCTTTCTTCCTTCTTCCCTCCTCTTTTCCCTCCTCTGCATTCCTTTCACCCTTCTTTTCCTTTTGTCCCTCCTTCCTTTCTCTCCCTCCTAGATATTGGCATCGTTCACTAAACCCAAAGAAGCTGGTGGAGGTTCAGTTCTCTTCACTCCACCGCAACATGACCTTGCAGAGGATGATCCGATTGTATCGTCTCCCCGAGGTAGCAAAGCTCTTGTCCATATTGTCCCGCACTTGTATGTACTCCAAACCAATCTTGTGAATTCTTAAAACGTGTGTCTTCCTTCAGGAGCCAAAGATTCCCGGTATCAGACCTATCGAACACAAGGATATCTCCTCAGTATTGGGGCTTATCAACCGGGTAGGGTCATGTGATACAGTCTTGTGATAGTGGTATTGTGTCATTCCTTTCCTTGTGCATCTTTTCCTCCCCTCCTCTTCCTTTCCCTCCCTCTCCTTTCCCTCCCTCTCCTTTCCCTCCCTCTCCTTTTCTCCCTCCTTTCCTTCATTTTTCTTCCCCCTCCCTTCTCTTCCCCCTCCCTTCTCTTCCCCCTCCCTTCTCTCTCCTCTCCCTTCTCTTTCCCTTCTCTTCCCCTTCTCCCTTCTCTTTCCCCTTCCCTTCCTCCTCTCCCAGTACCTTGAGCGACTGGAGTTAGTTCCAGTGTTTAAGTCAGAGGAGGAGATAGTTCACTGGTTTCTTCCCCGGCCTGACATTGTCACCTGCTATGTGGTGGAGGTACGTGCACACATTGTGTTTGGAGGAGGGGGGAAGGAAGAAAGGGAGGCAAAGGAGGCTAGGGAGAAGAAGAGGAGGGAAATGTGTGAAATTTGCAGTGACATAATGAACCTCTTGGCACTCTGTCTTCTCTGTGTACACTGTACATACTACTTCTCTACCCCCTAACATTATCTCCTCTCTCTTCTAGAATAGGACCCTCTTCCTACTAATTCTATCTCTCCCCCCTTTTCCCCACTTTCTTCATTCCATTGCACACACACACAAACAAACAAACACACAAACACGTAAATACCGTTGTACCACAGAACCCGACAACCCGTGAAGTCACAGACATGCTTAGTTTCTATCACCTTCCTTCAACCATCGTCCGCCATCCTGTTCACAAAATCCTCAAGGTGGCCTATGCATTTTACAATGTTAGCTTCACCGTCCCTTTGAAGGATCTCTTGCTGGACTCCCTCATACTGGCAAAAAAGGTCTGTAGTGCTGGTACTGGTACAACAGGTCTGGTTCTAATCTAGCAAACATGGATTGTGAAATGGTAGCGGTGGTACAGTGGAAAGTCACTTATCCGAACACATCTGGACCAGAGGGTGCTCGGATGACTGAAATGTTTGAATAACTGAAGCATGACGGGGACATTTTTTGTCCCTCTTCTGCTTCCGCTATTTGTATATACCGGGTAGAAATCAAACATTATTCCGTTGTGCAATTCGACCGCATTACCACGTTTGAAGCACTGTAGCGCAAAACTTCCGTTAAGGGCGGGGCTCATGCACAGCGAAGATGCATGAATACCTGATAAGTCTACGTAGCGCATATGAGCCCCGCCCTTAACGGAAGTTCTGCGCTACAGCGCTTTGAACGTGGTAACTCAGTTGAAATACGCAATGGAATAATGTTTGATTTCTACCTGGGACTGCCACAAGTATGTCATTATTTGGGGGTTCGAAGATTTCGACAAGTGACTTTCTGCTGTAACCTTTTCAGGGAAGCCATGATAACCATACTCGCCGCCATGAAGATTGAGAAGTTGTGTACATGTTTTAATGATACCATGGTGATCACCATCTCTTTCAGTTTGGTGCTGATGTATTCAATGCGTTAGATGTGATGGAGAATAAGACTGTCTTTGAGGCACTCAAGTTTGGTGTTGGAGACGGCAACCTTCACTACTACCTCTATAACTACAAGTGCCCTGAGATCAAACCAGAAATGGTAAGTTCAACAGTTTGCCAGCCATTGACTAAGTCTCAGTAAGTGAATGTACATGTCTCACGTCTGCTTCAGCTTTGCGTGCACTATACAGACACCTTAGGATCAAAACAAGAGGGTCCTGGTTCCTTGCTTCAGGGATAAAGTACATGTCCTCACAGCACTGTCTTGTGATGTGAATGGGGTACATGTGGGCCTAGTCTATCAAGCCAGCCCATCTCTCACCCTCCAGAAAAGTGAGAGAGGGTCTAGCAGATGTTAGTTCACAGCTTGTTTAATCTGCAGCCCTAAAACTGCACCAGTATTAGTCTTACATACTGGTGTTGCTACTGTCTCAAAATGGAACAATAGGATCTGATTGGTCTGCATCTCATGCATACTAATAACATCTGCTAGACCCTCTCTCACTTTTCTGGAGGGTGAGAGATAATCTGGCTTGATAGACTAATGTAGGCCTTCCCCATTTATTTGTTCTTTGGTTTGCATGATACAGTACATGAAAGTGGAAGGGCAGCGAAAAAAAATGAGGAAAGCCTTGGAATACTTATCACATGAGGTGGACGTGGGGGAGGCGGTGCCCTACCCACTACAAATACGTGCACACTAAACCCGAGGGTGAGCGTCTTACCAGTCAAGCTTAGCACTCCTGGTCTCGTTAAAGTCCTAGGTCCTGTCTAGTGGTGGAGCGCCCATGATGGAAGTCTAGTGCATTATTTAACACTTTGTATGTGAAAATTATTTATTAACCCTCGGCGAGGGTTACAGTAGTTGTCCTGTGTGTCTGTGTGTGTGTGTGTCTGTGTGTCCGTTTTCTCTATTCTGTCTTCTCGCGCCTTTAGGCGTCCAACGAGAGGTATCAGCGGGTACAGCACGGAAAATGCAGTAAAACTAAAAAGCCGTTTTCTCTAAAATTGCTTAGTTCAAAAGTTAGAAGCGTTATAAACGTACGTATACCGCGACTAAGTCAGCCATTTTCTTCACGTGCAATGTTTCCGTGTACCTCCCCATAACACGTACGTAACGGTAATGTGTGATCACGTAACTTGGAGCATGCGGTATTGTGGTTTTTCCGTCGAACTTAGACATGTTAGACACGTCGCTTGTGACTGTCTTTTACGAGAGGTTCATAAAGGTATGCCCACAGTGTAATACCGTAGTGCATGCAACGGAGTGCAATAGGTCTATGCGTCTGAGAAAGGTATGCCCACAGTGTAATACTGTGGTGCACGTCACAGTGAAGAGGTCAGTTTGTGACTGTGGCCATGCCTTCGCATCGAAGAAAAGGAAAGCACGGTGTACTGCTGTTGGGGAACCTGAGAACGCAATGAAACGTAGAAAAGCCTTACTGTCTGAGGAAGAGTTATTAGTGAGGAAAGAGAGAGACAAAGTCCGCGAAGTGAGTAAGAGAGCTCCTGAAACACGTGAGCAGACTTGATTGCACAGGCAAGAACAGAACCGAACACATATGGCAAGCATAAACACTTATCATCTAGCTTGCGCCGAGGGTTCTGCACTTCAGTGCTGTTCATTTATTAATGCGGAAATTAAAAGTTATCAGTCAAAGTGACAAGCTTTGCTTAGGAAGCGCTGGGCCTTGCCAATGGCCTGATTTGCATATAACTAGGCTGGACTAAATTGCTGATCTGCTAGGTAAACTATTTGAAGCCATTCTCAGCAGCTTGCCAGTAATGTGATACAGTGCGATATTCTCACTTGTTACATGTAAGTACAGCTCTGAAAGACTCAGCGACAAGCTAGGACCACACCCCTTCCTGCCTTTTCTAAAAGTGATGTAAGTGGAAAGGTGTGACCTACACTTATTACCACTCAACAGGCAGGAATTTATTCTGAAATCTTGCTTGGCTTCGCTAGTTACTATACATTTTCTCCCATGCCAATATATTGGCACTTCGTGTGTTAAAATGTGAATCCCCCTACATGTACTCCACCTGACATCATTCACATGATAAGGGTTCCCAGTCCTTCTCCATTTTTTCCCACTCTTCTGCAGCAATTAAGTTGAACGCAAACCAAAAGCAAAAAAAAAAAAAAAAAAAACGAGGAAGGCTCAGGAATGACACTTGGTAATTTTAAGGGTGCATCAAGCCGCCAAAGGCATGCAACTTCCCGTAGTCTATGTATAGATGGCATAGTGCTGAGTGTTACTAAAAATAACATTTCCGGTTAAGCATCTAAAAAATAGGGTGCAGTAACATTACTGACGTTCAACGGAAAGCCTTCCTGCAGCTGCTCTATGGAGGTCACAACCAACTCAAAATGAACAATGCTAGCCATTGCGCATACTCCAGTATACAAATCTATAAGAGTGCAAGATTCCTCTACTACCATGACCAGGAGCTTATGAACTGCTACACAAGAAGGAGCCTCCGACTAGGGTACCCATCCTATGTCGAATCACACTTAAATGCACCATATATGGATTTTATTTAGTAGGTGTGAACATACAGCTTACCTTATAAGGTGCATTTGTAGGGTGCCAAATTTGACAGAGGATGGGATCAACTAATGGAGGGTAGTTTGATGCTCCTTTGCGACCCTCACAAGCTCCTGCCATGACTGACCAGGGTAGAAACCATCATTGATGTTCACTGATACCAGTGTTTTTTTTTGGATGCAAAGAGCATGTGCAATGACCTTTGAACTAGCTGGAAGTGGGAGTTTTTTTTTTGATGTGGGCAGTGACCAGAAGCGATGACTTTGTTACTATGGTCTTACTATATACATTACACTAAGTTGCAATAGGTTAGCTTGCAGAGGGAACTTCCTGAGATAGCCATCAGCTCCTTGGTTTCTGCAACAAACTTTCCTGTTCCCATAGAGAGTAGCACAATTCTATCCCACCAAAGGGCAGGACTGAAATGATCTATTGTTGCATAATTAGAAAGCTATGAATGTATCATTAGAAAGCTATGAATGTATCATTAGAAAGCTATGCAAAAACGTGAACAATAATGATGGAGTCAAAGCTATAACCAGCGTAGAGTACAACATGACACTGGGTGCTGGTCTTTAATTGGTAGTTTGTTCTGTTTAATTGTATAAACCGCATATTTGAATAATAGTTAGACGCTGAGTCCGAGGGATCTACGTATTTAGAAAACCGAGGGCCCGAGGCTGTAGCGACCTGAGCAAAGCGGGGGCGCTACTAAGGGCCCGAAGGTTTCTGAAGAGCACAGATCCCGTTGGACGAAGCGTCTAACTATTATTCAAATATGCGGTTTATACAATTAAACAGACGTTGGCAACGACGCATTTCTTTTATTCAAGTTGATTTATCGGCGACTTGCTGCCCGTTTTATTGCTGGCCGTACAGTAGCGCTGTGGATTTGTAAAACACGACGCTTGTAAATGACAGACTACTATCTGCTTGCTGCTCTGGTAAGCACGCGCGAGGGCACGCAGTTCGCTCCGCCCAGTGAATTAGCTAAACCGCCGCTCCCACAGGCGTCGTTATCGGTAAGGACTATCAAATGAAGCTTCACCTCAGCAACAAATCAGGCAGAAAGTTGCGGATGTCAACCTCCATTTTCGAAAATTAATGTTATCCTTGGTTACAGTTGCTGTACTATACTATCGGTTGCATAGTAACTGTATACAGCTATATAGAGGGAAAAGATCTATCATAGATCCTTTAGCCTCAGAGGAAGTATCCTTTCCCTTGAGTCTCTATGAGATTTAGATACTTGGTATTGACCAATCAAATTTCAGTATTCTTGGTAGCTATACTCTAATTATAGTTAGTGAATAATAGTGAAGTAAGTCTGAGCAATCACACATCTGTGGATCAGGTTAGCCCTATCAAGATATTTCAAGTGTTGTTTCTCTCCCTTTCAGGTTGGCCTGGTGTTACAGTGAACGTGTGACTCATCCACGTAAACTAGTTTACCACCTGCAGTGATGCATAAATCATGCTATGTCCACATGAAATTATTATAATGCTGTTACTTTCAGCAACACTAATAATTTATTTTACTGGTTTATTTATATTGTTACATTAATACTCGTACGTTTGCTATTGAATTGGTCTTGTGTCTAATTATTGTGCTATTTTGTACTATAGAGTGTGTACCCGATATGTACTGTTGCTTTTCGTCACGAGTTTGACAATAAAAAAAGAAACTTATCTGTTAATTTCTGCGATAATAAGCGCACATATTACCATGGTGTACGACCACAACTGTGTCACGATCGGTATTTGCAGTTATGGAAGTGCCGATTAATGTGAACGCCACTGACTGGTACTAAAACCCTTGAAGTGAATTCTTTCCCTTTGGCAGCTTACGGTATGCACACTTTTATTGCAAGTTCCGTTGAAGGTTCGCAGTCTTGGCTAGAGCCGAAGCAGATCGCATTGAAATCGGCAGCGAGATAGAAGATGGGTCGTGTCGGGTCCTCAGAATTAATCGAATTTTTGATCGCGCTGCTAGTCGGCTTGCTAGCGGTGCTGGGAGCGCTCTTCTGCATCGGGTTTCTGCTGGTAGACCCTGTGAGAAACCCTATGGGAGAGGGCGAGGTTTCGGAGTTGGGTAAGTTTGCGCGCGTGTGCGCCAAGTTCATTAGAACGAGTGCAGAAGTGCATGCGTAGTGCATGGGCAAATTTTTTATTTGTTTCCATGTCATGTCCAGCAAAATTAATATTAATGTTTTTCTCTTCTTCTCCCGGCCCGACATCATTTCGTCACATTTGATACGCCACAATGGGGTAAACAGATGTCCCAGGTGCGCCCGACTATAGCTACACCTATACTGTGTAATTTGGTATTGTAACATGTATTGTGATAACATTTTTTATGTGTCATTTCTCTAGAATGCTCTGCTCCAAGGTCTGAACAAATGCAGCTCCCTATGGGATGCACCATCGATGGAAGTGACTCAGTGGATAGATTCTTCTGTGATCGTTCAGCATGCACTTCCTGTGGTATCGAATTCCGTGACAATGTGTGTTGTTGCCGGATGATTGAAGAAGAAGAAATCCAGGCTGATTGTAGTGGTAGAATGACCTTCAGTATTCAAAATGCCACTCGCTGTGGGTGTACCTCCTGTGACGATATTGAGGTCACTGTACAGATTACAGTGGAGTCAATCAGAGACAATGTTCCAATTCCTGCAGCCCAGATACTTCGGATGGACGTAGGCAGCAATGGATCGCAGCTGCTCGGAATTACACTGAACAATGGACAATTTGTATTCCAAGAGCCTCTAGGGACTCGTTCTATGACCATTCAGATACAGGCCCCTAACTTTCTTGCTCGAACACAGACCGTCCTGCTTCAACCAGGTCGTAGGATGATCAGCATTACAGTACGCCTGAATCCACTGTTGACATTACAACTTGGTTTGGGTGGAGCAGTGACTCTCCGTCTTGGCCAAGCAGCTGTGTCTGTACCTGCCGGTGCCTTCCATCCAATGAATGACCCAAACCAAACCTATGAAGACCTTGTAACTTTCCGAGGAGTTATCATGAATACACAAGACGATAATGGTCTGGCCGGTCTTCCTGCAACAACTTTCGAATACAGTAACGCAAATGGAATCATGGAAAGATTTTCAACATTTCTGGTAACACTCCTAAATTTCGAAGATGTTAATGGAGAACCTTTAATGGTGGATAACCTCACCTTGACTGTTTCTATTCCTGACAATGATGGTACATTATCAAATAATGATTTTTTCTTGGTTGTTTATGATGAGACTACAGACACATGGACTAGGACAAGCAACTTTTCAACTGTAAATATTCCCGGTGTACAGAAAAGACAGAGCAATATACGTGTAGTGGAAGACCAGAGTGT
>OX422186.1:9618336-9700273 GCA_949130485.1 Agelas oroides | reverse complement strand
GTGAGGCATGACGACTTCTCCTGCGTGAAAGATGCCTGACACGACGGGAAGCTTAAGATGATGAGGGAGCGATGAAGGCAATCAGCTCTTCGCTTGCAGGAATTATCCACATATTCATCCATTCCAGCTAAACACTGTGGCATGTGACTGACACAATCTTTCCCTTTGAAGCTCACTGATTGCCTCGAACGAAGCAATGCGGATCGTTACCGTCAAAGTGATATTATTTCTTCTTATTCTGACTTCTAAACCGCCCAAATGTGTCTCACAGGGAGTATAACCCTGCAGTGTGGCCTTTCAGCAGATGAACAGAAATTGACCACAATTTTAGTGTAGCGGAGTAGTATGCAGGTTACCAAGGGAACTTGGTGCATGTGTGAACGTGTGTACCAGGCTCTCTTTCCTCCTCCCC
The DNA here is from genome assembly GCA_949130485.1 of Agelas oroides. Classification (NCBI taxonomy): domain Eukaryota; kingdom Metazoa; phylum Porifera; class Demospongiae; order Agelasida; family Agelasidae; genus Agelas; species Agelas oroides. The sequence goes on along the minus strand of OX422186.1, from coordinate 9,699,861 downwards.
CGTACAAGAGCCTGGGAACAAGGCTACTGGTTCGTATGATTGTGTGTGTGTGTTTTATTAACCTTCCTGTTCAAATACTTGCTCAATTTTTTGACCTTAGGGGGACATCTGTATATTGTAATGGAGTTGTTGGAAGGAGCACCATTAAGTGAGCATATCACCTCACTTAAGGTGAGAGAGGGAAGGAAGGGGGGGGGGGGGGGAGGAAAGAGGGGAGGAATGGGGAAGGAACGAGAGAGAGCGCGAGTGGGTAGGAGTTGGGAAGGAGAAAGGGAGGGAGGAAGAGAAGCACACTGAGTGAGCACACCACCTCATTGCAGGAGAAGGGGAAGCACTTTACAGAGCAGAGGATCTGGAAGATATTCACTCAGGTTAGTTTCCATTTTAGACTGGGAATGAGACAAGGATGGTACTGGAATGAGATCTGACTACGTAGCAAACATGTATGAGTTGGCCATCTTTCCCTCCACAGTTGGTGTTGGCTCTTCGTTACATTCACAAGGAGAAACATGTCATCCATCGTGACCTCACCCCTGCTAACGTGATGCTTGGAGAGGGAGATAAACTCACCATTAGTGAGTGCCACCCCCTCCCCCCTCTCCCTCCTTAACACACAAAATATCTACCTCCTCTGCTATTTCGATCTTCTTCCTCTCCAGCTGACTTTGGTCTGGCAAAGCAGAAACAGAAAGAGTTCAGTGTCATGAAGTCAGTGGTGGGAACCATGCTATATTGGTGGTAAGTACTCCACGACGCCACCAGCACCCCCCCCCCCCCCCCCCCACACACACACACACACACACACACTCACACACACACAATTTCATCTCTCTCACACCCTCTCTTCCAGCCCGGAACTGGTCCAGAGTGAGCCATACAATGAGAAAGCTGACATCTGGGCAGCAGGCTGCATCCTCTACCAAATGGCAACCCTACACCCTCCTTTCCATTCCTTCAACCTCCTTGCACTAGCCAAGAAGGTCAGGGACCACAGTCACCCTCACCTTCCTCCATCCTGTCTTTTCTCCTTCCCACTCTCACCCTCCTCCATCCTGTCTTTTCTCCTTCCCACTCTCACCCTAACCTCCCCCCTCTCTTTCCACAGATTGTAGAGGTGGATTATGAGCCTGTTCCAGAAGGTGTGTACTCTTCACTGGTGATGCAAGTTGTTCAGAGGTGAGGAGACATGGGACTGATTCCAGGAGGGCACATTATCACCACACACACACACACACACACATGTACATGCACATGCACACACACACACACACACACACACACATGCACATGCACATGCACACACACACACACACACACACACACATGTACATGCACATGCACACACACACACACACACACACACATGCACATGCACATGCACATGCACACACACACACACACACACACACACACACACACACACACACACACACACACACACACACATGCACATGCACACAGGTGTCTGACTGCTGATCCAGAACAAAGACCTGACAGTGTCCAGGTGATTATGGCAACCAAATCAATTACTTGATTATATCCACACAACGTACTATCACTTCCCCTTACCCCCCTCCCCTCCCCTCCCCCTCAGCTGGGCTCACTGCTGGCAGCCCCTCTGATGCAGCAGATGGACCAACTGGCACTGCAGAATGAGGGGCTGGAGAAGAAACTCACCAAGGAGAAACAGAGAACCATAAGGTAACCATAGCAACATGAACGTACCATAATCACCATGGTAGCCAAAAACATCATAATGTTTGTCAAACTATTTCCTCCACACACACACACACACACACACACACACACACACACACACACACGCACACACGCACACACGCACACACGCACACACGCGCACGCACACACACACACACACACACACACACACACACACACACACACACACACACACACACACACACACACACACACACACACACACACACACACACACACACAGACACTTTCATAAGGCTGTTTGGAGTGAGCAGAAATATCAGCAGTTGCTGTCTTCTTCTGGTAGCCTGGGCAACAGGGACCACACCCCTCTGTCACACAAGCTCTCGTCCAGCCTCCCAGTTTCACATGAACAGACCACCAGAACTAACAGAACTACTGGCTCTGAGCTTGCTGGTCACAATCCACTCTCAGAGGGGAAGCTTCTCCCTCCACTGCATACTGGTTCAGATTACCCCGACACAGGTGTTGCCAACGTCCCTCACATCCCCATGGGCAGGAGGGAGAGGGAGGGACAGAGTGAGGGGGAACTGACAGACGGTAGCATGAGCGACACAGAACCTCTTCAGCGAAGCAGCGACAATGTCTTCATAGACCAAACACCAGACGAAACTAGAAAACTGCAGTATCATGGCAGCAGCTCACACCCCCACTCCCCTGGGCAACAATTTCCTTCTCATTTTGGATACTTTGCTGACACACCTCCCATAGCAAGGAGACAGTCAAAACTAAACCCCCTAACTTCCCAGACAAATGGTGGCATCGCTAGGATGCGGAGTCAGTCGGATGTGGTGTTGGGACGGGAACAGCTCTCTCTACTGCAGGCCAGAAGGGGTGGCACCACCGGGCCCTTTGCTGGGAGGAGTCACTCTGCTTTTGTCAGTGGTCGCAGGCAGCCATTGGGACCAATTGCTGGAGGGTCACCATCGCCACTCAGCCGCAAGTCAAGGGCAACTTCAGGTATGTACTATGATTCACTGGAGTATACTGGAGTATACTATGGTTCACTGGAGTATACTATGGTTCACTGGAGTATACTGTGGTTCACTGGAGTATACTGGAGTATACTATGGTTCACTGGAGTATACTGTGGTTCACTGGAGTATACTGGAGTATACTATGGTTCACTGGAGTATACTGTGGTTCACTGGAGTATACTATGGTTCACTGGAGTATACTGTGGTTCACTGGAGTATACTGTGGTTCACTGGAGTATACTATGGTTCACTGGAGTATACTGTGGTTCACTGGAGTATACTGTAATTTACTGTAATATACTACAATTCACTGTAGTGTATTATTTTCACTGTACATACTATAGTGTGACTGTCTGGTATTGTACTATTTGCACTGTCGAAATTGACGATGCATTTTCCCGTACTCCCAGCATCCTCTGTTCTCAGCATCTCCCCACGTCACCTTCGTGAGATCTCAGACCCCATCACACAGCTCATGGAACAGCTGCACAAGCTGCTGTTCCTTACCCAGCTGCCTCCCTCTCCCACACCCAACATGAGAAGGCTGCTGGTGGAGCAGTACAAACATGTCTTGTTTGACAGTCCAAGCTCACCGAGTCACCTAAAAACTGAGATGCATCGACTGGCAATGGGTGTTAGTGATGTTGTGGGGGTGCTGGGTGAGGGAGGAGAATGGAGGGGGAGGCCAGGGGGACTACAGCCAAGACTGCTGCAGACAGCTCTCAGAGAGTTGGCAGGTCAGAACTCATTAGCTACTAGTCTTCACAAATAGGCAGCTAGGTGTGCATGATTTGGGGTATATATATCTCCTCCCAGCAAACTACCATCCATAAAAATTTCACTACACTGAGCTGAAAAGTTTTAAACTTACTATGAAAAGTCACCAGAAAGAAATAGCTATCCTTGTCTCATCAGCCTATCCCTGTCTAATCAGCTTATCTCTTCTCTTCACATGCGAGAGAGGAAGCTGGACTTTACTTGTTATTGTCCTGTTGCAACTCTCCCTCCCCAGTGTCCAGCCATTCTCACGAGATCATTAATCCGTCAGATATTCCTGATGGACATCAATCCATTACATATGAACAGCTGCAGGTTTGTGTGTTCATACAAGAATCATGTTGCATATAGACCTTGCATAATGTTAGCTAAACCTTTTACTAGTGTTGCTAGGTGATGCCAACAAGTTTGATACGACCCTAATCTAAAATATGTTGCCTGGAGATTAGCTGAGTGTGATCAAAAAGTTGCAAATAAATGAAAAATTTTGCAAATGAAAAATTTTTGCCAAGTACCATGAAAGTCTAAGACCTATTGTTGTATCAAATTATCTAAGTTGTCTGCATTCTAATTATGATGAGTTTACCCCCAATCTTTCTGCTATCAGCAGCTGGAACTAGATTGGTACACTGATTTAATCATTAGCCTCAATCTCCAATGGATAGGAAGATTTTGTGTGAGTGCTGTCAATCTCTGCCTAGCTAGATGAGAGGGGGAGGGGGGGGAGGGGACAAAGGGATAGAAATTCACTGGCACTATCATCACCCCCCACCCCTCTTTCTGCATGTGTGAATGAGTTTAGCAAAAGTGTTGAGGTGCACTAATTTTACACTTGTGTTACATCTCTTTACCACTTGTTATGTGTGCTTACAAGCCATTGTGAGATATTTCTTTTACCATTTGCTGTACATGTATGTGTGTATACAGGCCATTGTGGAGAGCCTGCTACTAGAGAATGGCTACTACCACACTGTGGGAACACAATATCACCATGGAAACAAAGTATCACCATGGGAACAAAAGGTCACCATGAGAACAAACTAATTTATAATATCATTATATATGTGCATGCAGATTTTTAACACAAAATTACATCAGGCATATATTTACATCTCTTATTTAACTTGTCCTCAAAAGTATATTCAAATGAAAATTGTTATTTTTGTCAACTTGAATGAATCATTTGGTGAGTTTAGTTACTGCATTGCTGCTGGCACGCTTCCAGGGTGACAAAGTTATTGCTGTTGCCTTGGCAACCACCAAAGCTGAATGACTCACAGGCTGAAGATGTTTGGTTGTAGAAGTATCGCAGGGTGGTGGCTGGGCAGGGCCCTGGGTCACGGGGGAGCTCGCAGACATCAAGGCAGGCTGTACTGCACGCTGGGTTGAGAGGTATAGGGAAGAGACGATCAGTTATACAATGGCAGTCATCAATCCTATATACTCGTGACTGGCGTTAGGACCAATACCCATGAGCTGTATTATTGTTGTGCATACATGTTAGATCTATACTGGAAAAGCCACAAGTAGTATGTGCAACTTTGGTAGCCACGCCCTGTGCTCTAATTAATGAGCCCCCAGTGTTCCCACGTGTCTTATGGTACAGTGTTTGATCCAAACGAAGAGACCAGCTTTTGTCGAAATTCCTGAGAGTGAAGTGCAGATTCACTCCAAACTTTGACCCGTTAAAATTTAACTCCTTTGGTGTACAACTATTTAGTAACATGGTCAAAACTTTTCTTCTGAAGAATTTTGCATGGAGGGTCTAAGTATAGGTTATACAATCAGTCTCTACGGGATATACACAACCGAGTGCCGCAGGCACGAGGTTGTGTATACCGTAGAGACTGAAACCGAGTTGTATAACCGACTTGTACCATGGGGCATAGCAACGCGCATACATAGTAGCATATGCAAAAAAAGGTTTAAGATATGCTCAGAGTTTGGATTATGTAAACACAAGGCATAGATACACCTGCTCCCACATGTCTTACAGTATTCCTGACCAATCAAATGACTCACTGCAGACAGCCAGCTTATCTCTGATGTTGTATGCCACATCAGTGTTGTCACATGACATCACAACCCCTCCCTTCCTCCCTTGGAAGTAGAACAGTGTCACTGTATACCCCGGCACATACTCCACCTTCACCTGGGGTTTGTCGCGAACAGCCGACCACAGAATGGCTAGCTGCTGCCTATTTGCCTACAGGTGTAGAGCCATGCTGCATGACCAGCTCACAATGCATAAAACCCCTTCATCTAAAAATAACACTAAAATTTTCTGAATTTGAATCAAACGTACGCTGCACCTTCTCTGGGAATGAGGCTAGAGAAAGGTGCTGCTTATAAATAGGTTGCTTAGCAACAATTGAAAATTGCATGATTGTTATATGCATATGGGTACTGTCATTGCCATAGTGGCAGAAAAACTCAAATTGGACCCACTTCCAAAGCTCTCCAACTCTCCCATTACAACAATTCAACATTACACAGGTATTCAACAATTTCAGTCTAATATGTATGGTAAAAGGATAGAGAGATAGGTAGATAGGTGGATAGGTAGATAGAGAGATAGGTAGATAGGAGATTTCATCTCAAAGATAGGAGCATCTAGTTATTCACGTAACCTCACTTGTAGGGTATCTCTGTGCCTGGGTTGGGCTCTGTGACAGCCATTGCTGCATGTCATGTTGGCAGTGTATGTGAGGAGGGTGCGGGCTCGTGGGCCTGTGGGGCGGCCTAGGGAACATCAACAATGGATCATGTGACATGGCCAATAGGATGATGCCACTATTAGCAGCTGCATACCTCTACTGCATGTGGACAAAAATCAACTTTATAGAAGTCTACAGTTACAAGTTTTGCTGCAGCTTTGTACCTAGCCTTGGTAGTGAAACTGCTTCTAGCTAGCTGCATGAGCCAGGGTACGAAGCTATCTCTTACTGAGCATTGATCCCAGTTCTCCACCACAACCTTCACTGCTTGCCATATGAAAAGTGGCGTGGTAGAGGATTGTAAATAAAGCCCGGGCCTACACCCCCAGCTTTTGTCATTGCCCTATTATGCCTTAGCCATGCAACCTGCACTGTGATAGTCAAAGGTAGATAGGACGGCCAAAAGTAAGGAAGGGCAGTGTTCGATGCATCTCATTTTGAGACAATTTCAGTTGCACATGCTATGCATGCTAGCCTTAGTACTTTTTGCTCTTCAACAGAGAGCCTGTGGAGAGAAGTTCCTAGCCAGGCTACAGGGGTGAGGGGGAGAATCATGATTTACTGCAGCTGATCTGTCGGGCAAGACGCAATGGCCGCCAGACAGTGCATACAGTGTCCCCACCACACTAGCAATGGCTGGAGGTGTGTGGGTTGCCACACCCTCTCTCTGCTCTGACTCACTGCTGCATAAAGTTAGCTGGACTCCCGAGAGCCTGCATGTGGAACAGTTCATGATGTGGCGGTACTGTTCCACAATCTCAGTTTCCACGAACCGGGTGAGGTCATTGCTGGCTCCCTTCTGGGAAGGACAGAGGTTACCCTGCCCATCCACCCAAACCTGGATAGGGACGGTCATTGCTGCCACTGGGAGACAGGCTGCATAGAGGGTGTGCATGCATGGATGATGCATGCAGAAGGCCATTTGTTGTGAAGAATATTGACAAGCAAAGTGTCAATTTTTAATGTCAGATGATGTAGGTACATGCATGATTACTATAAATTGTCAACTCTGTAAGTAAATTTAGCTTCAGTTGTGATAGCTACAGACTAGCTATATACCACAGTGCAGTTGAAACGATTGGTTATATCTAGACAAACTCTTAATTTAGTGTTGTGTACTAGCTAATGTTGTGAACTTGTAGCTAGTACACAACACTATGCGATGACTAGACCATATTTGACAGCTGTCCAATTAAAGCAAGTTTAGTAATACAATCATGCAGGCATAATATTGTATCCCAGTCTCACCAATTTGAGCATCCACTAAGCTGCAAGCCCCCAATACCACCAACACACAGCTCCTAATCAGCTCCACCTTCATAAGTATCGTTACACCAAAACCATAGACTGTTTATTAATCTGTGCCTTTGTTTGTACTGTGATGCATTAACTACTGATTATTTATTTATACTCTGCGTCCTGCTATGAATACAAACACTGATGCACTATTGATATTATGCAACCACAATTTATCCCAATGTTTAATGATCACAAACAAACAAAACAGTGCTACTTTAGATTGAATTGTGCAATAAACACTGCTGTCTACGTGTGTATAACTTCCGTCATTTGTCTCTGATTGGTGTGAAGTGGCACTGTAGGGGAAGGAAGGTGATATCCTGTGTTTGAGGCACAATAATAAACGAGGGACAATATTTGCATGCTGACACATTCAATTTAGGGCGGTTTCATCACCTGAAAACCATGTAATTTTGGCAGGTAAAGATTATGCAATGGCAGCTGTTCTAAATTAGTCAGGCTGTTTTCTGCACCAACAGATACTGCCAAATTGATGCTAGGAGATTTATAGTTACTTGGTAGCCATTGCCCTGGTAATAATTTTCCTCCTTACTATGCACAGCACATGGAGGGTCTTTTAGTTACCAAGGATAGGGACAAGAGCTGCCAAGCATGTTAGACCTTTTGCACAATTACTACAACTTTGTCAGATATAAAATAGGCTAAAACTCTCCCCCAGGCTTATCATACTTATCTTGCCTCTTCATATTCTGCCATGCTGTAAGGCTGTAGGGTACAGTACAGAGTGTTACACTATAGTGAAGGCCTGAGGACATACATCAGGAAATTCCAGTGTCCACAAGATAGGGTTGCGGCAAAGGGGTCGGCTAGCACCATGTGGCTTCCTACAGCCTTCAAGAATGCCACACACCTCTTTGTCTACATCATAAAAACGACCGATTGTAGGGATCATCTGTTTCAGGTCAGCCAATAGCTTCACACCAGCTGTGAAAGGAATTGACTTTTGCAGTTTCAAGTCTCTGTGCGTTTGTGTGATGTGTGGTGTTGTAGTCAGGACAACGACTGGACGTGTGCGGGAGGGGGTGGCGTGAGCAGTTATGGGAGAGAAGGCTGATGTGGTTTTGGTAATGTGTGGAGTCTAGTGACATAATTGTAGGGTGTGTGTAAAGGAGTAGGAGGAAAAGTACGATTGCATCAACTTTCCATTCACACACACACACACACACACACACACACACACACACACACACACACACACACACACACACACACACACACACACACACACACACACACACACACACCTCCACTACTGTGACCGTGGGGGGGTCAGCCACCAGTGACAACTGAGCGTCCAGGCTGAGTTTGATATCCGCCATTCCCCCCTTGCCACAAGTAACCTCCTCATTCACTCTTGCAAGGCTCCGAGTAGACTGTATAGTTGTCTGTACCTTCCTGTCACATAGCTCCTTAAATTGATCAATGACTGACCTTTTACATGAAGATAAAGTAAGCATCAAATGAAATTATGCTCGTAAGTGATATTAAACTATGCATGGTTACTTACTTTTGCTTTGTCTCATGACATTGTGTCTTCATAAACTGTGAGAGAGGGAGAGAGAACAGAACAGGTGGAGGAGTGTGAGCTGAAACGACCATCATTGCAGCTAGCCATACCGAGTGTCTCGAGTACATGGAGTATCGGGGTGTGATATCACTAGGCAGTGTGAGGGTGGACCTGCACAGGAGAAGTAATTACATATAAACCAACATAGATTACTGTGTTGAGCACAGATCTTGGCTTCCATACCTGATTCCCGATCGGCCAGGAGCAGCCGCAGTTACAGTTAGTCTGTTGTTATCATCTGGTTGCTCACTAAGTATAGTCCGCAGTGACATGGGGTTCACTTTAAATGGGCTGTCTGGATCACCACTATCAACCTCCTCTGCCTTTCCACCCTCCTTGCCCTTTGCTCCTAGCTGTCCACCAGGGTTTACTTTGTTGCGGGACCTTCCTAGGGGCGTGCAGGGCTGGGTGTTCTCTTCTCTCTTGGAATGTTCTTGACACTTTTTAGCACTGAACTTATTAACTGGAGTCAAAGCAAATGCCTGGACCTGCAAAACAAAGGAAACCCTCCTCCAATTCAATCAAGACAGTTTGAAATTCTAGTTTTTTAGACCCTTCTAATGAACACACTAGTCTCACAAGTTACCCACTTACTTTGCGAGACTATGAACACACTAGCCTCGTTCCCAGGCCCCGCCCAGCTTTCTGTTGCTTATAGTACGGTAAAGCAAGCAACTTCCTTCCCCCGAGTGATTTCTAAACAAAAAAACTTGCACATGCTAAGCAAAAACAGGATGAGACATTAGTCTTGATCCCAGTACGTACTCCACCACAGCAATTGTTTATTACAGCACAAGTAGTTTACCACAGCTACCGTCTCTTGCAGTATGATTAGCAAGAAATGATAGCTGTGGTTGGGGGCTAGCAAGAGCGCATAAGAACGGGCGGCTAGAGGAAGAGCATGTAGCTACGTAAAATTCCAAACTGGTCGGAATTTACCGCCAGTACTAAAAATAGTAACACGTATGTGCAGCAAGCGCAGCTGTGCGTAGAAATGTTGCTAAGCACGTGCCGGATGTTCTATTTTTAGTACAGTTCAATAATTTTGACCGGACTACAGGCTTCTATTGGAGTTACACGCTCTTCCTCTAGCCGCCCGTTCTTATGCTCTCTTGGGGCTAGGAATGAGGCTAATGTGAAGTGGGGTTGAGACTGACTTGAGTTGGTATCCTGTTTTTCTGCTTTGTCTGCAAAAGAAAAGAAAACCATTATGGGTTAGGCCTCTAGGTTTCCATGGCAACTGAGTTCTACAAATGTTACAGTTAGGGTTGCTGACTTTTTCCAGTTGGTGTTGAAACTTCTTGTGCAGCTTCCCAAAGTCTGGCACTGCTCTCACTTGTGATTGGCTTGATGTTGGTTTTACCGAGTTGGTGGAGTCAGTGAGCACATTCTGTGGCTGTGTATGTGTGCGTTTAGTGCCCATGTCAGCAGTGTGCAATAAGTGCTGTCAGTGCAGATGAGGAAAAGAACACCAAAAACAGCCAACCAATTCTACTAATGGCAAGAAGTACTTTGTACTACGATTCTGTATTAAATATGCTGTGAGATATTAACATTTGGAGCAGTGACTTCATATAAAAGACTTGAAACCAAGTCACATTACACTCTTGATATGGGCTCAAGGGTCTGGGGTCCACAGTATAGTCTTGTTTTCCCACTTCCATGTAATAGTGTCAATGCAAAAACAAGAAGTGGAGAGGCCTAGGGACAAGACAGACTGGGCTTGTTGATTGGCTGGGGGGGGGAGGGGGGTGTCATTTTGCAAGTGCATTAGTGAATTGCTTGCACACCCAGTGCAACTGGTATTGGCCGAAACACATCCTGTGCAGTGGGTGACTTTGTGGAACATCTAGGCCTATATATTTTTTTTAGGGAGATGTGGTTTGTTGATTGTTCACACATAGATGGTACACAGCTAGTCTCACTCCCAGCCTCTTGCGTTCCCACATATGAAAGCCTGGAAACACTAGAACACAGATTGCCTTACCTGGTGCTTGACTGTGGTAAGCGGTGGTCTGGTTCCAGAGAAAATGGGGATACGACTGCAGGAGAGGGTGGAGCAAACCTGTGTCTCTGTGCATGGGTGTGAGTTGCCCAGACCCTTTCAACTTCAGTATAGCAAGTACTTACCTTGGTTTTGGTATGGTTTTGTTTGACTTGGCATTGTTAGGCGGGTCTGAGACGTACAAATCAGACAAGAGTACTAGTAAACTTTTAATAGTTCCATGGCGTTTGCCCATGTACACATACAAACTATTATTACCTTCAGTAGCAGCGTTTTCCTTATCACTGTCCTGTGTGGTCCGCGTGCGTAATTAAAAACGAACTTATTAGACGAGCAGGCACATCTGCCAATTGGACACTCTTACCTTGTCTTGCTCCAGCATCGTGGCTGCTTTGTAACAGCAGACTAAAGCACTCAGTTGAGCTGTGATGATGCTTTCCCTCGGAAGAAATTCAAAAATTTGTTTGCGTAAATAGAATATAAATCTGATTGGACAACTCTAAGTCACACTGGCCAATCACAATCAACAGATTTACGCGCGCGCGCGCCCACAGTTTATGGAGCGTGGTGGATGGTGGTTACGCGCGCTACACACAGGCTATGGTAAATCATGGTGGACGGTGCATTTATTTTATGCACAGGCTATGGTAAATCACGGTGCATTTCTTTTATGCACAGGCTATGGTAAATCACGGTGCATTTCTTTTATGCACAGGCTATGGTAGTCAATGTAAATCATGGTGGACGGTGGATTCTTTTATGCACAGGCTATGGCAGTCCATGTAAATCATGGTTGACAGTGCATTTCACAGGCTATGGTAGTCCATTGTAAATCAAGGCAATTTGACTTCGCTATCAGTTAGCATAGAAGTCAATTATTGTCAGTATCTGTATATTTTACATCACCATCATGAATGAAAACCATGATCATTTCTGCATGGATTCAGAGTCTGCCATGGAATGTATGAGGTCTGTACCAGGGTACAGAGATGAGCATGACTGCACTTAAAACATATGTCTGAAGACAGCCTTACAACATGTATCTTTTAAAAACCAGTGAACTGTGTTATAGTTTGGTTTGGTTCTTGTCTTAAAACAGGAAGGGAAAAAAGTGAAGGGAGGTGAGTAAGAGGTGATGATTTTCTGTAGTTCACTTTCCAGTCCATGTGCTGTAGAAAGAAGGGAGTGGGAGAGAGTCACATTTTTCCTCTCAAAAATTATATAATAAGTGTGTTAAATACACTGACCTATTGGGGTAGTAGACGTGCACAGTGTGTGCTGTATCGTCTACTTGAGTGGGGTGTTCTGGAGTGATGACTTGTATATGGTGAGCCTTGGTTTCACCAGCTGAGTGATGCTCTGTGCTATGGTCCTAAAATAACACAAAGACAAGGAAAAGATTATTAGGTCTCTTCTCCTACACCTTGTAAAACTAAGGTCAGGATATAGTTTACAAAAGTCAACAACTCGATGCTCCATACAGAACTGCTCAACATGAATAAACGGAACCTCATTCCCAGGCTCTCTCCTCAAAATAAGACCAGCAATATTCATGAGAAAAGCCATCAGGGCTTTCAGTGCACATGTGCGCTGGAAGTCCAGATGTGTAGGACCCTCCCACTTTAAGTACTTAATATCATATGATTTAGTAAGCCACCATTGTGATATTGGTGCGATGGGACATTTAGCAGCAGCAGCACAAGCTATTTACAACTTCACTCTTGCACAACCCTCTGACAAGCAAACTCAGAGCGGCAAAGTATGCAAACTGGTCTTACAAAAGTGAATATCAATCTTGGACCCTTAGGCCTATGGCCTATGACCCTCCCACAAATCTACATAGTCTCTAGTTACAGGTTAATTTCAATTCTGCAGAATGGTAAAATTTATCACATGCACACGATTTCATTTTGCAATCTGATCCAGATTCAGACACCACAAGTCGACAATTTTCCCATGAATGTTACCTATCCTTCCCCTATTTCTGTTGTAGAGAGGGCGAGGGAATAAGGCTAGATAAGATGTACATCAGCTCGAGGTTTCATTTCTTTCACATACACACCTAATCATCCTGTAATTACAATGTGTTCACAGTGAAGTGGTCATTCCAACATAGTACACTTCAACCTAGCAAGCTAAGGTGACCTTTCAACTGTGTACGAGCAATTAGAGCCCCAGATGTGGTACAGCTAGGGGGGTGATTACGCAAGTGATTGGTACATTTTCAAGTGCAGCCTGTACAAACCAGTTGTGCTTACCACTTAGCCCGACCTTTGCAAACCCAACACATTAAATGATTTGTTAAAGACATCAATACTCGATCCCAAGCTTTACAGATTTGGCACCACAGAGAAGAATGTTTCCAAAATTCATCTTCCTAACTGAAAAATCTGGGATGCAAAGCCTGCGTTCAAGGCTACCAACATTTATTTTACCTGCTGTACAATGGGTGTGTGCTGTATGGTCCAACCAGTAGGGGTCTGGTGGGCGTACTGTGTTCCATGGGCTGTGCTGATGTGGTACTGTGTAGTGTGCTGAGGTTGCCCACTGTATGTGGCCGTGCCCCCTCTAGACGTAGAGATCTGTAGTTGCCCCATCTGTGTGCCTAGGTTGTGAACCCCCTCCACACTACTTGATGCCGCTATGGGGTTCTTGTATGTGTGTGTGCATGTGTGTGTGTGTGTGTGTGTGTGTGCATGTGTGTGTGTGTGTGTGTGTGCATGTGTGTGCATGTGTGTGTGTGTGTGTGTGTGTGTACGTGTGTGTACGTGCATGCATGTTGAGAGCAATTCAAGCATGCTCATGCACACAAACAATCAAGAGGACAGAGTTTGAGTGGTGCCTTTTTTCTCTCTCCCACTCGCTTGCATTGCTTGAGTTTAGACATGCAAAGAAGCTCAGACACGTGCTACAGACTTGCACAAGATCTGAACCCACCACACTCTTCAATCAGTAGTCTTGCTTCCTGCTCTGCAATTAAAACCTATTAACAATTTGTGGGCTTCATGCATGAGAGTGCTGAATGTGTTTCAACATATCATCCCAGTAAGGCTGGAAGCAGCTGATGTCAATACAACTTAATCACTCTAAGCGTCCCTTTTGTTCAACATGCAGGTATCACTCGTGTTGCAGTACTGATAGCCATGAAAGGCATGTTAGGGTCACTCATCCATGCATCACCACACACGCATGTGCATGTTACAGGTAAAAACAAAACTCACAGTGGGCTGCATGTAGTAGGTTGGCTGCCATGTTCCTGAGGAGATTCCAGTGGATACAGGAGAAACAGGGACCTGTGTGTGTGTGTGTGTGTGTGTGGGTGTGTGTGTGTGTGTGTGTGTGTGTGTGTGTGTGTGTGTGTGTGTGTGTGTGTGTGTGTGTGTGTGCACGTGTGTGTGTGTGTGTGTGCGTGTGTGATTGCTCACACATTACATGTGTATGATTTATGCATGTTGCATAAGTGTATTATGCTGTTAAGGGGGCGGAACTAACTCACTAATTGAGAGTGAACTAAGTATAGGTATCATAATTATTTACCTGATAGCTTGGGGTGGCTGTGTGGATGTACTGTGTAAACGGAGGCAATGTGAGGAAGGTGAAGAAAATTACAAGGAGAAGGATATTTTAGAACACGTAACTTGCTTCAACCCCAGACCCAAAATTAGCCCTGGAGTGGATCACTTTCAGTATCTTGTATACACACTGGATGAGGTCTGGGAATGAGACAAAGCATGTCACTTACTGGGGATGTCAACACTCCTTGTTGTACCAGCCCGCGATGAGGGTTCACCAGGCTGGTGTGTGTGTGTGTGTGTGTGTGTGTGTGTGTGTGTACATGTGTGCATGCATTGTCCATGCATGCGAGTTAGTATCCCAGTATTGTCTCCACACTTAGCAACAACTCACCCATTCTGAGATACGATGTGTGGCGTGGCTTCATACACATACTGTGAGGATACAACAGATTCTCAATGCCTTGCACAACACATACAAATTGGTTGGATTGCAGGCCAATGACACCCTGCACACAGAAACCTAGGCTTGGACACACAGAAGCCATTGCCACATCAACCCTCCACCCACCCCTTCCAGTTAGCTTCTTAGAATAGTTACCATAACAGTTAGCCCTAAAGTAGACACAACAATCATATCACTTACATCACTTATATCCCTCCAGCGTGCTGTGCAGTGGATGAAAGAGAAAAGAACCTCTGATGGCATTGTAAACCTACTATGTTGTAGTTGGATAAATCAACTGTTCCTAACCCCTTCTCACCCCCACCTCTCCCCCCACACACAAAGCCACGCACATTCCCTTCATATCCAACATGCATAATGCATGTTGTACATACGCAAACAGTGTTAGTCACAAATCAAGTACACAACCTTGCACACAACACTGGATTGCACAATGTAGTTCAATACCTGCACCAGACTACAGGTGTGCTGGTACTAATAGCATGCAAGGCGAGTTCAAATTACCAAACCCCACAAAATCACTTCATTCCAACACAAATTGTTTATCATGCATTACTGTGTCTCTCCCTCACCCTGCTTCTTCTTGCTGCCACCACTGTCAGCAAACTTCACCATCAGCGGCTCCGTCCCGCCTAGAGCAACACAAATGCAAAATCTCCTGACTTTATAGTAGAATAGCAGAGCAGTCAGCTGGTCAGTGCACACCACTGCACTGCTGGTTAAGTTGTGGAAGCCTCAGCACGTTATGAAAATACCACTTTATAATCACCAGTCCGCAAAAACAAACACAGGACCCTCAGGGTATGGTATCTGCATGCATGCATGTGTGCACCTGTTAGCATTGTTCCATTGAGGATTTCTATTGCCTTTTCACAGTTCTCCTTACAGTCCAGCCTAAGAGAGAAAATGTAGAGTCTACAATGTGTTACAGAATTACACATAACTATAAGTAAACTGTCTCTTCTTGTACACAGCTTTGTAATATTGTGTGCCTCCCATACACACACATTACAAATAGGTACCACCCCAGCATCTGTGAATCTGTTCTTGTATATTTTATCCTCAGCATGCCTACATGTCATTCTCATGGCACCTCTCCAGAAAATATCTTGAGCTTACAGTGTGATCTTTGGCCATACACACCCGACCCATGTTGCATCATTACCTTGCAAACCCCACTCCTCTGCTGGCTCCAGCCTGGTCTCGGAGAATCCGTGTGGAGATAATTGTACCATAAGGTGACAGCAGCTGCTCCAAATTCTGCTTGTGTGTGCATACAATGTGCATACCACCACAGTATATTGCATGAATAGATGGGAGGATATCAAGCGTACCCACCCTCAAGTGTACGGGTATGTGTGTGGTGAGTATGAGATACTGCAGGTGATGGTGGCGAAGCGTACCACACCCAAGTGACTTCCGTGGTGAACAGATAATATCATAGTGGTTTTATTTATAACATAAGCACGAAAAGGCCTATTCAAGTCGCCAACCACTGTCACTGCTATGGGTTGGGGAATTCCGTAACCCAAATCTGCTTAGACAAACCCACAAGTATGAGAGATGAATGTTATGCATACATACCAGAGATACCTTGACATGGAGAGTGCCAGGTATACTAGCTGGGGTTAGGTGTACTAACCTTCTCGTCATAGCTTTTGGGAAGGTTGGACATGTATAGATTGGTTGGATCCTGGTCTTGTTGCTGGGTGTGTGTGCATGTGTGCATGTGAGCATGTGTTTTGCGTGAGGAATGTTAGGAAGAGGGAGGAGGGGAGGGGGGGAGGGGGGGATGAGTGATGAAGGTATGTGGTGTAAGTGTGAGGGTGGGGGCATCATAGTACGATTAGCTAAAGCAGTTACATCTAGGATGGGAGGGAGAATTGGTACCATAATTCTATAATGTTTTGCGTGCAAGAAACCTTTGCGATTGTACTTTGCAATCTTCTTACCTTTGGGAATGGCTATCTTAGCCTCTCCCATAAGCACATTATGAGAGTCATGAGTAACAGTTCTCAGCTGCATAGCAGCTCTGTCAGCATCAGAAAGTATATTGCTGGTGCTTCCAGCGTTGTCGGCTGGCCTGCTTCTCAATATAACATGCACTTCACACTTACGACAGTGTCCGTAACAACACCTACCAGAAGCCACTGTCACGAATCAACTACTGCGATCTTTCCTTTGCGATGCTGTCAGCACTCACAAAATTCACAAAATCACACAAAACATGATAGCTAGAACCAACAAATGCCACTAGACCACAAGCTACTTTGTGTGTGGGAGCGAGTCCCACAGTTATTACAGTGCACACCAGTGCTTACATAGCAGCATGACCAATGTGCATCACACTACCAGAGTCCCATGTGAGGTATATGTGAGGTATATGTGGTGGCAATACCTGGGGTACCTTGGCAAACTGAGCGAGCACCCCGCCTGCCTGGAGTGCTTGCACAGCTTTGAAGGCATCAGTAGGGTTTTCAAAATCGACAAAGCCATATCCTTTGGGAGAGCAGAGAGAAGAAGAAGGGGAGGGAGAAGAGGAGGAGAAGAGGAAGTAGAGGAAGAAGTGAAAGATGAGGAAGGGGAGCAGTTGGTACACTCACACACAATATATCTTCCACTACAACTGTCACACCCCTCCACTACAACTGTCACATCCCTCCACTTACATAAACTAAGTAGAGCTGGCCTGGGGCAATCCACAAGTGCTTCCCCAGACAGGACAGTCCAGTCCAGACCAGACAGAAAGGGGTTTAATTAAGAGGATCCTAATTTCTGCTCACACCCCCAAACAAGCAAAGATAATTGGCCTGTGGGATGCCACCTTCAATTGGCTGTGACAGAACTATTAGCTTAACTACAAAAAGATCAAAGCATTTTCCCTGTATTAGATCAGACTAGTAGTGTGTGTGTGTGTGTGTGCACCTTTGCAGAGATTGGTTTGCTTGTCCAAGATAGCTTTTGTAGACACAATCTTCCCATATCTGTGTATTTGCCATGTGGTAGTGGTGGTAGTGTGTGCGTGTTGGGGGGAGGAGGGGGGGGATATTTGATTCACCACACGCTGTCACAAGTTGCAATTGCATGCTGCTAGGCTAGACAACATTAACTGCGTAGCGTTTCTGGCCCTGAAGTGGTTGGGCCCCCCCACTGAGGCCTTGCTCCAAGTTAGTTGCCTTCACAGCTGGTTTTAACAAATGCTCCAGTGATCTAAGAACAGTCCTAGTTACATGGACATATCAACCAACATCCCATAGCAGTAAGGCAAAAACTTGAAAAAAAAAATTAGCAAAAAAAATCAGGTCCAGCACCGCAAATTGATGAGGTTCCACCTTCCTCTCACGGAAGGTGTGTTACTGATAACACAGCTTGCGATAAACGAAAAACTTACTGGTGACACATCTTGACGAGATCATCATCAGTACAGCGTTGAGAAAGGCCCCGAATGTAGAGGTTAGTGGAACTCAATTGGTCCCCCTGTGACCTAGGCTGTGACTGAATGTACCCCTTTGAAGAAGAGAGGGGAATTGCAGTGACCTGGCATGCATAATTACACAACTTGTAGCAGTGCAGAAGTATGCACACCAAATATACATGGGTATGTCCCTGTCAATTAGGTGAACATTTTTGGTACACATTCTACAGCTGCAATAATAGTTCAAGTGAAAATGTGCATGTGTGTGCATGTATGGGAGTATGAATGTGTGTGAACAGCATGCCTGCTAGTATTGTGACCATATAAAGTGATATGTTTATTTTGACATTCTGCAGTGCATTGGCAAAGATTGATTCTACAGCACATCCATTCTACGGCTCATTCTGTCATGCATTCTGCAGTGCATTGGCAAAGATTGATTCTACAGCACATCCATTCTACGGCTCATTCTGTCATGCATTCTACTGTACATTCTACTGTGTATTCAACTGTACATTCCACAGGATACTATACTCTACGGCCATTCTACAGCACACTCCATTATGAAGTACTATGACACACATCAGCACCTTAAGCACAACTGGTTATCGGCTTACAGTGGGAGAGGAGGGAGTATAGAAAAGCGGCTGTTGTGTAAGAGGAACATAGCGGAAATAGTTAACTGGAGCAATTCTTTGTTGACGAGGGTGGTAGGGAGAGCGAGGCTACATATGTCGTGTTGTGTGTGTGTGTTGCACATGTGCATGTGTGTATGAAGGGGGGGGGGGGGGAGGGAGAAAGATATTTGATATTCTAACTTGTGAATTGTTACCAACTGCACATCAAAATATGCCCTCACAAAGGCTTAGCTAACACTGTACAAAGGGTCTAGAGAGTAAAGAGCTATTGATGCCATTCACAATACCCTAACCATTTTAACATGCAAATAAAAACACTTTGGACAAGCAGCAGTGGTAATCTTCACAAGCATCACAGTACTAACAGTAAATCAATCCTGATTGACTATAACACAAAGCAGCTGGCACAGCGATGACAGCCATCACATGCTGTGCATGTGTGTTACCTTAGATGTATTGGCACCAGTAGATGAATAGTGTCTGGTGGGTGTCTTTGGCTGCACTAGGGCTTGTACAGAGGGAGCAAGCTGGAGAGTAGTTGACTGTGAATCAAGAAGGGAGCATTGTAGACAGTTTGATTTTCCCAGTAGTGTTAATAATGTTACTTCATTTACAGCCGTCTATCCAGCTTTTCTGTTGCTTGCCATAAAGACTTTGTGTTACCAGTGTGCCATTATGGTCTGAAAACTACTAAAATATTGACAGGATTTGCACTGTGCATTTGTCAGGAGCGTTCTAGTGTAGATTTTACTCAAGTGCTCGATCTTACGTGCTTTACACATGCTTGAGTGACTACTAGGTGCCATCATACTCACCCATATTCAATCATTAAAGTTTTCTATTATCTTTCTACCTCTGGTGTCACATGTAAGGATACTCTCAAGATCTACTGCTTTTCCTTACCGCTATTGACAGAAAGCTGGGTGTGAGGACTCCGGCCAAGAGGATCTTAATGCACTAAGTGTCAACAAGGATCTATGTCACAATGGTGGGAGGGTCATAGCCCATATTCTCCCACACACACACACACACACACACACACACACACACACACCACTCTTAACTGTATTCATACAATCTACTTTCAATAATCAATTAATCCACCTCGCCACACCACCTTCTCCACAATAATCAGTACAATCATAACAAGATCAAACCTTTGTTTCGTTTGGCTCCGATACACTCGCATCGATCCGAGAGCTTTCCTCTCCGTCCGAGAGCATAGTTTGCGTCTGAAACCCTCCTTCTGCAGTGCTACTGAAATCCTCGTGTTCTCCCTCTAGTCCCTCGCCACTAGCGCGTTCTCCCATTTCCAGTGGTTTAGTCCCGCTAACACCCACGGCGGGACTCTCCGGCCCAATGCCGTTAGTAACTTCGCTCCCCTCTTCGACACTCATGTTGTTGGCTGGTACTGCGACACTGTGGATCGCGGGAGAGGTATCATGTTTACTCTAATGCAACCCACAAAACGTGGGTCCTCATCCCATAAAGGAAATCAAATAGCTGAAACATGCGATCTCGGGCACTCCCATGCAGTAAGTATTAGCATGTCTTTAACAGGTTTAATAAATATTTTTCACTGTTGTATTAACGCACCTGTTCTTGTCCACTTTAATAGTTCTTGCAAGTATAGCGTAGTATAATAGCTCGGAAATTATTCGGCACACTTGAAAGTGCAGTGCGAACAAATTGCAAAAGAACTACAAGCAGATGCAAATATGCAATGCCTCTGGCCCCGTCGTTCCGTAAAATGGGATCTCAAGGGCTCAAATTATCTTCTAGAAACAAAGTCGTCGTAACTTCTGGCACTTCTGCTTTCCAATGTTAGTTGCACAACGTAAGTACAAACTCCTCAAAAACCGTTTCCAAAAAATAGGATTAAAAACTCCTGACTGCCCGAGGTGTGGTTAGTGCTCATATCGATCAGAAAAGGGGCGTTCCGTCCATCAATTTCTGCTGAAGAAAGTTTTTGCAGGTAGCTAGCTTGTTAGTTCGCCGAATGCAAAGTGGCAGCTGCTTATGGCGATTGAAGAGAACCGCCTAAACTCCTGGATAGCATCTGAAGCCAGCTGCACCCCTATCGCAAATTAACAAGTTGTATACATGTAGGGTTGTAAGATGTCAACACGTGTTTGTTAATAATCAGCGCAATTATCACCTCTGGCATTCAAAGCTTCTCAAAGCTGGCCAATCAGCGCACGGAACGGGTTCAAAGTAGCCAATCGCATTCATCCCTCGCCAACGAGAAGAAAAGAATGTTTGGTATGCACTGTTGTCACCGCGACGAATCAACAATACACATATGCCTACTTGAACGGCTTCCGAGCTCGAGGTACCTGCGAGATCCACCCACCCCTGCAGCCAAGGTTGCAAAACGCCCACAGTGCTTGGGACAAGTGGCAGGCACTTGCAAGATGGTAGTGGTTGGCAGATCTGCAATCAGGCCGCCGGCATTCTGTATGGTGCTGCTAATGCTGTACACACTACTGTTAATGGCTGCGTCGCTGTCTGCAGTGCCACACGGAAACGAACACGCTATTGGTGAGGATATAGCTAGTAAGCCTGCATGAACACGTCCCCTGAAAGCAGGACTATATATATTGCAGGCATGCATACAGCTCCGTACATGCAGATAAATAACAAATTTCCAATTGTCTTTGCAACTATTCCACTGGTGGGACAGAAATAAGAACCAATGATGCTTTAATTATTTCTCTTCTGCAGCCACCTGCAGTGGAGAATTTGTACTGTATCACAACTTCTGCTACCGGTACTTTGGCCACACCCATAGACCCTTTCACCATGCTGAGAAACTCTGCACACGTTACCAATCATCTCTTGTCAGCATTCAGTCACCACATGAGGAAGAGTTTGTCGTTCAGCTTGCCGAGAACAATACATCATTTTGGATAGGCCTAAATGATGAAGATGGCCCTGCCAGTCATCACAAAGAGGGGGTCTTTAAGTGGACTGATGGAAATAGTTTGACTGATGCAGTGTCGTACCAGAACTGGAGTCCCGGTGAACCTGATAACCGCAGACACCTGGACTGTGTGAAAGCCAGCCACAAGGGATGGGCAATGGCCCAGGGAGGCTGTGCAGCAAGCAGACTGCCATTTGTGTGCAAAAAGCAAGGTATGTTGTGTCATCTACCGGTGCCATAACAACCAACCCAAACTGTCACTCAGCCCTCACACGGGCAGCAGCTATTCATTTTGACTGAGAAAACATTCATTTAAAGGCAGATATATTCATACATGCAGTTTGTGCTAGCTTGTCAAAGATGCTGTTTATCTTTTTCTCCTTTGCAGGCTGTCCAGCAGGATTTGATTGGAGTGGAATTTCTTGCGATAAAATTAATGATGAAAGCAAGCTGCTACCTTCTGATTGGCTGATTTCTTCTTGTACACTGACCATTGTAGCATTTCTACTGACAGCTGTAGCACTGACTTCTGTAGCCATTTGTTCATATACAAGAACAAGAAGAACCTCCAACAGGCAACAAGTACAAGAGCTTTATCCCACATAAAATACTTATCTTCTGGCTCATCATTATTTTGTACACATTCCACATAAATTTTTCACATGAAGTAAAAATTTTTAAATCTTTGGGTGGAAAGATGATCAATAACAACAACAGAAAGAGAGCTAAATTATCAACATGATTAATCTCAATTGTGTATTTGGATCAACACAAACAAAACAAATACACAATCCTCCTCCAGTGTTACAGGTAGGACTCGACTTGTGCCGGGCGTAGAACCACCTCCAACAGGCAACAAGTACAAGAGCTTTATCCCACATAAAATACTTATCTTCTGGCTCATCATTATTGTGTACACATTCCACATAAATTTTTCACATGAAGTAAAAATTTTTAAATCTTTGGGTGGAAAGATGATCAATAACAACAACAAATAACAACAGAAAGAGAGCTAAATACTATCAACATAATTAACCTTCGTGTTTTTGATCAACACAAACAAAACAAATACACAATCCTCCTCCGGTGTTACAGGTAGGACTCGACTTGTGCCGAGCGTACCAACCTTACTCCTCGCTCTGGAGGGCTCTCATCAAATGAGTGGTGCCTTGGAGAAACCGTTCTCTTGAAACGTGGATACACAGGCAGAGAGTGGCCCATGGGAGGAGAAACATTACCATAGTTGTCTAAACTGCTCTGCCGTCCTGGTCTTTGTCTTTGTGTACTGTACTGGTGGTGTGAGTGGTGCCCAGATGTCTGCAGGTCACGGTGATGAGTGTGTCTGTGCTGGTGATATGACCGCTCCAGGCTGTCACGAGAATATCTGTCCCTGGTCGGAGTGTCTTCCTTGGAGTAGTCACTCCCAAGGACAAAGTGGTCACCAATGGCTTGAGCATAGCTGCTTCTTCTTGTGGGTGAGGAGGAAACAGGGAGAGTGCTGTGCTTGGCAGCTTGATATGAGTGTGATGAAGGGTATCCATGCCTTTCAGGTGACATGAAGGTAGAGGTATGAGAGGGGGAAAGGGGGCTAGAATAGGAGGCTAAGAATTCGTGTGCTGGTTCAACAGGAGAGGGAATAGATGTTACAAGCTGCCGTCTGGGTGTAGCAAGCCGTTGCATTTCCTTTTTCTCTCTCAGTTGCGGTTTTGGTGGATCACGATTTCTACTAGCCCACATGCTTCCATGCACCCGGGATTCCTCACTCTCCCCATCCTTTCCCCACCCCATTTCTGTGTGATGGTTTACCCAGTGCCGAGTTCTGGACACAGAATCTGAACCCTCGGCTCCATTATGCTGCTGACGCATGTTAGATTTAGGGTAATGGTATGGGGTACCACTTCCCAACGAGGCCTGTAGTTGTGGAAGTCCCTCTGGGCTTTGGTGGCCAGGATTGGAGCCACTGGATTTCAGGGTGTCACTGTTGTACTGTGGTAGTGATTGCGAACCAACTTCAGAGTTCTGCTGTTTGGGTTGGAGCGGTATAGTTCCCTCGATTGGGATCAAGGAGTTGCGCTTGCTCTCTGATGAGGAGGAGGATTTTTTTCCTGCTGTCTTTACAGCACTAAAGTCATTCTTGATTCTCCTCACAGTCAAGGGAGACGCTTTTGCTAATGCCTCATCTGTCAGAAAAAGGGTCAAAGGTTAAAGCCTTACAGACACTTCTACCAGTTTATTTACAAGTTGTGTAAAATGTGCACACGGCAAACTCCCATGCTGTACCTTTCTGAATCTTGCTCTCCACCTCCCTTCTGTTTGCTATGGGAGACCCTCTCATGGCTTCTTCTTCCTCCTCCTCCCTCTGCAGTGCGTCCAGTTTTTCCACCCACTCCTGTTCTTCCGCACACAGCTCAGAATCAAAGATAAAATCCATCTGTGTGTGTGTGTGTGTGTGTGTGTATGTGTGTGTGTGTGTGTGCATGCACGCATGTGTGTGTGTGTGTGTGTGTGTGTGTGTGTGTGCGTGTGTGCACATGTGTTTGTGAAAGAGGAGAGAGGTGTACCATCAACATTTAGCTTAGACGTCAGCTTCACTATATCAACTCAGCAAAGCCTTCTGCTCACATGTTTACACAGCAGTTCAATTACGGTGTACCCAGCACGCATGGTACTGAGGTCATCCAGGTCGGGGGAGGGATCCCTCACAAGGGTGGGTCCAAACACAAGGGCTATGTTGTTCAGAGTCATCTAGGAAGGAGAAAGATTTGAGTATGGGATACGCATTTAACACAAGAAAAGTTCTGTAAGACTGAACACTTCTGAACTCAAGCCAACTTATCCTAGAGCCTTGATAATGTAGGTCTGATGGCAGTTTAAGCATGGCCAGCAGTTACTGCTGTATGGTGCTCACCTTATTCTCATCACTGTGTTCAGCGACTCTGTTCAGATGGGCCACGAGGTACTTTAGTGTGTGGTAATGGGCAGTGGGGAGGTGGGCAACGAGGTCCTTGAGATGGGTCAGTCGTTGCTCCTCATCTTGCTCCCGAACACAAGCAATGAAGATGTCGTGTGACTCGGCAGGAATGAGGGAGTCAGGGAGCTCCTTGAAGAACTTCTTTAGGAGACTACCAATGGTGTGGATGTCACCATAGTCTGTAAAGTTGTAGTTGCCTTTGTCCATCTCCATACTCATGTTCTTGATCAAAGCAGCCATGCCTGGTTTCCTGGAGGCATTGTGTGTGTGTCAGAATTCAAATGCTACTTCACACACTTCATATTCGTTGTCCCACATTCACACACACACACATGCATGGCGCACGCACACGCACACGCACACATGCGCGCACACACACACACACGCACACGCACGCGCACACACACACGCACACACACACACACACATAATAGTTACATTCCCCAGACGGAGCAGCATGAGCCCGAAGGGCGAATGCTGTTCTGTCTGGGGAATGTAACTAATTTGTTGGATGGTACCCCTAGCAACCCACTGCCACACCCATTATCACCTCCACCCCTTCCACTTTGTTATTCAAGTTCAAAGATTTGGTTGCTAAGCAACATCCAACACACACACACACACACACACACACACACACACACACACACACACACACACACACACACACACACACACACACACACACACACACACACACACACACACCGATAGATTCCCTCCACCCCCAATCCATGTGTATCCACTTCCATAATACAGTACTCCACAACCAGAGGCACACGCTGGGTGAGGAAGGAGGTGGAGGAAGGGAGAGGAAAGAGAAGGGAGGGGAGGAGGAAGAAGGGGAGGAGGAAGAAGGGGGAAAGGGGGAGGAAGGAAAGACAGGTGGTTACTCAGTAGAACACAAATTCTGTGGGAACCGAAACTCTGCAGCCATACAGTGACATAAATTATTAAGAGAAACCTTTGCAATACATTCAGGTCTGTAACATGATAATCCTCACCTCTTAACAGTAAAAGGTGTTTAAAGGCCTCTGATCAGTGAGCCATGCCAGGGACTGAGCCTGATACTCTCACAAAAAGCAATGTGCTAAATAAAAACAGTAGCAGCTACACAAGGTAGCTGGCATAGCTGCCAGACAGAGATTCATGAAAGGCTGGCCTAACCAGCCCAGCAATTCTGGGGTGGCACTTTGTGGCCCAAGACCTTCATTACTAGCTCCCACAACTCTATTATGTGGTTTGGGGTCAATTAAAGGGGATGTAGCAGTATATATATTACAGGTGCTGTACTCCAGGTCACGTGACCACCACAAGTAGTACTATTCTGGTATGCTCCGAATAATGTGTTTTTAAAGCTTGTGCCCATCAAATAACTGAGTCATCATACTGTTTAGCGGGTTATTTTCATGGGTGTGAACGGTCCATAGAAATAATCAAACCTCCACAATAATAACCTGCTATTTGGGTAATGACATTATTACCTTGTTTTCGGGTGAGACGGGGCAATCTTCGAGAGGCTGTCTAAAGGTCACAAAGCTGGAGAAATCAGGTTCATCGTTCTCTCGACGGGTGAGTGTTCGTTTGAGTTTGTCCAGCAACCCAGAACCTCCTCCTCCCTCCTCTATGTGTGTGTGCATGCATGTACATATGTGAATCCACGTGTGTGTGTATGAGAGTATGTGTGTGTGCATGCATGTACATATGTGAATCCACATGTGTGTGTATGAGAGTATGTGTGTGTGTGTGTGTGTGTGTGTGTGTGTGTGTGTGTGTGTGTGTGTGTGTGTGTGTGTGTGTGTGTGTGTGTGTGTGTGTGTGTGTGTGTCTTGTCCACATGCACGTGCACTGGTGCATGATAAGGACAGGACACTTGGAACAATAGCACACCTCACACTTTCAAAAGACCTCCCACCCTCAGCACCCTCTTTGAATTCTCACAAACTATCACAGGCAATCATCTCGATTGACTAATCTGTCTGCACACACCTCTCCGCTTTTTGGTTTTGCTGGGCTGTGGACTGGCCAACTTGCGAGCAGCAATGGGAGAAGAGGGTGGCTTGATCTCTGTCACTTCCTTTGGTGCAAGCTCTGTTGGGGGTGCCCTACCCTTGTTCAATGCCTGCAGTGTGACCACCCAGTGTTGCATGCTCTCTGCATCAGAGGCCTTGAGAGAGAGAGAGAGAGTGAGAGTGAGAGTGAAAGTGGAACTAACACACTATAAAATCCCCTCTCCCTCACACACACACACGCACGCATGCACACACACACGCATGCACGCACGCACGCACGCACGCGCACGCACGCACGCACGCACGCACACACACACACACACACACACACACACACACACACACACACACACACACACACACACACACACACACACACACACACACACACAGAGAGAGAGAGAGCTATACCTGGAGGAGATACTCAGATCCATGTGGAGTGGCAACACGGAAAACAAACTTTCTCTTGGTGTAGTTGTGTGCCACACCCACAAGACTGGGGACGACAACAATAGGAGATTCTTCACAAGGCTTGCTCTGGGGAAGGGAGAGAGGAGAGGAAGGAGGTGGGGAAAGGGGGAGACGCAGTAGATACATATATTTCTAACTGGTTACCATGGTGTAGTGATCATTTCATCATCATAAAGGAATTTAGATGTTATGAGGCGAAAATAGAGGAAAGTGAAAAAGGCCGGCAGCCGCCGGGAGTCGAACCAGGCATTCAGTACCACCTGTGTAGTACATATAGAGGATTGTGAGGGTTGGTGGTTGTCCGGTTGCCGTAGCTCAGTGGCAGAGCACTGGTGGCTCAAGCCAGAGGTGTCCTGGGTTCGACTCCCGGCGGTTGCTGGCCTTTTTCACTTTCCTCTATTTTTGCCTATAACATCTAAACTCCTTTATTTCCAGCATGAGGCAAGATGCTCTGATCATTTCCTCACCATGATTGCATCCCTCCTGTCTTTATAGAAGACTATCTTGGTTGAAATCAGCACTGCATAGTAGGTCTTCCAGGAGCGATCGTGGGAGCGCTTGCCTGCACCAGCACGATCTTGCTTCTTGCTCAACACTCCATTGCACATGCCCTGCATTCAGAAGGTAGAAGGTGGAGGGGTGAGTTGTTCATTAGGGGCATGGTATACACCATAATGTACATACAATATAGTGTAAGCATAGATGGTAGAGTAGTACTACTCTACCATCTATGGTGTAAGGTAGTGATTCGCAGGAAATTTACCTTTTAAAGAGTGTTCAACAGACTAACACAGGAAACTCTTACCACAATTTGGCTTGTTATTGTACATGTACTAATCCATTAGCCTCGTTCCCAGGACGGGGCCTGGGAATGAGGCTACTAATTCATGCAGTACAAGAGGAGCATTATTGCATTGTTGTTTATGTGAGGAGATCCAAAAGTCTCAGCGTACATTGAACTTTCCAACTGAAAGTAGTAACGCTTGATAGAGTCCACCAAACCCACACTGAAGTTCCACAATATGCAATGACTAGGGCTAGCAACTTTATGAATCAAAGGTCTTACAAGCCAGGCAGCTGCCTGGCACAGGAGTCTATCTGGCTACATGGTGTACACCAACCAATGTACCAGACATACTTGTGACCACACTTGTAAGGCTGTAGACAGTCTAGCCACAGGGTAAAAGTCATAATTTACACTACACAATAATAAGTAGAAGGTGGGGATGACTGTCAGCCACTGCATTCCACTTACACTGATGGCCATGTTGGTGGGTGAGGGGCTGGAGGGTAGAACTTCTGTGGATCTACCACGCTCACGAGAGGACTGGAGGGAGATGCAGGATGGTAAACATGTAGGTATCAATGCAGACTAGCATGGTGACAATTGTCAAAGACAACAAAACAGTTCCTTACTGTAGTTAGTGTGTTGAGTTTCTCTTCACTGGAGCCCTTCTGTATGGAGAAAGGGAGGACTGTGATATAACCAGGAGCCTAGCACACTATACTCAATAACCACTCTATTGTGCTACTTCACAAGTCTCGCGTGCTATGCTCTGTTGATTCAAAGCACCAGCCACAGTATGCTTGCAATATGGGTGGGGTCTGCAAACAAAGAGCTTAATAATTGCACACCTCCGCATGTACATGTAGTAGGTGTGGGTTTAAATGACCTTCTGCTTCCAGCTTAGTTCACTAGCAGCTGCTATACTGCTTCTGAAAACAATGCAGCATACACACCACTACTGCGAGAGGCTTCATACTAATGTACAACCGTCCTTACATTCATCTCGTTGCCCTACAGTGTTTATATACTGTTCTCAAGGTACTCTTCCTCACCTGCTTCGCGTACAGTTGCCTCTTCCATCCCTCCCCACCATACATCTGCTGTGGAGGGGGAGAGATGTTTGCAGCAGACACCACGACACCAGAATCAACACTGAAGGTACGCATTGGGCTTAACCCCTGGGAGGCTCTGATTGCATCATCGATGCTGATATCCCTTACAATTTGCTCGCCAAATGGAGTCTGTGCAGAATGGGTGTGGTAGAGGGGTATCCTGCGGCTGGACTCACTTAACAGCGGCACTTCAACTGAGTGAGTCAACTTGTGTCGACTATATGGCACATCCAGTGACTGACGGTGTTCCCGACTACCTGAGGATAGATTGGCCATGTGGCGTCGGAGATGGGGAGAGGATTCGGTAGCGCTCATTGGACGTTCCCTCACAGTTCGGTTCTCTCTCCTCACCGGCTCATTGCTCTCCTTTCTACTGTGCTGTGGCTCCATGAGAGTAGGCTGTTCTATAGTTGGAACCAGTTTCTCCGGCATGTGCGTCTTTGGAGACTCTTCTTCCTCCGATTC
Source organism: Agelas oroides (assembly GCA_949130485.1). Classification (NCBI taxonomy): domain Eukaryota; kingdom Metazoa; phylum Porifera; class Demospongiae; order Agelasida; family Agelasidae; genus Agelas; species Agelas oroides. The sequence goes on along the minus strand of OX422186.1, from coordinate 9,669,986 downwards.
TTCCACTTCATGTTGCACCTCCCCCACTTTGGAGAGGACTTGATCACTGGGGAGAGGAGGTGGGGCTTCCTGGAGTGCTTCCTCTGCTGGAGGGGAGGAGGTGAGAGACCGGCCCTTTGCCCTTCGCAGTCTCCGTGGTTCCATAGCTTCAGAATTATCACCACCACTGGAGGATTTTCGTCTCACCCTTGGCCGCTCCCCCACAGCTCCCTCCGCCTCTACTCTAGACCGTGACTTGTGCAACTGGGCCCGCTGTGACTGGTAGGATTTGCCAGACCTTCGACCTCTGACAGGTATATTACTCCCACCAATGTCACTTGTTATGCTTCGTGTGGTGGAGCCACTGTCCCCAGACATCTTCTGTTCCTCTGACTGACCAGACAGCTGTCCCTGGGGAGGAGGGAGACTGCCAGACAGCTGGGAAGTGGAGTCTGACTCACCCATGATGCCATGTGTTGGGGTGGCTACAGGAGCCAGGGGTTTTGACACCCAAGGATCGGGGATGCCCACTTCAGGTGCCGAGAGTCTCACAACCCGGTGAGCATTCTCATCACTCCTGTGCCGCTTCAGCCTCCTCTCGGTCTCACCACTGTACCTCCTCACATGCTCATCTGAACCAATTCTGGTGAGGACCTCGAGTGACTTCTTCCCCCTCTTCTTGAGTCGGATCTTCCCCAGTTCTGTGCTCTCGCTCTTGTTCCTACCATGACTTCCCTGGCTGCCTTGTGACTGTGGAAATGGCTGATCAAGAGCTGACATTGAACTTGTGAAAGCTGCACGTGTGTGTAAAATATGGCCTCCACTTGATCTACGATCAAGAGTTAGATGCCGTCTTTCCAGAGAACTTTGTGATACGGTGCGACCTGTCTTCCGACGAGGATTACTCATGGAAAGAAAATTGGTGTCACTGGCACTACTCTGTAGCTCTTCGGATCTTGAATTGTCCTGAGCCAGCGAGAAATCTGCAAACGCACCCTCATCTGTCTCACGGTACCACTCCATTCCATCTGGTTCTGGGTCTTCTGAGATGAAATTCAGCTCCCTGTGTGCATATTCAAATTCGCTATTCTGGGGCTGAGCATTCAGCGCAGGGTGGATCTCACCATTCTGAACACCATCAAGATTCTGCCAGGTAGGGGAATACTCTGAAAGTCCTCCAGTGCCATTCAGCTCATGGGGATCGTTGCGTTCAGTCCTGTGAGCACCCCAACTTGTATCAGCAAATCTATTCTTTTCTGAAGGGCTATTAGCAAAGGGGATTTCCGAAAGTGATCCAGAGATCAATATCTCATCAGCTGTTGTCTGTTGGCCAGCCATGTTCTCATTTGAACACGACAGCGAGTTGGAGTCATACGAAACAGCAGATCCTCTCCTGTCATGAAAAGGAACCAGCCCCACCGGGGGTAAGTTCAAGGAGGGAGGACTACTGACAAGCTGTGCATTCAGCTTGGGAATAACCTTGTGGGAAGTTCTGACATCACTTGGAGAGTCTGTTTCATCGTGAGGTCTTCTTTCCTCTGAGTTCTGTGAAGTGTGGTTGTGTCGAACCACTGTAACTGCGTTGGGTTTGGTGTCTGAGGACGTGTTGCCCACAGCAACCAGGAGATCACATGCAAATATTTGTCCATCACTAGTTGTGTAGTCTCCTGCGTTTCCATAGGCATACTGTGGGTACAACTGTGATGGTGTGGTAGTGGGAGAGGAGGAGGAGATGAGAGGGGAGGGAGAAGGAAAGGAAGAGGAGGGGAGGGGAAGGAAAAAGAGGGGAGAAGAGGGGGAGGGGTGTAGAGGGGAGGGGAGGGGAGGGGAGGGGAGGGGAGGGGAGGGGAGGGGAGGGGAGGGGAGGGGAGGGGAAGGGAGGGAAATGGAGGGGGGAGAAGGGGAGGGAAGGGAAGGGAAATGGAGGGGGGAGAAGGGGAGGGGGGAGAAGGGAAGGGAAGGGAAGGGAAGGGAAGGGAAGGGAAGGGAAGGGAAGGGAAGGGAAGGGAAGGGAAGGGAAGGGAAGGGAAGGGAAGGGAAGGGAAGGAGAGGGGAGGGGAGGGGGAGGGGAGGGGAGGGGAGGGGGAGGGAAGGGGAAGAAGAGAGAGGAAGGAAGAGAAGGTAGAAAGGATAAGGGAGAGGCAAAAAGGGTGAGGTAAAGGGATGAGAGGGAGAGGGTAGGAGATTAATGGGGCACCATTGACATTATTAATGAACAAGTGATAGTTTAATAACAAGTAAGGCAATGAGTGACTAGCTTGGAAGAGCCCACACAAAGACAGGCAGAAGCCGTGATTGCATTTTTGTGGCTTTGTGTACATTCCACAAATCCACCCCCCACTCTACTTTAACTAGCACTTAACCACTTTTCATCCAATACTTGACAGTCCTGACTTCAACAGAAGTCCTTCAGTACCTACAGTCACATTTGCATGATAAGGAAGCCCAGCCAGGTAAGGACCTCACTGTCGACTATATACTCCACTACTACCTCATCGCCCTCAGGGGATTTTACTAGACTTACTTGGACCACACATGCAGGTTAACATACTAGGAAGCCTTCCATAGTAAAAGTATACAACCATTACATGACTCTAGTCTTGGTCCCAGGCCCAAAATCAACCCCCAGTGTAGATCACTTTCAGTATCGCATCGTGCTGGAAGCGATATAGAGAAGGTCTCTTCATTGGCCTCCTACTCAACAATCAAGGAGAACTGTGCCTGAGTAGGAGGCTGCCCCTTTTTGAGGAAGATACACTTACAAACTGGAGGTCGTCATTTTCCTTGGGTAACACCACAAGAACTATTTCATCTCCACTGTAGTGAATGTGCATAGTGTGTGTAGTTGGGGGTGGGGGGAGGAGAGGGGGGAGGGAGGGAGAGGGGGGAGAGGGACAAGGTGATGTAGTATGTGTGTATGTGGAGGGTAAGAGGAGATGAACCATAATTATCATGTTCACATTAAATGGACTATTAACCTCCCTCCCTCCCCCTTACCACTGTTGTAGAAGCTCTCTTGTCTCCTCCCACCCGCTGCGTATGACACTCACTCCATTCACCATCTGCACAACGTCCCCCTTCCCTAGCCCTGCCCTCTCTGCCACACCCCCAGGCACAACTTTGTAGACAAATGTTGATGATAGTTTCAGTGTATCAAGAGAATCCCTGGAAGGCGTGCTACTGCGTGAGTCTGAGCGTGATGGGGGATCAGTAGGGGTATCAAAACGCTGGTGGGAAGAGAAGGGGGGGAGGAAGAGGGAGGGAGAACCAAAGAGAGGGAGAGAGAGAGGGAGGAAGGAGAGAGGAAGAGGGAAGAGTGGAGGAGAGGGAGAGAGAGAGGGAGGAAGGAGAGAGGAAGAGGGAAGAGTGGAGGAGAGGGAGAGAGAAGGAGAGGGAGAAAGGAAGGGAGGGAGGGAGGGAAAGAGAGAGGGGGGAAGGAGGAGGAGGAGGAGAGAGAGGAGGACAGGAGGGAGGAGGGGAAAGGAAGGGAGAAGAGAGAGGAGAATGTGAGGGAGGAGGGGAAGGGAAGGGAGAGGACGGGAGGGAGGAGGAGAAGAGAGAGGAGAATGTGAGGGAGGAGGGGAAGGGAAGGGAGAGGACGGGAGGGAGGAGGAAAAGGGAAGGGAGAAGGAGGAGAGAGAGGAGGAGGGGAAGGGAAGGGAGAAGGAGGAGAGAGAGGAGGAGGAGAGAGAGGAGGAAGGGAGGGAGAAGGAGGAGACAGTAAAGACCTACTACATGTGCATGCGGAGGTGTGCAATTATCTGTCAACTACTGCTAACCGGAATGTTGGAGGGCTGTATGGAAAAGTGTCTGAGGGTGAATCCAAACTGCCCCTGCTCATTACAGCTGATTGTGATGGTCTGGTACTTCGTGTCGGAAGGGGAGAGGTCAGCTAGGGATCGCACTTCTTCCTCCTCCGTCTCCTCCTCTCTGGTAGCAAATTGATTGTCAACAAGGGGGAGGAGGTCAGAATAATCTGCAGGACCATTCAGATTTGGCTGTGTGTGTGTGTGTGTGTGTGTGTGTGCACATGTGTGTGTGTGTGTATGTGTGTGTGTGTGTGTGTGTGTGTGTGTGTGCATGCGTGAGTGTGCACGTGTGTGTGTGTATGTGGGTGTGTGTGTGTGTGGATTCAATTTTACTCACTTTTAGAAAACAAACTATGAAATTACATCCAAACCACAGTCAATCTAACACTCCACAGACACATCACAGTGACATCACATGTGTGCAGCTGACAAAGGGCGGGGAAGGCTACCGAAATGAGAACCCACTATCAGCACACAGCATTTATTGCCTCAGTGTCGATACATCCTGGAAATATATCAATACATCAAATTATCATATGTCTAACTCAAGTTAATGTATGGGAGTCAACGGGGAAGCTTTGCAGCTGCGCGCAGTTTATAAAAAGCCGTATTTTTTACTACAAGTCACGCGAGAATCCGTATCAGGTACTACAAGTCACGTGCACTGCGTCTGAACGTGCAATGAAATCGAAGGTTCATATATTATCACCATAGTACCAAGCTCTACTGGAAAAAATATCACTTGTTTGTTGCCATTGGCATTTTTACTCGTGCTGTGCACTTGCAACAATACAAATGGCAACAAACTCGTGATATTTTCCGGTACAGTATTGTAGTATGGTGATACTTATATACTAGGGGAGTGCAGTGCATTGTGGGATGAGCAAACACTTGGCCTCACATAAGCAGTTTTCCAATGTATGCAGTTGGCATTGCCGACTTAAACACTCAGTCACAGGCTGTCATCAATATACTGAGGGGATGGGTAAATTGTGACCATCTCAATGTAAATGTTGCCTATCCACTAACCTAGGGGTCATCAAAGCATCACATTTTGGTCACCATTGCCACAGTGGCAAACATTTCCCATACAGTTCTTTCACTACTTTACGGAGTATCGGACCAAAACTTGATGAGTACGGAGTATTGTGGGTCAGAGTGAGCATAGAGTTGCCTAAATCGAAGTGTCAGCCTATCAACCAGACTGATTTCTTGGTCTAGCTACTGAGGGTCAGTGAGAATTTTGTTGTGCATAGAGTCAGGTCAGTTTGGAGACCTGTGGCCGGCAACAAATTTGTAGGATTTAGTCATCAGCCGTCTTTACAGTATAAACAACTGAAGAGAGAAGTTGCATGGTCTACTTCTCCTTTGTCTCCTGTGACTAGTAGCTACTTCCACTGGATGAAGCTGGGGCTTAGCTACTCCTGTCTCGCCTGGGCTAATTGTTGTTCCATCGATGCATTGTAGTCTTTCAAACGTAGATCACTAGCCGTGCCTCCCCTGTGGTTTCAGCAGTATGACGACTCCTATTGCAGTCTACGTCTTTTCTGCCATTCTCTCTTGAGGTTTGACCATAGCTAGCTACGACCTGTATATACAATCATGTGCTGAATTATAGCAATACATGTGGAAAATATTTGATCGCGCAAAATAGAGCAGAAATGTATATACGGAATACACACGTACCATACATATATATAGACAATTTTCCGTTTTCACCATAAGTGTGGGGCGAGCACAGCGAGCCCCAATTATCATACGTCTAACTCACGCTAATGTATGGGAGTCAATGGGGAAGCCTTGCAGCTACACACAGTTTATAAAAAGCCGTATTTTTTACTACAAGTCACGTGAGAATCCGTATCAGTACTACAAGTCACGCGACAATCCATATCAGGTACTACAAGTCACGTGTGTGCGTCTGAACGTGCTATGAAATCGAAGGTTTGTCATTATCACCATAGTACCAAGCTATACCAGAAAAAAAAATATCACTTGTTTTTTGCCGTTGGCATTGTTACTCGTGCTGCACACTCATAACAATACAGACGGCAACAAACTCATGATATTTTCCGGTATAGCTTTGTACTATGGTGATACATTGTGCTTATATATTATCATACGTCTAACTCACGCTAATGTATGGGAATCAATGGGGAAGCCTTGCAGCTGCACACAGTTTATAAAAAGACGTATTTATTACTGCAAGTCATGCGAGAATCCGTATCACTACTGCTGCGTCTGAACATGCAATGAAATTGAAGGTTCATATGATAAAATCATTATCACCATAGTACCGTAGGACCGGTTTTAATTGCGGAGTTTAATGTTTGCGTTCTGCACTTTTCAAGCCAATTGCGTATTTAATGATTGCGTTCGGTGCCAATTGGGGTGGGCTACTAATAGAATAGTCATCATGCCCGAGATGTACTGCCTAGAGAGTGTGTTCGTGGCCATCATATTTGCAAACGAGTATGGATCCCTGTGGTGGGAGAAAAACTACCTGTAGATATCGAGGATGACGATCCAAGGGCAGTTGTAATTCGAACATGTGGCATTGTTGTCGGCAACGTACCGAAAGCTTGTTCACTGGCTTCAAGTGTCGACAAAGACTCGTGATGGCTGGTTAACGTTCGTTTGGCATGCCGTTCGCAACACTAACGCTAGCCACATGCTCGCGTGCACACACCCCATGCACTCATTGATTACAACAGTTAATTTTTGCGTTCCAATTTTTGCGAGCTAAACTAAAACTCGCAATTCGCAATTATTAGACCGTCGCAATTAAAACCAGTCCTACGGTACCAAACTGTATGCCAGAAAAAATATCACTCGTTTGTTTCCATTAGCATTGTTGCTCATGCTGTGCACTCATAACAATACAAACTTGTGATATTTTCCAGTATAGCTTTGTACAAGAGCACATAAGAACGGGCGGCTAGAGTAAGAGCGTGTAACTCCAATAGAAGCCTGTAGTCCGGGCAAAATTATTGAACCGTACTAAAAATAGAACACACGGTCACGTGCACGCTTAGCAACAATGCATAATGGCTTATGTCAACGCAGCGTGCGCAGGGCGTGTTACTATTTTTAGTACTGGCGGTAAATTCTGCCCGGTTTCGAATTTTACGTAGTTACACGCTCTTACTCTAGCTGCCCGTTCTTATGCGCTCTTGCTTTGTACCATGGTGATACTTATTATATAGTATCATGACAGCATCTTCCTATTCCAGGAAATAAGATAAGTTGGTCAAAACAGTACACCAGTCACTAGTTCACATTGGCAGGAGTATGACAAGCACTTATACTCCACTCACAGAATGTATACATATGTACCCTGTACAGTATGTCTCAAGCACTCATTGCAATTCATACAACACACTCAGGAGTATCTGTCATTGTGTTTCCATAGGCTAATTAAAAGGTGGTACACTGTTCCCACTAAACCTTCAAGCTTGAAACCCTCCTCACTATCTCACCACCTAACTATGGAGTCATATGCCAGTCATATGCAAGATAAGCATATCATCTCCACACCCAAAAGTGCAATGATAAACTATAGTCTCCCACACATGCACCCAAGTGCCTCCCACACATGCACCAAGTCCCCATGAATACCAATAACAAGCTCAAAGAAGTCCTCTAATACAAATATGCCAAGTATGCTACGACCTTAATGTATACACACACACTTGTACACTAAATATGGTGAATACATGTACACGCATCTCATGGGGATTGCCCACCTTGTGTACAATGATAACTACGTACAAATAATTAGCAATCTAAGGCCTCTCCAGATACTAAATGCAGCCCTCTGATTGGTCAAAGTGTACATGTACAAGAAAAAGTCTGACATGAATCCACAGTATTCACAGCTATGCCAAATGGTGGTCCCTTACATTATTAAGTACTTTGTTTTTCATCAAGTGATCCCCAAACTTGTGCGGCCCCAAGTCAATGACCCTTGACATCAGTACCACACACTCCCTTCCTGGGACTTCACACATGCACATACCTCACAGTAAACAGAGTGAGGTGCCTGGTAGAGCACTTACTCTGTGCACTTTCACTCAAAAAACAATGTAGTAACAACAAGAGCGCATAAGAATGGATGGTTCGAGTAAGAGCGTGTAACTCCAATAGAAGCCTGTAGTCAGGTCAAAATTATTGAACCATACTAAAAATAGAACACCCCGTCACGTGCTTAGCAACAATGGCTTATGTCTACACAGCATGCACAGTACGTGTTACTATTTTTAGTAAATGCAGTAAATTCCGACCGGTTTCAGGGAGTTACATGTACACACCCTTATTCAAGCCGCCCGTTCTTATGTGCTCTTGTAGCATGTTATATCTCAAGCCGCCCGTGACAAGTATGACTTACAGTCTTGTACTCAGATGGAGATTTGGCTGCTGGGTACAGAGACAATCCAGAGACTCCCAATGATGAGGAATTGCCCTAATGGCCAGAATGCTCCTGCCCTAGTTGTCACCATGTGTTCCACTGTATACGTCCAGGATAGCTCTGCCCTATCCTCCGACCCCACATGTCCCACTGATGGTCACACATCCAGGCCCTATTCCCTGCCCCCATATATGAACATACATCCAGTTCTATCAGGCTCCACTGACCCCCAAACACTATATATTTATGTGAGTAGATAAACACCAATGGTGATGCATGCATGCTTAGGGCTCATGCTGGAATAAAGAGGATTTAGGGCAATAATAGAGGAAAGTGAAAAACGCCAACAGTCGCCGAGAATCGAACCCAGGACACCTGGCTTATGCAGCCAGTGCTCTGGCCACTGAGCTACAACAACCGGACAACCACCAGCCTTCACAATCCTCTCTATGTTCTGCACAGGTGGTGCTGAAATGCCTCAGTCACACACCCGGAAGTCACTCAGTATGTGCGTCAGAACCCCGTCAGGGGTTGATCAGAAAGTGGCTGCCGGGTGTGTGACAGAGGCATTTCAGTCCAACATGTACAGTATGCCATCAGAACCCCATTAGGGGTTGATGGAAAGTGGCAGCCGGGTGTGCGACTGAGGCATTTCAGTCCCACCCGTGCAGTATATATAGAGGATTGTGAGGGCAGGTGGTTGTCCAGTTGTCGTAGCTCAGTGGCAGAGCACTGGCTGCACAAGTCAGGTGTCCTGGGTCCGATTCCCGGTGACTGCTGGCCTTTTCACTTTCCTCTATTTTCATCTCAAAACCACCAATGGTGATGCCATCTGTAGCTCTACAGTTGGTATGATATAGCACTCACGCTCACATATGGCAAGCCTTGTATCTCAAATTGTCAATGGGTTTCCTAAATGAGGCATGGTGGTACAGAACTGCCATATTTGGGGCCAGCAAGTCTACAGAACATTGAACACAGAAGCTTCAGCTATGCAGACTTCCTGTGACTTGACGCACACATCTATACCACACACACACACACACACACACACACACACACATATCATGGATGTACACACACAAATGCGCACACACACCACACATGCACATACACACCACACATGCACATACACACCACACATGCACACACACACCACACATGCACGCACAGGGTTGCAATAGAGCCGAAACTGAAGCTGTACAAAGTAGGCTAGTTTTTCCGAGGGGGTATGGGGGAGGAGGTGGAAGATTAAAAGTAGTCTGAACTTCGGCCTCTCTAGTTACAGTTCTCACATGGCTGCGGACAGTGACATCAGACACCACGTTAAATCAATTACCATGCACAATTAGTAATTGTGTGCGTGCCAAGGATTAGCTACAACAGGCTCAGTTTTGTAATGCGGATATGGTGACTGATCTAGCCAACAAAATATGTTTGCTTACTCGAAAGTCCACAAATGCTCTTTAGATGTATTGTACTTCAGATAATCTCTCACTCTATCATACCTCACAAGTTAGCTCTCTTGTAGTCTCGTTCCCAGACACTCATGTGCATGTACCATACCGTGGGTCTGGGAACGAGACTAGCCCACTTGAAGCTCACTCAAAAAATTACTAGCAGTAAACTTACAAACCTCTAGTCTTGAATGTTTCGGAAGCTGAAAAGCGTTCCTTTAGTCAGGGGTGCTTCCCTCCTAGACTGGGGGATGAGACTGGGAGATACAACTGGGAGATGAGACTAACCAGGCCTTCACCACCATTCAGTTTTTGATTGCTTGCAGTATGCAAAAACAGACAGGAACTGGAGGGGATCTTGTCACATGCAGTGACATCAATGTCTACTTAAGTAGACAAAGAGAGGCAGAGCCCCCAACTGAAAGAACGCCTTTCATTGCCTGTTCTTCATCCTGAACAATGAGCAGTAAGTTTTTAGCTTCAAGACTCCAGTGCTTGGGCAGATATTGCAAGAAAGAAAAGATGTCGACTACAATACTCACAGTGACATAAGGAACAAGGCTACATCTTGCTAGCTAGTATATTTCACTGAAGCACTCTTGGAAGTGCCATATGGAGATCCACAACACACAAAACGTACACCCAAAGCAAGCTCATGTAGATGAACACAGTTCTTCAATGGTACCATGACAATAGACAATGTGCTGCCACTTAGTGAGGAATGTGTTAGCATCAAGCACACTCTTGCAGGTTGAGAGAAATCTGAGCTGTTCTTACAGCTTTTGTTCACAGTGAAGAGATACCCTATTCTCACTTGACAGCAAACAGCAGTGGGAAGAACTTGACAGTTAGCAAACAGCAGTGGGAAGAACATACAACTAATTAGGTAGGGTACTATCCCACACGTATTGTCTCACAAGTTTTTTCTAAAAGAAATTTCAGTCATAAGACACTTGTTGTGTGGTGAGCATAGAAACCTGCCCATATATTAAGTTGCAGTAATGTGAACTATTGGTAGCCTGGTTCTCACGCTCTCCTTTACAGGAGACAATTTTGTATTGCAAAGCAACGAAAAGGTGGGCAGCGCCCGGGAAACAGGGGGGCTAAAGTCACACACCCATTCCACTGTTACAACTGTTAACACATACAGTGTAAATTAAGTGTGACAATTACTCTGGTGTCACTCCACCTATAAGGAACACATTCAAGGCACAAGGGCACAACATGGACCGCCCAGGGCCAAGAACCAGAAGGCATACAACAAAGCAGATAAACAGCCATCTGCAAACAAACCGAGATCCACTTGTGATTGAGCAGAGTAAAAGGCGTCACATCTCCACATCCACACCTGAAAGACACTAAAGATCCCCCCGTCCCCCTCCCCCATTCCTTCCCCCCATGGTCTCTTGGGACAGGGTGGGAGAACATTGGGGGAGGGGGGGAGGTTGTGTCTGTCTCCTCACAAGTGGAATTCAAGACTGTTGAAGTACTGTCTGACTGTACCAACAGAAGTACACACACCCACACCCACCTTTTCTTCCATGTCCACCACGGCACCCGTCCCGTTGTAGTTCTCCACGGTAAGGTACCAGTGGCGTGGGAAGGCGGAGAGCTGGGTCGGCTCTCTGAACGTCTCCCTCGACATAATCCTCCCAGACTCCGCCTCGTGGAGGTAGAAGAGGCTCTCGTGAGGGATTTTGAAGACGTGCCTTATCACTCTGTGGAGCTCGCTCTCAGCATACGTGACCTGTTCATCGCTCAACTCCAGGGAGGGCGTTACCACCAGGGGTATACGTTTGTCGATCCCGGCGTAGCTCACAGTTATCCTCACTCGCTCCTCCATGCCTAGCATAGATACACAGACATTGGTGCAGTGTACGTTATCTCCTTCGCAATCACCAAGTCAATGTGTATCCCGTAATGAATCGTTCTTCCGCTCCACATTGCTAACATTGTTGACATTCCAGAAGGTGCTTATCAAAATGATGTTTATGACTAACAAGTTGATAACAAGGAGCCAGTAACATCGGAGGCATTATTCAAAGCTATGTTCAAAAGATATACATGGTGCACTGCATGGAACCCCTGCAAACTGTTGTGGTGTGTGTGTGTGTGTTTATGAATGGCAAATCAGTCCCAGCGACTCTTTCTCTTCTTCTTTGGAGGGGGCATGTCCTCATTGGCAGAAGGGGGTGGGGCCGGGGAGGGTTGCAGGGAGGAGGTGGAGGAGGCAGATGTACTGCTGGATGCCTGGAATCGCATCCGGTACTGTGCCTGCATTGTGGCCTTGAGTACTGATGCTCGGTTGCCACCTGGGCCAACTAGGGTTCCCATCGGGCCTGTTGCCGAGGGCAACGAGGAGGAGGAGGCAGAGGAGAAGGTCTGAGACAAGAGACAGGCAGTAAGAACCAAATGCATTTAGCTAAAGATTTTCAGCCAATAAATCTTCAGACAGACCCACAGATATACATACATCTGGTGTGGCTCCAAGTCCTGGGCGAGCTCTGCTCCTCCCCCTCCCCTTCTCCCTCCCCTTTCCTCCACCCTCCTTTCCTTGTCTCTGCCGAGACTTGCGGAAACGAGGGTTCTGAAGGAAAAAAAAAAGGTACATGTTTAGAGATCCAGTACAAGGCAACCATCAGTTGTATATACTCCACACCTGCATGGCAATCTTCATGAGTTCATCTGGGACACGTTGATCAGCTACTTCCTGCAATGTGACCATGACAATTCCAAATATGGAAGGTCCTGTGCTAGAAGGCAGCCCCCTAATGTATAGTAATAGTATGGGCCTTTGTCAAGTACAAAGGTATCTTTAAATTCTTAGTTTTGATTATAAAGACAACTATTGAACCTACCCACACCCCAATAGAATGTAGCTAGCTGTGGGATTGTACTACCAGCCTGTCACTAGCCTACTCTATTTATTGCTCAATGTGGGTGGAGGATATTTGCAACTAGCTTCATTCCCGGGCCTTCCCACTGGCTAGTTTTTGATGCATTTACAGTATGTAAGAACAGAGGGGGAAGACCTGGGAGCATTTATCACGTGATGATGTCAACGTCTACCCAGGTAGACAGAGGGGGAGGGAGTGGCCCCCAACCAAACATCTCTCACCCTTCAACAAAGTGAAAGAAGGATTTCATCTAGAGGTGGGTGAGAGATGGTCTAGCTTGCTAGACTAGGAGGGTGGCAGGGCAGTGTTTCATAGCGGTGATTTCAAGTTAATAACCTCATTCCTAGGGCTTCTTTGCAGCCTGGGAATGAGGTTACTTAGCTCCAACGCACCAGGTTTCGGACCAGATCACCTGCAAAGTTTACATCTTTGCTTGTGACCAGAGTGAAGGCTGTTCCCTTTTCCCCTGCTCTCCCTGTCCTCCCAATGCGATGGACGTGTGTGTCAATATCCTTCGCAACATCAAAGTTGATGACTGTCTTGATAGATGGGATGTCCAGACCACGGGCTATGAGTGTGTGGGAGGAGTGTGGGAGGGTGTGGGTGTATGTGAAAGTGGTATGTATGGTATGTGTACATGAGTGGAAGAAGTGTGGGTTGTATAGTGTGTGTGTGTGTGTGTGTGTGTGCGCGTGAGTGTGTGTGTGTGTATGTGTGTGTGTTCATGTGTGGTTGTGTGTATGCGTGTGTGTGTGTGTGTGTGTGTGTGTGTGTGCGTGCATGAGTGTGTTTAAGAGTCTTCCTGTTAAGGAGATTGGCAGGGAACGTGTCCATTGCACCATGAATCAGTGAAAGTGAGATACTTAATTTTGGTTACTTATTCCTTTTGGGGGGTCTTGCATGTGTGTGATATTGCTGAATAATGTAATGTTAAGCTCGTTACTATATGGGAGTATCACAGCAGTAACTACATATTCGACTGTTCCGCCATTTCCAGTTCACAAGTTTTCTTTTGCTGGTCGTCAGGGGAGTTCCCAGTCTGATCTTTGCACAAACACAGGTTTCGGCTCCTTTAAACTCCCGACCTGTGGATGGCTACAGAAAGGGCGGAGCCACTCCCATATGTACATGGAGTCCAGCTAAGTCTGGTAGTTGGGACATGCTGCATGTGGGCTTGGAACATGTAGGCTCACTACATGCGATCTTACACATGCTTTGAGTCATTGGTCTTATGGTAGCTAGATGGCTATAGACTGTCACAGCTATTTGACCTTTAACTTTGAATCTCTGAGAATCAAATGAGTACTTGAACTATTGTTTTTTGTTTGCAGACCAGCAAAATGAAAGTAGTAGCAATGCCAGAAGTATACTCCTATGACTTATCTCTTAGGAAGGCAATGGATGCTGCTAGATTCTTCTCTTTAGTTGAGCTCTCTTCTTTCTCTTCTACATGTGACTGACTTTTTCTCATGATGTCATAGGTAGGCATGATATGATTGTTAATTGGTTGGGTGGGATCACTAATTGTTATCTACAGGTTGTGTGACTTATCTAATTTTGGTTAATGTTGTTATGTGGACTCAGAGAGAGAGAGATAGTGTGCACATGTGGGTGTGCATGCGTGTAGTGTGTGTATGTGTGTGTGTCCATGTGTGGTTGTGTGTATGCGTGTGTGGTTGTGTGAGTGTGTGTATGTGTGTGTGTGTGTGCGTGAGTGTGTGCGTTGTAAACTAACCTGCAACATCTGACGCCACTAGAACAGGGAACTCTCTTCTTTTGAAGCTGGTAATAACATCGTCTCTATCTCCTTGACTCATGTCCCCATGAAGGAGGCCAACTATGAAGAGGGGTGAGTGGTAAGAGAAGGAGGGAGGGGGTAGGGAAACAGGTGGGGTGAAGAGGTGGAGAGAAAGAAGTCAGTTTTCCGGCAACTATGGTATGTCAATGAGCTGGGTACACCTTGGTGTCCTTCTCCACGAAGACTTGTGGCAACAGCTTCAGTGTTCACCTTCCTGGTCACAAACACCAGCACACTACCAGCTGTGAGTGGAGAGGGGATGTGATGAAAACATGGCAAGACAGACAGACAGACAGACAGACAGACAGACAGAGAGACAGACAAACAGACAGACAGACCTGAAGTGAACTCTACAAGGTGTTTCAGCAGCCACTGCCACTTCTCCTGCTCATCCTGCATCACCTCCACAATCTGTGTGATGTCCGTGTTGGCCTCCCCCACATCTCCAACCACAATGCGCACTGGATCTGTCAAGGTGTCACGACAAAGACGCTCCACACGCTTACGAAACGTAGCACTAAAGAGGAGAGCTGAGGGGAAGGAGAGGAAGGGAGGGGAGAGAAAGGGAGGGGGGAGGAAAGGGAGAGGGGAGAAAGGGGGTAGGGGAGGGAGAAGAAAGGAGGGAGAACAAGGAGGAAAGAGGGCAAACAAGGGGAAGGGGCACCCATTCCATTAAAGTTTTGCAGCTAATTTCCAGCTGCAAGCTTACTCTGCCGGTCGGGTCGGACATGGTTGGCTATGGATCGCACTTGTAGTTCTGTAGAAGATGAGGACACACTCACTCATGCAGACAGACAGATAGACAGGCAGACAGACAGACAGACAGACAGACAGACATACCAAACCCCATGTCAAACATGCGGTCAGCTTCATCAAACACGAGGTAGGTCACCCGCTGCAAGTTGGTTGCCTTCAACTTGACCAAGTCAATCAGTCTCCCCTGCCATTGCCAATACATACAATGTTCACTTCGTATACAATGTCACATCCTCCTCCTCCTCCTGGCACCAACACACACATCATGCAGCTCCCCCCCCCCATACACAATGTCACATCCTCCTCCTCCTGGCACCAACACACACATCAGCCCCCCCCCCCCCCCCCCCCCCCCCCCCCCAATACACAATGTCACATCCTCCTCCTTCTGACTATATATGGCACTGACACATGTCATGTCCTCTCTCCCCCCCATACACAATGTCATACTCCCCTTCCCACTGACACACACAATATCATGCTCCCCTCTCCTTTGCCTCACAAAGTCACACCCCCCTTGATCTCTTTGATTGTGGTCTCCACAGAGTCATGCCCCCTCTCCCCAGCTATGGTACTGACAAACACTAGCCTTGTTCCCAGGCGCTTGAAGCTCCCTCGCATTCTTGGGAACAAGGCTATGACAAACAACCCCCTCCATCCCCCCCCCTCCTCCCTCCCATCTCCATTAAATATACCAATGCACCATGTCACCATGCTACAAAGAGCTTACTGGTGTAGCCACCAGAATCTCACACCCCTCCTTGACTGCCTTCGATTGCTCCCACTTGCTACCCCCACCATACACACAGCACACAGTGAGGTTGTAGGCCCGGCCAAACTTCTTAGCTTCATGGTATATCTGAGTAAATAAATTTTCAGTAACCTCTCAGAAAAACCATGTAAACTTAAGTTTACTGACTTGTTGGCAGAGTTCTCTTGTGGGAGCACAGATGAGTCCAATTGGTCCATCCCCTTCTTTTATTTCTGGCTGTGTGGAAAAAGAAGGAGGAGGATAGGGGAAAGTGGGAAGGAGGGAGGAAGGAAAAAGGGAGGAAGGAAGGGAGGAAGAGAGGGAGGAGGAAAGAGGAGAAAAGAAGAGAGGAGGAAAGAAAAAAGGAGGACAGGAGAAAGGGAGGGAGAGGGGGAAATGAGGAAAGGAGGGAGGAGGAAGTAGGGAAGAAGGGGAGAGGAGGAAAGGAGTGAGGAAGGGGGAGAAAGAAGAGAGAGAAGAGGGAGGCACAGATACACATAAAGGAGTGTTCAACGGCCAAATGCACACATCCACAACCACCCTACCTGATCAATGCAGTGAACCAGAAGTGGCCAGAGGAAAGCCGCGGTTTTTCCCGAGCCCGTCTTGGCAATGCCAATAATATCACGCCCACTTAGAGCAGCAGGTATGGCCTGCAATATGAAAAGTAACACACAGTTACCAAGGTGCTTAGAGCTTAGCTAGCCAAGAAGAAGTTCCAACAGAGGAAGAGGAAAGAGAGGGAGTTGGAGGAAGGGGGAGGAAGGGGAAGGGGAAGGGAAAAGGAGGGAGGGTAAGATCGAGGAGGAGGGTGGGAGAGGAGGAGGAGGGAGGGGGGAGGAAGAGGGAGAGCTAGGAGGGGGGGAGGAAGTGAAAAGGAGGGAGGGAGGAGAAGGGAAGTGAAAGGAAGAGGGAGGGAGGGGGAGGGAAGGAGACCAACCTGGGACTGGATTGGGGTAGGCTGGCTAAACTCAGACTTGCGTATGAGGGTGAGTAGCTCCTCCTCAAAGCCAAAGTGAGCAAAGGACACACATGGCTTGGGAGGGGAGAATCCTGTCACCTGTGTGTGTGTGTGTGTAGAGGGGGGGGGGGGGGATCAGTTTCTTCAGTAGTCCTAATACAGTAGGCCCTTGCTAATCCCCTCCCAAAATAATGATATTCACAACTATTTTTGTATCGCAGTTCATGGTATTTTCAATCCCACTGTCACTGTGGAATCGACTGGAGACAGTACTACACATTCTGCTGGTTTACCCTGAGACCCATCTTCTTCCGGAGGTCTCTCATTTCTGCTGGAGAGAGGGCGGAAATTTCTGAGTGGTGTTCATAGAAGTTACGCTCAAACAAGGGATAGTCAATCTGTGAGTGTGTGCATGCATGAAGGGTGGTGAAATGGAGGGAGGGAAAAGGAAGGAAAAAGGGGGAAGGAGAGGGATAGGGAGAAAGAGGGGGAGGGAGGAGGGAAGAAGGGGAGAGGAATAACATTACAGAGGAGGGATTCTAAGAAGCACAGTTGTGGCTCCAAACTCACAGCTGAGTGGTCAATCGGGGGTAGGGGATCAATGACCTGCATGTGGTGAAAAGACCAAGTCAGTACATCATCAAAATACAGCGAGTCATATCTAACCTTTGACCTCTCAGGCAGGATGGGATAGCCATCTGAGTCGTAGTCCACCTCCAGCTCCTCTTCTCCCTCTGTCACCACTATTGGAGCATTCGCCATTGCTTTGAAGTAGCTCTCCTGTGAATGAGGGGCCCCTTTCATTAGCTAATAGGGTTGTTCAAATTCTATGCATACACCTATACAGGCTCAATGCAGGGGGTGCAATTTGGGAATGGTGCATGGTAGAGGGTGTAGTCACCTGGTCATCTTCTTCCTCTATATCATCACGAACTGCCCTGAGAGACAGAGGAACAGCACCACCCATTGGTTCCTGCCATGGGACACCTACTGCCCTCCCTCCCCCCTCCCTCCCCTCCCTCCCCCCTCCCTCCCCTACTACAAATGCAACTTCTTCTTACTTGGCTTCAGACTTCTTGGCATCTTTCTCCTTCTGACTCTTAACCTCACTCTGAGGAGCATGTGATAGCACTCTTCACTAGCATACACACACACACACACACGCATGTACATGTACATGTACATACATGCATGGGCACACACACCTTACATACACCAAACATACATGCAGCACACACACACACACACACACACACCTCAACACTAGCCATGAATGCATCTAGAGGGTCCTCTTCCTCCCCTCCTCCCCCCTGTCCCGCTCCCTCCTCCGAATGATACATCAAGGCAATCCTCTCCCGCTGTTCGTCCTCCGTCACACCACCTTCCTCGTCACTGTCCGACTCATTAAAGTAGCTACAGGGAATCATGTACAACCAGCCAAGGAGGAATGGAAGTAGTAAAGTACTGTCTGACTAAATCAGAGTTGTGTGTGCATGCATGCATCCATGCATTGGGTGACTCTGCATAATTATGAAATTTCAAGCTAGTATACAAAGGATTGATGAGACGGAAATTGCTAGGTTTGCACAGAGAGTTCAGGTTTCAAGATTTCAACCAGGATTTAGCAGAGAGTGTACGAGATTTCCTGCTAAATGTCGGACACCTCAATGTGCTTGCTCCTATAGGCACTGTACCTATATGTTTGCAGCTGAGCTTGGTGATCTAGCTTCACTGAGAAAATAGGCATTGGAGTGACCATCCCTTGCTCAGTTGTTGATCCATTTCTGGTTCATGTACACGCGATACTGAAAGCGATCCGCGCTGGGGTTGGTTGGGTCTGGCTTGCGAGACTATACTGCTACCCATGACCACACACACTCACTCCTCCTCTCTCTTGTGCTTTCTGCTCCAGCTGCCACTGGGGACGGGCGCGCCCCTCCTCATGGAGAACCCCCCAAACCCGAAGCCCCGTGCTCTACCACCACCCCTCTGAAACATCGTTCCTCGCGTCTCGCGCCCCGATTCCAATCCCTAGTATACTATACCAATTGGGAACGGGATTCTGAGAATACGTTAGCCTCGTTCCCAGGCTTCCCCGCTCCGGAACACGAACATGTTGTACCTCATGGCCTCGTTCCCAGGCTAGGTAATTGAAGGTCTGGGAACGGGGCGAGGTGCATCATGGTCTCTTATACTAGCGTAGGGTTCACAATGTGAAAACGGAAATATAGAGTAACACTAAAATAAGTATATGGTTGGAATAGTTTTTCATCTGCTAGTAATAGGTGAGCATTTTTTTTGGTCCGGAATCTCTACGTTAGTGGAAACGGCGACGATTTCTCCAGGGCGTCGGAGTCAAATATTTGGGATTACGTAATTTCCTCACGTGCGAAAGTTTCAAGAGAAGCGTGCGATGTTCTTGTAACGTACCAGCAACGGCCTCAGATTGTAACAGACCCATATCAGTTGCAAGACTTTAATTTTCGCGTAGATAACTGAAAGAGTGCTATTTCGCTGATTCGCGCAAGCTCCGTTTCCAGATATACAAGTGAGTTGCAACCACACTGCACCTTGGTTTATTGTTGCCTTGTTGATACCTATCATTGCATGTGGTAACCTTTTAAAATGCTTGTTGAAAGTCACTAGTTTAGAATACCTGTACTATGCTTCATAGAAAAGCAGGATGTTGCCTTACAACCTCTAGTAGGCATAATGAAATTGATCGCTGCACTTAGAATCATGAAGTTTGCCTTGAGTTAAGTGAGAATATGTGGCTGTTTCTTTGGCTGCTTTTAGAAAGTCACTTGTTCTGAGAGTAAATAGTTATTGATAGGAAGCCATAATGCAGTATGACCTGTTTTGTCAAAACCTCAAGGCTGTGTAGACCTCAAAGATAAATTGGCATGTGATTCTGTCACATTTGAAGCTGTAGACTTCCAAGATGTGTAGTCATGTTTCATAGCTGGTGATACTGGAACACTTTCATACTACAATGCTATACTGTAGATACAACATACTTGTATGTGAGGCCATACAACAGCATTTTATTAATCCAAGGTCATACCCTAGCTGTCTCTGCTTTGTCACTTAGTAGATTTATGCACCTTTGGCTTGGTAGAAGTAGTGGGACTAAAACCAGTACCACTAAAACCAGCACCGCTAAAATCAGTATACCACTACATAAAGATGTTTACTTAGCTTCTGTCTGCCTTTGTTATCATGCCATTGTTATTGTCTTGTGTTCACATGCAGACTGAGAGGATCAATACACCAACTTGACAATAAACTGCTACAGGCTTTTACAGGCCCCTGAAATTGCTGTTCATATATACATGGACTACTCGACTTATTTATATGTGAATTCATAATTCTTTCCAAACATTGCCCTGAATCAGTGTGACTTGACTGACTCTTCTTAGAGACCCAAACCTGACAATGCCTCATAATGGCTTCCTATGACTTTTGGGGGTTGTCCAAGGACTAACGTAGCTGGAAATGTAATTTCAAAGCTCAGCAACCAACTATTGTTTCACTTGGTATATAGTAGACCAATTTTCAGACAATTTCCTCTAAACCATGGTGTTGCAGTGTAGTACAAAAACACCCTGTTTCCATGGAAATCAACATATTTTCACCCAACTTTTTGCACAGTGCATCTCACCATAGGCAAAGTAAAACTTTGAGGGTATAAATATTTTCTACTTGTGAAGTTCATATTTCATGTTGACAACCCTAACTAGCGGCTAGAGACGGGAATAAAACCCATTAGTAAACTTTGACCTCTAGTGCATAATTGTGTATCTGAACGCGCGCGCACCGCGATGAGCTACTTTTCTCGTTCCCAGTCTGTGCAATGCGACTGGTTTCGAAGTTACATTAATGACTGACTGAAGAAATGGCTGGTGCAGAATTTGTGAAATTGCCCTCCACTAGCTACAAAGCACACATCTGTCCACCTCTGCCAATCCACATCTCATCTTCAAACAACCCTGCAGGACCTGACTTCAATCAGAACCTCAACCTAACGTGGCCAGATGTCTTTCCCATGAGCCCATGTACCTCTCTGGCCCCTGCTGTTCTTTAACTACTTTCCATGTCTACCTGTTCTAGACAGTTTGCTCAGTTTTGTTCTTTTTGTTCCTATCTTCCTTTTCTGAACTGCTGCATGTGCTGCCGACCCTGACTCTTAGCCTTTCTCAGTAGTATATCGTATTCCTCCCTCCAACCTACACCTGGCTCTTTCATTATCTGGTTTCACCAATCTCTCTTAACCAAAACTTCCAGAATCTCTGTCCACATCTCTCTTCTTTTTCCAGCCCATCTCCCCACAAACTGCTTCTTATGCCACTGTTCTAATAGCTCCCACAGCAATTTTCTTCCACCCTATCCTGTACAACCTGTAACTCCATTACTAAGAAGTATTATCATGGCTCAATTAACGTAGAAACACTGAGTTTAGGACAAGGAGCATAATGTTATTATTACAATTTGTGAATGAAGTTGACAGGTTACACAAGCAAAAAGGATGTTCTGCCTGCTGAGCACATTTGTACTCCAGTGTGAGTGATATCCCTCTGCAGCTCCAACACAGCTGCATGAAGTCCTGAAATGAAAGATACAAAGCATTACAAGTGTCAGGCAAAGTATACCAATCAAATTCTGCTCTGAGCTATGCATGAATTAACTCACTGTGTACATCTTTAGGTGGCATCTATATACAAACCATTTTTCCAAATAATGTAACTGTGACATAAATTTGTGATCCCCCTCCCCTATCCTCATAATGTCATGCCTACCATCAAATGCTGATCAGACACTACCCTCAAATAGCAGCTGCACAATTGGAAGTAAAACGTCCTTGAATAGTAGCCATGGCCAGTGTATGAAACAGATGATGGTCATCTAGCTATAGCACTAAGGCTACTGTGGGATATTCCATTTCGTAATTGTTTGCATGTAACAGGCTTATTTTAATGAGTCTACTAGTCTGGCAAAGCCTGACCCAAGTGCACAGCACAAGGATCTGGTCTAATGTCTATACCTGACCTGTGCATCATGGAATGTGTATTAACTGGTTATTATAAGCTTATTCATGATATGAATGTCATTATAACACGGGAATCGATGTACATTCTTTCTGCCTGCGTCTGAAACATGATTGACAAGCAGTGTACAATGTTATCTTGGCCGTGTACTGAATACAGGCGGTGAACTACCAGGGCTGAGCTTACCAAACGAAGGGGAAGGAAGCCAGGCAGAGATACATCCCTTAGCCTGTGGAAAGAACAGCGATGCCATCACGCTCTTGCAGGTAGTTTACTAATAACTTTAGCTGTTCTTCCTCCAAACTATGGTAGACTAAAGTTGCTAGATACAGCCTTTGCGCTTCCATTCAAAGCTATGACATATAAACCAGATGTTCTATATACATTCCCGCGGCGTTCCGCGATTTGATTGGAGCTGCAATATAGACCAGACCCTCACACGCTTCGCCAGACTATGAGTCTACCTCCCTCACTCTTAACGTCAGAATGTTATTTTTGGGAAAAAATGGTTTGTAAACTGCCCCCTTACTGTTAGAAATGAACTTCCTCTCCACTTTAGGTCATGTGTATAAAACTTGACATCAGAACTGGCCAGTGGTGAACTGGTTTTACCAACTCCGTATATTTTCAATAAAAAAGTAACTTAAGACTTACTTTCATGAAATAAATTTACTATACTTAGCTAGTGTCATCTATGTAGCTACCCTAGATCTACGCAGCTACAATACTCACCTCGATATTATCAATCTTCCTCGCCTTTTACAAATGGAAATGCCACGTGGCACTAGCCTCACCTGGGTCTGCATGGAACGAGGTTTTCTCATTGGTTTGGAACCGCGGCGTAAAAGGTCAAAGTTTACTAATGAGTTTTATTCCTGTCTCTAGCTGCTAGTGTCTCTTATCATAGATAGTGGACTATCTATGCTCTTATGAGGGTGCACCATAGTGAAGTAGCTCCCTGCTTTAGGTACTTGTTAAATCTCAAGTAAGCTCATGTGAAGGGGAGTGAAGGACAGTCAATGCTGCTTCATTCAAGATCGTAGCAGTGCTAGACTTACTTTCAAGACTAAGTGGGATCCCAGTACACTGTCCCATGTGACCACAATTGCGCTTCTTCACCTGCCTAATTACCCTAACCTAACTGTAATACAGAGATAATTTGTGTTCTTCATTGGCCTGAGAACAAGGCTAAGCCACACGCTACGTACAAATGCCGTGTAGAGTGAAGACAACTTAATGCGTTCAATACTATTCAATGTGTCATAGCACTGCATGCATACACTAGCTCGCTTCTACTTGTACAGCCGCCTGGTTCTGCTGAGCTCTGGGAGTCACAATCCTCTCGAGGGGGCGGGGGAGGGGGAGCTCCTCCACTTTAGACTTCATCTGCTCTGCCATTCCTGGGATGTGAGAGAAGTAACTCTGGGCCAGCATGTGTCTGTGGTGGATTTTACGTACAAACTGAGACCCATATGCCTGTGGGAGAGAGAGGAGAAGCAGTGGGTTTCTAAAGTCTCAACCAATCGATGATGCATTAACCTGGAATCACATTTCTGGTACCATCAACTAACCAATCAATCAATCAACCAATCAACCAATCAATCAATCAACCAATCAATCAATCAATCAATCAATCAACCAATCAATCAATCAATCAATCAACCAATCAATCAATCAATCAATCAACCAATCAACCAATCAATCAATCAACCAATCAATCAATCAATCAATCAACCAATCAATCAATCAATCAATCAACCAATCAATCAATCAACCAATCAATCAATCAACCAATCAATCAATCAATCAACCAATCAATCAACCAATCAACCAACCAACCAACCAATCACAGGGTACCCCCTCTCCCACCTCGTGCACATTCTCCAGCTGGCAGTGTCCCTGGGCCTCTTCCTTGGTAAGGAGGATACAATTCCAAGGAGACCACTGTTCTTGTGCATCCCACCTCACCATCACCAGCTCAAAGAGATGCCGCACAGCACTCAACACACTCTGCCCACCCCAGATGTTCTCCACAAGATACCGCAAGTCAGGCTCCTGTGGATGGGTGAGAAGAGAAGAGCAAGGAGCAGAAAGGGAAAGTAGAAATGATTCAAGGATGAAGGAGAGATGACGAAGAGAGGAGGGACAAAGGAGAGATGGAGGTAGAATGAAGGGGATGAGAGGAGGAACAGAGGGAGGAGAAATGGGATACAAAAGAGACGCTATATCTTGACTCCTATTCTATAACTTGATCATCACTAATCGAATACTGACCTGCATGAGGAAGATGACATGAGACTCATCCCTGTACCCCTCCTCAGACTTGCGTATGGTCCTGAGCATGGCACGGTACAGTGTGTAGTCTTCCCTTGCCCTTGCCTGGTTGTCCAGCTCTCGACAGCTGCGGCAGTGACCAACCACCCTGTGCACAGACAGACAGACAAGTGCAGGTGATACTATCAAGTAAGCTATTGACCATGTGGTTTTGTCTGAATCCACAGTCACTGAAGGCTTGCCTGGAGTTGGTTGAAAGCTCAAAGTCAGTGGAGGGCAAGTACTGGCAGCAGCTTCTGCAGTAGTACACATTGCTACGTAGTTTGGAGACATCCTGGGGAACCTGGAAGAGGGGACAGAGGAAGAAGAGTTGAGGGGAAGGCTTCTCACATGTAGTGTATGTACAGGTATGTATGTATGTATGTATGTATGTATGTATGTATGTATGTATGTATGTATGTGTCTGTATATACTCTGCTTAGTGGTTCTACCTTAATGTGCTTTGCTGCCTCTGCGTTGAAGAGGGGAGTCTTGCAGTACTGGAAGAACAGCGTTGCAATACGCTTTCGAAGACCTGCAGTACAGTACACCAGAACCACAGTCATTCCATAGAAAATGATATTTGCTTTGTGGTGGCTTAGAAAGACAAAAGTGTGTGTTGTGTGAGTTGGAATGCGTATCATGTTATCATGATTTTCACAAACTGCTACAGACCCTGCAGTGTAGCTTCTTTCATTCCCTTCACTAGCAGGTCAGCCTCTCTGTCCACCAGTTCCACTATCTCTTGTGTCAACTTACAGTCGTGTTCCTAGGAGGGAGAGAAGGAGGGAAGGAGGGAGAGAAGGAAAGAGGAAGGGAAGGAGGGAAGGAGGGAAGGAGGGAAGGAGGGAAGGAGGGAAGGAGGGAAGGAGGGAAGGAGGGAAGGAGGGAAGGAGGGAAGGGGGAAGGAGGGAAGGAGGGAAGGAGGGAGAGAAGGAAAGAGGAAGGGAAAGAGGGGAGGGAGAGAGGGAGGGAGAAGGGCACAGGTCAGTGCAAGCTGGAATGCTGATCAGTTCCCGTTCACTGACCAGGACAAATTATGCAGCAAGTGTTTACATGTACACATAGACCCAACCAGCTGTCACTCCTCCCAACCCAGGCATCCATATGGCCATGATGACAAAATGTCTCAAAGTGTGTCTTCACCTTGACCGTGCATTTGAGTGTGAGCAAGACATCTAGTCTCTCATCCTGGGAGAGGGACTGCTGGGTGATGCTAGCATAGATGTCACGTAACTGCTGAGCACGCAGTGTGAAGGGTGTGTCCATCTCAGTCACAATCCCATCATATGCTGTCCACCGCTTTGGAGCAGCTGTCTGTGGTGTGTGTGTGTGTGTGTGTGTGTGTGTGTGTGTGTATGTGTGTGTGTGTAGAGGGGACGGCAGTACGTAGCGCTGAAGTCCTGGGTGCGAGGTTAACAAATTAGAGTACTCACTGCATCAAGAAACTTTCTAATGGCCTCCTCCTTGTTCTCCTGGCCAGCAACAATCTTGTGTCGTCCTATGGAGGCAATCAGTTGGGCTTCTTGCTCCAGGAGGGCACACAGTGCTGCCTTCCGCTCCGGACCAGATGTAGTCTCATTGATGCGATGTAGTTCATCCTGGCGCCACACTGAGTGTGAGTGTGGAGGAGAGACAGGGCATGCACACAGTGCTGGTAGGTAGTGCTTTGTTCTGGTGAAACTGTGTGGCTAGGAGCTAAAGTTAACTCCCTCCTACAGCTACTGGACATTAGCTACACAAATTCTCTCTCTTCTGTACCACCCAACCCTCCTCCTCTCTACTCACTCTCCAGGGCATGATAGAGCAGCTCAAAATCCTCCTTGGTGTGTGGGTTCATTCTCCGTTCAAACTCCCTCCTGGCATGAGCCTCCCTCTCCCTCTGTCTCCTCACTTCCTCCTTCCTCTCCCACTCTGCTCGCTCCCGTTTCTCCCTCCGGAGGGCAGCAACATAGCGTTGTGCTAGCCACCGGCGCCAATGAGTCTGGAGTAGAAGCACCTTTGGGGTGGGGTGAATACATTGTGTTTGAAGTGTTGGTGTGTGGGTATCATGTTAGGAGTATGGGCATGCGGTGTGTGTGTGTGTGTGTGTGTGTGTGTGTGTGTGTGTGTGTGTGTGTGTGTGTGTGTGCACACGTGTATGTGTGTGTGTGTGTGTGTGTGTGTGTGTGTGTGCACGTGTGTGTGTGTGTGTGTGTGTGTGTGTGTGTGTGCGTGTGTGTGTGTGCGTGTGCGTGCGTGCGCGTGCGTGTGCGTGCGCGCGCGTGCGTGCGTGCGTGCGTGCGTGCGTGCGTGTGTGTGTGTGTGTGTAACTGACTCTTACCTTCTCCAGGACCCTGTGGTGGTACTGCTCTGCTGTTTCATACACCCCAGCAGTGATCACCTTATCCATCCGGTCACTGATAAAACACCCTGTCTTGTTCTAGAGGGATGTACCAAGAGAGGCAGGGTTAGAGTTAGGTAGCCTCGTCCCAGGCTCTTTCCTCACGGAGCCTGGGAATGAGCCAAGGCAGGGGGGAGAATCAGTACAACTGTGCTATATACTAGACTATACCATCTGCGTGGCAGCGTCCTCCATCACTTGCTGGTATTGGTTCCTGGTGACTACAGTCTGAGTTTCACGCTGAAACATTTTGACCTGCAGGAGACACAATGTCTGTGTAACACTATACCGTACATTATTGCAGTGTGCTTTCTGATGGCCTTGTTCTCAGACTCCTCACCAGCTTTTGCAGAGTAGCTGTACTAGCCTTGTTGTACAGTATGCAACAAGCTGGAGAAGCCTTCTTGTTGTACAGCATGCAACAAGCTGGAGAAGACCCTTTTTGTTGTACAGTATGCAACAAGCTGGAGAAGACCCTTTTTGTTGTACAGCATGAAAAAACAGCTGGAGAAGCCTTCTTTTACCTTGTTCTTAGGTTCCTCCATTCCTTGTACAACAAAAGCTGGGGAAGATCTTTTATAAGGTTTTATATTAGACTTGTGAGTCCTCTCCAGGCATTTTTGCATACTGTACAGCAAACTAGGGGAATGGGAACTACATTCTTACACACTTGGATGCCATCACTGTTTAGACTATCAGGTATACAAAACAATCATGTACCTCAGTGGGTTTCCTCTTAGAAACAGTCTGTGCAGAGGCATTGTGGTACTCCACTCCAGTCAACTTATGTTTGTACCCCCCCAGAAATGGCTTGCTCCCCTCTGCATGCTCTACCCTCACAAGCACTTCCTTCTCCTCCTTCCCCACTGCCACCTACAAAGAAACATAATTGTTGCAATTAACTCATAATTAGTAGGAAACTCCCCCTTAAACATACTCGTACCTGTACTGTGAAAACATCTGGCATGCGGTGGGCACTGTGAGTAACAGTGGCTGTGGAACAATGAAAATTAGCAGGAGTTTCCCCCTCTAATGTAATGGGTGTGGCCTCTTGGACTTGTAGCTCCACTGACTGCCCTGGGGTGACTCCTAGCTGTCCCACTGTGGTAGCACTAGAGAGAGTTTCACCTTGGGAAGGAGAGGACAGGGGATAGGGGGAGAGGAACAGAATGGTGGGGGGGGGGGGGGGGGGGGAAGAAAGGAAAAAGCAGGGGGCGGGTCATGGGGAGCAGTCACAACATTGGTCCTTATCATTCCCCCACTTGTACTGTAGCAACTTGAACTGTATGACACCACACATGTCAGTCAAACAAATAAGAATTCTGTTTATGTCACTGCATGGTACATGAGATTTGCAGTATGCAAACAATCCCCACGGGAAAGATATCCTACGAACAAACTGAGGACCACAAGAAAGAGTGGAATCCACTACTTGGTGGAGCTGCATCTAGTTTTGTCATTTCCTCAGTCCATTCCTTGCATTCTGTTCATACCACACCACTATAAAAGGCTGTATGACACCACACATGTCAGTCAAACAAATAAGAATTCTGTTTATGTCACTGCATGGTACATGAGATTTGCAGTATGCAAACAATCCCCACGGGAAAGATATCCTACGAACAAACTGAGGACCACAAGAAAGAGTGGAATCCACTACTCGGTGGAGCTGCATCTAGTTTTGTCATTTCCTCAGTCCATTCCTTGCATTCTGTTCATACCACACCACTATAAAAGGCTGTATGACACCACACATGTCAGTCAAACAAATAAGAATTCTGTTTATGTCACTGCATGGTACATGAGATTTGCAGTATGCAAACAATCCCCACGGGAAAGATATCCTACGAACAAACTGAGGCCATGCATGCAGTTTTGTGCAATTGACCTCAACATGGCACTTCAACCCTAGGCATTTCCTGTTCAATTAGTAATGTTCTCAGACGCTCCTGTTTGGTTCCAAGACTGCTAGCTGTAGAGAAGTCATCTTTCCTTTCTTCCCCTTCCCTTAATTGTCCTTCCCCCTTCTCCCTCCTCTCCTCTCACCATTGAATGAGATTGCGATGTTTTGGAGGGAGATACCCCAGGAAGAAGAAATACTCTCTCTCATAGCCTCAACTGTGAGACTAAAATCACAGTCAATACTATGACGTTTCTCGCTCCCCTCCAGAATGAAATGAACTGTGTGCATGTGAGTGTGTGCATTGTAACATCAGACTAAACAAGGCTCTCAGTATGAGTCAATGCTTTACACAACACAAAAATGTACACATACATACTACACAACAACATCTGTCTTGTGTACATGTATGTGTAGGAATTAAAAACACAAACTAGCTGTCCGTGGAAAATCATATGCCATAAAGGAAGATGGTCTTCCTTACTCGTGATCTTGTTGTCTCCCCCCTCCCCCTGGCTCTGAAGCTCGCTTTCACCAGTAGGAATCTCCATAACTGCACTTATTTGTGTTGAACGGTATCCTAGCAACACTTAACTTAACCCCTTTTTTGCAACATTTTTGCGAACTCCGCGTTGAATCGAAATTCCAGCATCTCTGAGGAGCGTGCAGTAGCCTGAGTAGGTGGACAGACTGACTGACTGATTGGTAGCCTGGCGCAGGAAATCTGGATGCTGAAGCTGCGTGGAACTGATAGTAGATCGGCCGAAGTAAGGTAGGTTACTGTATTCATATGGCTATTAAGTTTTGTTGTGTGCATATGATAGGTCACAAAGTAAAATGGAGCATAGCTATGAATGGAGCATGAAAACGCTCTATTATCTATGAGTAGGTCTTGTAGGGGGGAAATTTAAACCAACTTCATTTTGAGTGAAAGTTTTTAACCCCAAATACTTGAAGTAGCAATACATGGGCTTCAGTCTATCACCTTATGGCTGGATGTTATAGTGCTTATTCACTATTTATCTATAGTCTATTTGAGTAGCTAAGGTAAGCAGAACTGCTCCAATAGATTTTAAATGCAGGGGGGAAATTCAACTAGCAAGGGTGTACCAACAGATTTTAGAAAAATTCAATACAAGAGGATAGATCTGACAATTTAAGTGTAACAAAGTAGTATAAAGCTGTAGATTAGTCTCGCAAGCCACTCTCTTCGTACTGGTCACGCTGCAGCTGACGAGTTGTCGCCAAGGAACACAATTATCAAACAGTGCCGTTGTATAATAAGATTCGCTAAACACATGACGTAATGCTACCCCATGACAACAGATGCAATCTACAAAGAGCACAGATCTCATTGGTCACAGCAAGTTTCTGCCGTGGCGACAACTCGATGGTTGCAGTGTGACCAGACCCTTCCTCTCTCTGTGAAGGGTATGGCTTGTGAGACTAGCTGTACATATAGCAGGCCCGCTGATCTTCATTGACAGTGTTTATGACTAGCTCCACAGTGCAGTGGCGATATAGCTGCAAATATGAAAAGCCTATAAGGTAAGGTGGGACCATTCTGATACCAAGATAATGCCTGCTAATCTAAAACAAACATGCACTGCTTTATGGATATATCTTGCTTGTTTATCTTTCCCCCACTAGAACGGAACTGCCCACCTGAGGGGTTGTATGATCTGAAAAACAAACCATGAAGTTTCGCAGAACATTTTGCCAGCGCACAGTTCCTCCGTGGCTGATTCTGATTTTGGGTGTGGTCCTAGGGATACTCCTAACCTTCTCTTTCACCTTCCATTTCTGGCAGCACACCCAACATGACTTTAGTGTGGACAGAGAGACCCTTTCAATTATCCAAGTGAACGAACGAATCAGAACTAATAAAAATCTTCTCCCGTTACGTCTACCAGCTTTGCAGGACCCTCGCTGCGTGTGTGGGGAGGAGGCTGAGCGACTGAGGAAGATTATTGTCCCTTGCCCAGAAGCAACGGACGCCATGCACTTACAACATGACAACATCTTACACCCCCCAGACAGACCTTCCAGAAGCCTTGTTGCTAAGCCTACGGAGCAGACATTCGTACCTCCCCCCATAAATGAGAATTCGGAAGGTTTTAGTGGATATATTGACCCCCTTTTTGCTAACAAGAGCAGACCAAAGGAGCTGCATTATCTCAGTGGAGAGTATCAGCTGAAAAAACAGCTTCTGGTGGCAGTGTTAACCAGCGAGAAGCAACTGGACCAAGCCGCCACAGTGTACAACACTTGGGGCCAAGATGTGAGCCAGATTTTGTTCTTTGTTGGTGAAGATTGTAACATTTCACAATCCGAGGAAGCTAGAGGAATACCGATCGTAAAACTTCCTGGTATTATGGATCATCTGACTGACCCAGTTGCAAAGATCTTTGCAGTGTTGAAGTACATTCATGAGAACTACATTGACAGTTTTCACTGGTTCATGCACGTTGCAGACAGCACGTATGTGCGTTGGAAGAAGCTGGAGAAGCTTGTAATGAGACTTGACTCTTCTGAAAAGATCTACCTAGGGAGAGCGGCAAGTGGGAGGGAGGAGGACATGGATCGACTGAAACTGTTGCCTCATGAGTATTACTGCCATGGAGGTGTAGGGGTGGTGATGAGCCATGCCCTGTTGAATGATTTGGCACTGCACCTGGACTATTGTCTTGGTGCTGTGCGGCACCATAACCAGGAGGCGGAGGAGGGAGGGAGTTGGAGCCATGCTGACGTGGAGGTGGGGAGGTGTGTGAGCCGAACAGTGGGTATACAGTGTGCCCAGTCTGCTGAGGTGAGGATGAGGTTGTGAGGGATAAGGGGGTAAGGGGGAGGGAGTGGTTGGAGAAGGTGAGGGAGAGGAAATCATGAGAGACAAGTGTGTGAAAGGGAGAGAGAACTGAAGGTGTGAGAGAGAAGGAGGTGGGAGATAATTGTGTGAGAGAAGAGTGAAAAGAGGTGAGTATGTAAAGAATGAGGAAGAGGAAGTGTGAGAATGCCCTTGTGATGCCAGCTGGGCAACTGCATTGTCTACCAAACACATTATTATGACTATCTTGAACACTGTGTTTGATCCCAGTGTCACCATGGCAGTGTCCAGCTATGCATGACAGAGTGGGTGTTTGCACAGTGTTCAAAGCTTACGCATTCCACATCAAAGAAAACCGAGGTACCACCCTTCTATGCTCTGCCACATTGTGCTGGCAGTGTTTTGAGCGTAACAGGCTTGAGGAATTATGCCAGCATTATAGATGAAACCGAGCAAGGACTCATGTTATTCTAGTGTTCCACCTGGTTGAAAAGGCTGGTTCTGCTCTCCTGGGTAGCCTTGTCCCTGGCCCCTCCCTCCTCTCCTGGGCTGCTAAATGCGGTGATGAAGTTGTTTTGACCATGTACACATTTTGGGGTCATGACCTTTTCACTCAAAGTACTAGCCTCAGTCAATTGCCCATTCCAAAATCAGGGAAAAGTTTTTTGAATGGGCCTGGAAATGGGGCACATGCTCAAATGATAGCTGCTAGTAGCAGTGCTGGCTATAGGCAAGTACATCTGTGAGATTATGTTAGAACAATGGGTGAGCATGATAGGGAGTGATTAGGAGCTTTGGCAAAAGGTTTTGAAACACATTGAGGCAGAACCTACACTCTTCTGCTTGTTAGCTATAACATAGTCTCGGTCAGCCTCGTTCCCAGGCCCCGCCCAGCTTTCCGTCGCTTATTGGTACAGTAAAGCTGGGTGGGGCCTGGGAACAAGGCTAAGTCTCGGTCTCAGACCCGAAAACCAACCCCAGCGCGGATCGCTTTCAGTATACTGGAAGCGATATAGGCGCCGGATGAGGTCTGGGGACAAGACTAGCTATAACACTGACCTGGGAAACGCATAGCACCCCAAACTCAAAAGGGGCTGGAAGCAGCAGTTAAGTTTATTCATGAACAAGTTGGGGACAAGACTAGCTATAACACTGACCTGGGAAACGCATAGCACCCCAAACTCAAAAGGGGCTGGAAGCAGCAGTTAAGTTTATTCATGAACAAGTGGGAAGTGTAATTGTGGGCTACTGATCTAACCCCTAGTAGAGGGGAAAACCCTCCTGGGCCACCTTGGTCATGTACATGTAGCCTCGAACCCAGGCTTTCCGTTCCGGATTTTGTCTCGCAGCTTTGGAGAAATACAACTGCATTATCTAAATACCACCTCTCCTAACTCTTTCAATCTTCTTATCTTCACTCATTCACGTACACTCTTGCCTCCCTCATCATCCTCACTCTCTCACCTCCTCCCACCATCCACTTCTCTCATTATCCCTCACACCTTCATCCCTCACACTCCTCACAATCACCACCACACATCTCACCCCCACTCTTTCAGTGGTGTGTTTTGTAAAGACTGCCATCATCCCTCTATCTCCACAGGCCAGAGCCTACTTTGTGCACGACTATAGCAAGACTGCCATCACCCAGAAAGTCCTCGGCTCGAGTCTAACATTCAAAAACCTCATCACATACTACCCTGTACTCACCTCTGTTGCCATGGCAACCTTACACCAGTACTATAAGCAACAAGACTTTTTATCTATGCTGGAGATTGTGAAATATGCTGAGAGCCAGATCAGTGAGATTTGCCACGAGTTGGAGAGTAGCGGGGCCCAAGTTCCACAACAGTGTGAGGTCTCTATCTGTCCATGTGAGAAGTACACTGATGATATAAAGTGTCCGTCCGCTGGTGTTGTTTCTGTGCCGGCCAAGTCATACCAAGCCACCTCCAAAGACGATTACCAGAGTTGGGAGTACTTTGATGCCACAACAATCTACAACGATGAAACTACGCAGCCCGGCTACTGGCTCCGTATGCAAAAGAATCGGAAATACGAACTTCAGATAATGCTGGGTAAAATGATGCAGGTAGCAAGTCAGCAACATGGCCGCTACATGAAATTCAGGAAGGTTACAAATGGGTGGGTCAGACACAACCCGATACGTGGTAATGAGTACATTGTTGATGCAGAATTTAGTGAGGGACGTAATGGTAAAGTGGTGGAGCAGCGAATCAGCCTGGTGCGTCCCCTAGCCGTTAACTATATCTCTCTCGAGGACAACTCCGATATACAGACACCTGTTCATTTTGTAGTACCCATAACAAACGTTAACGACCGCTTTAAAGAATTTATGAGCATGTACGAAAACAAGTTCCTGAAAACAGGTGAGCATGTGAAGCTAGTCCTCTCAGTATATGGCCATAATGATGTCATGTTTGTAAATAAAGTATTGATCTCGTATCGTAAAAAATATCCCGAAACATCGATAACCATTGTGGAAGGAAAGGGCCAGTTTTCTAGAGGGAGAGCAATGCATCTTGGAATGACAAAGCTGTACAATGAAGACCTCGCTTTTCTCTGTGATGTTGATATGACAGTGGAGGAAGGGTTTCTCGATCGGTGCCGGAAGAATACAATTCGAGGCAAGCGAGTGTACTACCCTGAGTTTTTCAAGTTGTATAACTTGGATTATGTGTACCGAAGTGGCAAACCCCGGCCACGTTTCTTCCTGAAACGACCCAACGGTCACTGGGCTTACTACTCCTTTGGTATGTTATGTATATACAAGTCTGACTATGAATCAATTGGGGGAATGAATACAAACATTGTGGGCTGGGGAGAAGAAGACGTCAATTTCTTTGATCGTGTTTTGAAGAAGCGCTTGGAGGTGTTACGTGCCCCAGACGTGAGTCTTAAGCATCGCTGGCATGAGAAACATTGTCCCTCCACTCTCTCTGCAAAACAGTACAAACATTGCTTATCTTCGAGAGCAGAGAATTTAGCTGACAGAATTGAACTGGCAAACTACATTTATGAACACAATATGCAGATAAAGTATTCCTCAGAAAGCTCAGAACCGGTTAGAACAAATTCAACAAAGTAGTTTTGTATCAATATGTGTTTGCTGTGTTATGGATATCAAATTTTTGTTGATAGATATCATATTGATTACCCCCACATTCTGGCAAAGGAATTTCCCAGTAATGTACATATTAGTAGTGACCTGATCAGAATGAGGATTGGAGACATCTCTGCCATGCACTAAGCTTGCATGTATAGGAAGTTCAGTTGGCTATAGTACTAGTGTTTGTTTTGTATGCCTTCCACAAATGGTGTGTGCATGTCACATGCTTATTTTGTACGTTTCTAGTGGGGTAGGTGTACACTCGAATCATGGATAATTGCATTCTGAGTCCAGGGATACCCTAGCCTCATTCCCATGCAGGCCTGGGAACGAGGCTAGGGATACCCTTACTAGGACCACAAACAAGTAACGCCTCCTCAGTGCAACACCACAGACCACAACAGCTTGTTCACCTGCCCAACCCTAACCCACAATCTGGTTGCCTAGCCTATGGTGTTGCAGGCTGTTCAGCAGTCTCATTCCCAGGCTCTCCCCTGGGGTGCAGGGTGCAGGGGAGAGCCTGGGAACAAGATGAGAAGTCTGGTACCACACAAGCTTTAAAGCCATTCCTTGTTAATGATCTTTCTATGGTACAGGAAATACGTTAGCCACCATGAATACAAGGACACATAGCAGGGTCGTGACATAACTGAACTCTTCAAAGTAATTGACCAAAATATTCTAGAACCCTTTATTGTGACATCATAGACTGAGAACTGTACATGGGCAAGTTAGGGTCATCCGGATGTTTTTGTTCTTAATTATCTTGGTTCATGCAGTGAAGTGAACAATTCAGCTGCTTTTCTGCATCACTCACTTCACACAATATACACCTATTATGAGTCAGACTAATAGGGTAGACTACCAGTTACCATATTTGGGATAACCGAGTCAAAAAACTGAGGGGATACCTCTATCTGTTGCTGTAAGATAACCTGAGATATTTTGTGAGGCCTGGTTTTGGTCAATTATGCAGTGATGACTTGCAACAAGATGTATACATGGTGCAGTGATTGCTCACACCACAGTGAGTATAAGGAGTCAAATCTAACTGAAGACGATCCAAAAAAGAGTTTCTGAAAGTTTGTAATCTGAGAACTGAATCCACTGTTTTGTAACCTTACTTGAAGCAATATAGTCACATATCTACACTAAGTTTGGTAACTGACATTAGGATTGCCTGCCAATATTTACAGTGAGTGAATTAGCCCATTCTCAGACCTTCATGGTGTTGACTAGACCGAAAAACAGCTCTCCAAAAAGTAATTAATCAAAACATTCTAGAACCCTTTCCAAAATGATAGCATTGTTCCCAGGCTCCCACTTATACCTGTTCTTATTGCTTGCCTGGAAATTAAATTAACAATAAAGGGGAAGAATGACACAATGTTTGTTTTCCTGACTGATTAAGTTTACTGTTTTCTCAGAACTCCAATGTGTACTGTTTATTTTTAATCATTGTATTGCACTGCTGTGTATTTTTTGAAGCAGAAAGCTAATTCTGGCCAAGAATGTCTCCCCTACCGTCTAGCCTCGTACCCATGTCGTTCGCGCGAACGGTCTGGGTACGAGGCTAGATCTAGTCTAGATCGCAGACTTTGGTCTCGTTCCCAGAC
Organism: Agelas oroides; assembly: GCA_949130485.1. Lineage (NCBI taxonomy): Eukaryota > Metazoa > Porifera > Demospongiae > Agelasida > Agelasidae > Agelas > Agelas oroides. Next base: position 9,633,959 of record OX422186.1, on the reverse strand, counting down.
CACCGTGTTGACCTTTGACCCTGGGTGTGATCAGCCGCGACAAGACAGAGAGAGGCGGAAAGACAAAAGTTGAATATGAAGTTTATAGGTGGACAGTTGAAAAATATCTCGCCTTTGGTCACGCTGCTAATTGGCTACGTGTTGGGCTACATCCTATATCCCGTCTTACAGATGTGGACTTGCAAATGCGAGGTGCACACGCCAAGATGCGATCCAACAGCAACCTCTGAACGGCTCAGCAAATGGATGTCGGTGGTGAACGGGCGGCTCCAGGCTACTCTTACCAGCGAGGAGTTTGTGCACGAGTACTTACGACCACAAGACAATATTGAACCGAGACGGGTAGGCACGCCCAAATACCTGATGGGCGAGTATTTCGTGCGCAGGAAGCTATTAGTTGGAGTGATAACGACCGAAAAGTACTTAAAGACGCGAGCCAAAGCCGTGTTTGAGACCTGGGGACAGGATGTCACACAGGTGTTGTTCTTTGTAGGTTCTGACTGCAACATTTCCCAGCCTGGAATCAAGGGTCTGCCGATAGTGAAGCTGCCGGGCATTCCAGACAGTGTCTACCCACCTCAGAAAAAGGTGTTTGCAATGCTGAAGTATATGCAGGACAATTATATTGATGATTTCAAGTGGTTTATGAGAGCAGATGACGATGTCTATGTACGAGGAGGTCGGCTGGAAGCTCTGTTAGCACAAATGGACCCAAACGAGCGGGTTTATCTAGGACGGGCTGGCACAGGCAGAGCAGAGGATATCAAGCGTTTAGAGCTGAGAAAATACGAAAGATACTGCATGGGTGGTCCAGGTGTAGTGCTGAGTCTAGCAGCTCTCCGTGCCTTGGCACCACACCTGGACTTTTGTTTAAGTGCTGTGGAACAATACAACCAGCATGGCAGTCACACCTGGTTCAACGAGGATGTGGAGCTTGGCCGCTGTGTCAGCAGGACCATCAACATTCAGTGTTCCACCTCAGCAGAGGTAGGTGCATGTACCTGTTTGATGACTGTTTCCATAGCAACAGGCTTTGAGTTAATATATTATAGGTTAACTAGTACTAAAGTGGCTTTGATATGCCTCAGGCCTTCCCCCCCAAAGATTGTTGCTTGGCAACTGTATCTTAGCCTTGTTTCCAGGCTCTCTCCCATCTCAAAGAACATCTTGAGGAGAAGTCCTGAGAACAGGGCTAACCGTATCTGGACATCAAGTGGACATCTAAAGGAGTTACGCAAAACTTCTTGCATGAACTATGCTACTCATTCAGTCTCATGCTACACTGATTTTCCCAAAACTTGAGAATTCAATTCATTTACAATCAGATAATTATTATCAATACCTGTGTAAACTTATTATGTGGGGGTTCACAAGTACCATACACCCACTTTTTGAACGGAGGGTGTCCCTGTTCTGTCATGGTGTCCCTGTTCTGCCATTGTTCCCTTTCATTGTTAGCCCACTTCTGTTTGTTAGACAGTAAGTATCCCTACACTAATTTGCTTACTCTACTTAGTGGCATGTTGTATACACTGTGATTCAACATTGTTACTATCCTTCTAGGGAAGAGCCTACTTCATGCAAGACTACAACTCAGATGCCCTTAAACCCTCCGTCTTGTGGTCGAATCCTTCCTTTAAGGAAATCATTTCTGTGCATCCAGTCAAACAGCCACAGAGTATGTACAGTATTCACCACTTTTATCAAGTGCTGGAATTTCAAAAGGTTCAACGTACGCTACAGACACTTCAAACCAACATTGCTACCCTCTGCAATAAGCTGCCTTCCACTTTGGCACCCCCATGGCAGGCAATGGAGAGTTGCAAAGTGAAAAGTCTCTCGAAAGGGCTAACCCTCCCACCTGGAATGTCGTTTGTGCCAAGAGTCACTCTCCCAAAAATCTTGAATCCCAAAAACACTTTTGAGCTTCCTTTGTGGAAGCATTTTAGTGCCACTTATATGGAGAATGTGGGGGATTTTGTGCCACAGCGAGGCATCTCAAATCACTTACAGGATGACATAAACGATTTGGTGACTTTAGTTGAAAGCTACATAAATCGAAACTCAAACCATTCCGAATTATACCCCATCAAAGTAGTGGATGGATACTCCAGGTTTAGTTCTGAACTGGGTCAAGAGTATATTTTGGATGTCAGTTTCGCGGACGCTGACAGTGACTACCACGGTAAGGGTGCTATCAACAAGAAAGTTCGACTGATTCGCCCCCTTGGACAAGAGATCTTAATCATCCCAGAAAAATTCAACCCCGGGGCAACAGTGAATGTAATTGTTCCTGTACACAGCGTTGACGATAACTTTCGTGCATTCATGGCAGCCTACGAGCGTGCTAGTCTCCGGGCAGATGAGAATGCTCACCTTATTTTGTCGGTGATGGGGGAAGGCGATAATTTGTACAATGTTCAGAGCATTGTAGCAAACTATACAAAAAGATATCCAATGTTTCGAGTCACGATTCTTGCTGGGAAGGAGAAATGTTCTATTGCTGACGCTCTGACACTTGGAATGTCTGTACTTGGTGAGAAAGAATTGGCTTTTCTAGCCAATGTGAGCTTGCGAATTCACACTCAATTCTTTGATGCGTGTCGCAAGAATGCAATTTTAGGAGAGAGAATCTACTTTCCCATTCCATTCTCATTTTGGAATGCTTCAAAAGTATCCCCCCTGATATCTAAATGGAGTGGCCAGTGGGCTATTTATAATTTCCAGTTTGCCTGCCTCTACAAAGAGGATTACAAATTGTTAGGGAGCAACTCGAAGACAGAACTATTTGGCAGAGCCATTGAATCAAAACTAGAGATTATGCAAGCTCCTGACCCACGACTAACTCAGACTTTCATGCGAGAGAGATGTGAGTCAATTTCTGACCGACAAAAACAGGCAGCATGCTTACAGGCACGTTCTGCGGGCATCATAGACCAAGTTCAACTGTCACAGTATGTTTATGATTTGAGACGACAAAAACACAGCTCCCTTAGGTTTGAACAATTTAGAACATTGTAGAGTATTTTATCTGCGTACGGTTTATCTCATCTCCTCTTCTATGTCACTTGCTATTTCTCTTTCATTGTATTGTACAAACTACACAGTTGAGGAGCCAGTCTGCAGCTGGATCTCTAATTTAGCGTACCAGACTTAGGTAATTTTAGAAACTTTGAGAAGGATTCTGATCATGTAAATTTGAGATTGTCCTGATCGGTATCGGGAGATGCGGCTGCTAAGGACACACTCCATCTTACCGCTAGTCATGCTGCTGGTAGGGTTTGCGGTGGGCGTTGCCTTGATGACCGCTCTGTTCGGTACGCATATGATGATAATGGACACACCCATCCGACAGGTAGTCCCAGAAGACTGCGTGTGCGGTCTAGAGGTCAACCACCTCCGCAGACTGGCGAGGATTGCTCTGTACCACAGCCAACATAAAATGAACTCATCATACTTTAGTAATTCAGCACCCAGCATTCCTGCAAACCTGTCCCAGTACATCCATCCTGACCAAGGGATCGACAAACCTGGAATTCCGATAGGATTCCCCCATAAGCTCAAAGAGGAGTATCTGTTTAAAAAGAACTTGTTTGTGGGTGTGCTTACACAGCAGGAGTACTTGGCAACTAGGGCAAAAGCACTGTATGAAACGTGGGGCCGTGAGGTGGACAAGTTGATCTTGTTTGTTGGGGAGGATTGTAATGTCTCCTCGGAACTGGCCCATCTCCCCATAGTGAAGCTGCCTGGTATCCCAGACCATGTGTACCCTCCACTCCTAAAGGCGTTTGGAGTAATGAAGTACATGTATGATAACTACATAAATGACTTTAACTGGTTTGTGCGTGCAGACGATGACATGTATGTGAGAACTAAGAAACTGCAGAAGCTGCTTCAGTCAATGCATCCGTATGAAAAAGTGTACCTTGGGCGTGCAGGGATGGGAAGGCAGCATGATTTAAACCGGCTGAATCTTCTACCCCATGAGCGCTACTGTATGGGAGGGCCTGGAGTGGTGTTCAGTAATGCTGCTCTGAGAGGAGTGGGGCCACACCTGAGCAGCTGCCTGAATGCAGGTGAGCCGTGTTCTACCACCATCCTGTACTCTGTATGTACACTTGCTAGGTATGTGTGTCCTTCTCTTGCAGTGTTCTACCATGACCATCACAGTAGGCATGAGTGGAACGATGATGATGTAGAGATTGGAAGGTGTATCAGCAGGAAGATAGATGCACAGTGCTCTACCTCTGCTGAGGTAAATGGGATAGATAGCTCATGCCACTGCTGTAAAGATTTGGATCAAGAGCATTGAGTGAAGGAATGTTTCTGTTCCCTACCTGATGCCAAGCTGCCATCCCTACATGAAGCATCATAGGTGCATTGAATTGCAATAGTGTTGGAATGTCAGCAATAATAGTCAGATGCTGTATGAGTAGAACACTATTGATATGGCTACAAGATGTATATGCTTTGGAGAATACTCAATAGGCAGTAATGCTTTATTAGGAGGTACCTTTCGTGAGCCAAATGTGTGCTAGTATGATAACCAACACTTTTACCAATTTTGAAACTCTGATTAATTTTCTAATCATGCATGAGTACTTTCTACAACTTTGAAGCCTAAAATGGATTGCAAAACTTTACTACATGGCACATTCTTCCTGTCATGCGTCTATGTGTGCACACTTAGTCCAGGTCTCTGTTCCAATTTGACTACTCAGGGGACATTCTCAACCCCCTGTACCTCTGGACCAAGCCAGGATTCCAAGACCTTGTGACAGTACACCCAGTCAAAATACCAGAGAACATGAGGAGCATACACCACTTTTACAAAACCCTTGAGTTTGAGGAGCTCTATGAAGAGCTGCACAACATGTCGGGCTACCTAAACAGGCTTTGTGAGGATCTGCCAAACCATGTGGCCCCACCGCCATTTGCTTCTGCAGGCTGTAACCTCAAGTTTGCTCCACATTTAGACTACTCCAACCTGTCTGTTTCCCAGTCTCGTGGCAGCTATCTCATCAGGAAGAGGAAGCTGGACTATATCCATAACCCAGCTGACAAATACGATCTGGCCTATTGGACTAGATTTGATATGCAACATGTTCAGGAATTGTCCACAGTAACTCCACAGCATGCTCCTTTCCCAGGACTCAAAGCTGAAATACGCCACATTATCAACCTATTGGAACCCTACCTTGCTGCTTATTATAGACCAAAGACAGCAAAAATTATACAAGTTGCTGAAGGCTACACACGATTTACTCCTTTTACTGGTCGAGAATATCTTCTGACTCTGAAACTGGAGCTAGACGGCTCCAGAGACCACATTGTCACAAGAAAGTTGAGAATGATGCGCCCATTTTCACAAGAGCTTACTGTTGTTGAGGAGCGTTGCTACTCTAGTGTACCTATTCATGTGATACTGCCCGCGAGGAGAGTGGATGACCGCTTTAGACAGTTTGTTGCCATGCTTGCGGATGTTGGCCTGAGAAGAGGAGAGAAAGTCCACCTCATCGTTGTGGTCTTTAGTGACACTGATGCCAACTCTGTCGAGATGACAGTACGGGAGTATACGAAAAACTATCCTAACTCCAAAGTGAGTATTGCAATTGGTGAGGGTTCCTATACACGACCCAGAGCTGTTGAGATTGGAATGTCACTGTTGAAGAACACAAACGATCTTGCTTTTCTAGCAGACATTGATGTCAGGATCTTGCCAGGATTTTTCCAGCGGTGTCGCACAAATGCAGTTGCACGTCGCCGGGTATACTTTCCTGCTGCTTTCTGGTTGTACAACTCAGATTATAGATATAGCTATTCTGAAGAACCTCCCACCATTGCCCAATGGAAGGGCCAGTGGGGCTACTACAACATATTGTTAGCTTGCATCTTCAAGACTGACTATACTGCCATTGGTGGATATAATGGAACACTGTACAGTGTTGAGCTCTTTGAGAGGGCCACAAAGAGCCATCTGGATGTAATGCAGGCTCCTGATCCAAGTCTGTTCCACATCTGGAGTTCCAAGACTTGCGGACAGCTTACTACCAATAGGAGAGACATTTGCAGACAGATGCAGAACAATGCGGGCAGTTTTGATCAAACAGAACTCACAGACTACCTTGCAGAACTAGCCAACAAAAAAGTCTCACCTCTGAAATTTTACTCAGAGCTACCAACATAATCATTCAATTTCATTGTTTATAATAATTTCTGGTTTATTAGCAAGAATCCTGAAAAAAAGACTTTCTGGTTTATATTATAACCGGTTGGGAAGTTGTATGTGTTGTGATCTGGGTTAATTGTGTACGCCCAGAAACGCAAGACTTGCTAGCTGTTGTGTTACAACAAATGGAAACCCACAGACTTGCTGTTTTTATTATGGTACACAATAATGACGGCCATAAAAGGTTGTAGTAGTGTCTGCATGCAGCTTAAGTTGTGCGCACCTAGCTGAAAGGTAGTTGGATGTAGGTCATATTTCAGCTAGTTTTTACTTTTAAAGCCGCACGGCAAAATTTTTAAACAGAAAGCTTATATTCAAGGCAATGTTAGGTTGCATGTCAGATGGTCAGTATCTCAAATTCTTGTGTGAAGTGGCTTCTTCATAGCAGATGGAGATGCACGTGTGTAATGACTCCCTAAGCCAAACCTGGGGTGCCACCAGTTTCTCTACAAGTCTGTTAATTATGCATGCCATGATGCCAATTGGTACAGCTATAATAACATGGTTATTACCCTATGTTTTGTGGTATTATACAATGAAGAGTGCGGTACTATATAAGGTTGCTTTGTACAAAATGAACACATAGTTGTAACATCTACTGCTATCTATTCCACAACGTTCTGTGTGTCAAATGGTGTACATCTTCCAAGTAGAGTATGTACTCAGCTAGTTGCATTCGATCAGCTAAGGCTTCATTCCGAGACTTGATACAATTTGAAAACTGCAGCGGTTGTAAGGTAGTGCTGCAGACCTTGTCGTGATAGCGGTGTGTCAGTCCATAATCAGGAGCCTTTAGAACTTCTAGTTTGTGTCTAAGAATCTTCAAGAATAGTTCAACATCCTCTCCTCCCCACCCCACAATGGACGTATCAAACCCCCCAACGGCTGTGTAGTCTGACTTGTGGATGCACAGCATGCCGTAGGAATACGTAGCCCAATGTCCATGTTCCCTTTTAATGGTGTACGTTAGTGGCTTACGTTTGAAGCGGTACACATAGTCCATGTTATAGTACTTGAAGAACTCGGGGTAATACACCCTCCTTCCTTGAATGGTGTTCAGGCGACAACGATTGAGAAATGGGAGGTCAAAGGTCATGTCCACATCACACAAGAAGGCTAACTCATTCCCATTCAGTATAGACAGTCCCAAGTCCAGTGCTCTCCCACGACTGAACTGACCCTCTCCGTGCACCACTCTGAATTCTGCACCAGGATACTTTCCCTGATACTCTTGCACACTCTTGCGCACAGAGATTACATCATCTTTACCATACGTGGCCAAAACCAGCCGCACATTTTCCCCATTCATTAAGCAGATGCTTTCATACGTCTTCATGAACTCTGAGAATCTTTTACCCACTCGGCTCAGGGGTACAACAAAGTTTATGCGTATTCCTCTCCTGTCCAGCCCAGAGTCAGGCAGTACCACAACCTCTGGCAGGTGTGGCCGAACAAGGGTGATTCTCCTTTTGACAATGCTCTTCTGCCCGTACAAAGAAAGGTCCAAAATGTACTCCCTACCTCGTGTACTGCTATAGCGGATGTAACCATTATCAATTCTGTGTAACTTGAATGGTACCACTTCATGTTCATTGATGTGATCAATAGCTTTCTTGGTGACATAATTAAGCTCATGTTTTCGTTCCGCACGTATGTCCTGGACTGGTGCCACACCCCCGCTTATGTAAATCTCCTTACTATGGATTGTCTCCCAAGTGATCAACTCGTACTTGTTTGTTGGCATGAAGGGTTGTGGTAGGTCATTATATGTGATATTGGGAAGTGTATGGCAAACATACAAGGCACTCAAGTTGCAATCTCTGGCGGCCATTTCTGTGGCAGGGGCACTGAACTCTCTCGGCAGGGTGCTACAGACCTGATTGGTTGCCCTCTTCGAGGCCTGCAGCTGCCGTCTGTACCACTCAAACTCTCGTACCTTGCAAAAGTGGTGCACGCTGCGCATGTGTGCCACCTTCGTAATAGGGTAGAGGGTCAGAAGGTGCTGGAACTCCGGTTTATACCATAGCTGCTCCGGTTGAATAGATTCACCATTGGCATCATGAATAAAGTAACTGATAGTCTATATAGGGGAAAAGGGTCTTTGTAACAATACGTACAGTATCATAAGTAATAATTTATACAAACTAATTATTGTAGTGATTATCTACCTCACGTGAAGTTGAACACTGCACACCCAGTTTTCTACTAAAGCAGCGCCCTAGTTCAACATCAGCACGGCTAAACTCCATTTCTCCCCCACTCCCTCCTTCATCTTTGTAACTCTGAACTTGCTGCAAACACTCGTCCAGGAACGGTACAATGGCTTTCAGTGCTGTACGACTCAGAATTATTCCTGGACCACCCTCACAAAAATATTCATTTGGTATCATTCTCAACTCAGCCATTTCTTGGGGATTGGAACTCCCAGGCTTTCCTAAGTAGATAAGAGCATAAGGGTTCAACCTGTTCAGCAGGTTTTCTATGTCCCTAGTGGAAACATAGACTTTACGTGATGCCAGCAGGAACCAGTTGTAGCTCTCAATGTACTTGCTGTGGAGGAACTTGATCAGTGAGAACAGCTGGTGCACAGTCAGTTGGGAGGAGGAAAACTCTTGCTCATGCTGCAACTGCATGATGGGAAACCTCCTCCAGTCACTTGGAAAATCAGAATCACCTCCAAAGAATATTCTGTAGTCTGTCATCCCTGAGCCCCAGGTTTCATTCACTATTCTAGCAGTTGTTTCCAGAGCTCCTCTTGACGTGAACACTGCGGAAAACAGGGTCTTCTTGACATCATATTCTGTCGCCAGTCTCCAGGGTTTCCCTAGCTCCTTATTTATAGGGCTTCCCAAGTTACCTAACGATGCAAGATATGCGCTCAAACCTTTATGACCGGGTTTAGAAAAGCTGTGTACGTTGACACTCATAGGTCCTCTGTTCGCAACACCGATCCATATGTGGAACGCAGAACTGATCATATAACCAACAAGGCAGCCGGCAAGAAAAGCTGACTTGGGTTTCACTCCATTCAAACGTACCGTCTTCATTCTGCTGAACTCTGAGTCTCCTTATACTGCACTCTGGCTCTGCCGATGCCTCGCCCTGTAGTCCCAAATTAAAGCGCAATGATATCAGAATCTCCACGCGTGTACAATTCGCGTTCTGGAGAGCCTGGGAACGAGGCTACACTTACAGGTCTTCAGCGTTCCAGCAGTCGCATACGTAGACGGGGCGTTTCTAAACCATGTGACTTCACCGCCTTTGCACGCAGATGCCTGTATCATGGCTGTACAGAGAAGACGAAGTTCGCTGATAACCTTCCTTGCTGGCTGCTTCGTTGGGTGGATCATTCCTTCCATCTTTTACCATTGGATGGTAGCTACACCTCAAAAGAGCACCTACTACGGGCAGGACAATCGATATTTTCAGAGAGCAGCACCACTTCACGGTGTTATGAAGACACTTCTCGTGGCTGTGTTCACTCCATTGGCTGAAGTGCCATCAACGGCAAGGCTTGTGAATGAAACCTGGGGCTCAGGGATGACAGACTACAGAATATTCTTTGGAGGTGATTCTGATTTTCCAAGTGACTGGAGGAGGTTTCCCATCATGCAGTTGCAGCATGAGCAGGAGTTTTCCTCCTCCCAACTGACTGTGCGCCAGCTGTTCTCACTGATCAAGTTCCTCCACAGCAAGTACATTGAGAGCTACAACTGGTTCCTGCTGGCATCACACGAGGTCTATGTTGCTGCCAGGGACCTGGAAAACCTGCTGAACAGGTTGGACCCCCACACTCCTGTCTACTTGGGAAAGCCCGAGAGTCAGAATCCATTTGAAATGGCATCCCTTAGAATGCTGCCAAATGAATATTTTTGTGAAGGTGGCCCAGGGATAATTCTGAGTCGTGCAGCACTGGAAGCCATTGTACCATTCCTGGATGAGTGTTTGCAGCAAGTTCAGAGTTACTCTTTCAATCACTCTGATGTGGAGTTGGGGCGGTGCTTCAGTAGGAAGGTGGATGTGCACTGTTCAACTTCTAGAGAAGTAAGAATTGAGTTAAAGGGGTAGCTACTAGCAACCACAGCTTGCATAGCTTAATGTGATAAGTACTAGTACCAGTAATACCTGACCTCCATTTATGTCAACTGATCCTAGAAAGTCTCCAAGGCTCACAGTGCATATGTGTGAACATTTAGTCTAGCACTCATTCCCAGGCCTTGCACGTTCGTCGCTTGCAGTACAAAATTCGCGCAAAAGGCCTGGTCCATTTTATCACATGATGTGTGCTGCAGCTTACGTCATGACCATTCTACTGGAATCAATGATGTCATAGATGAGCTAGTGCTCTGTTTAGCGTTGAAAGAGGCCCCCAGAGATCACAGTAATGGTTCGTGTGCGAACTTACCTAAGTGCTAAAAGTCTCAGCAGTGAAAGAGCACAAGCTGCCATATTTAGCTGGATAGTAGACTTCTATATTCAGATACCTTGGCCACATCGTGTTGCTAGGTCGAACCTGGATTCCAGCTCCTCGTCCTCTTCATCTCGAGTTTACTATTATAGTCTATCATACGCGCATGACCTGTTTCAGATTCTTCCAACTCTATTTTGTGCTTATCTCTGCAACAAGGTGATATGCTGGGTGTGACGTAAAAATACGCCTGTGGCATGCATCACGGGATGAAATGGACCAGGCCTTCTGCGCGAATTTCGTATTGCAAGCAACAAATGCGCAAGGCCTGGGAACGAGGCTAGCTAGCAGCCCTCTCACAGGGGAACAAGTGTGGTGATATTTTTTGAAAGTGCTGAAGCCTTGTATTAAATTGGATTATGTAATCTCATAACATCACTTTGAGTTGCAGTTAGTACTCATGTAAACACTGCTGGTGAGGTTTCTCCAAGTTAGCCCAAGGGTCTAGCTTCATGTGAAAGGGTGGGAGTTGACAGCAACCAATAACGATATAGTCATAGGCAAATACTTGCATAAGAATGGCTTATTTGCTTTACTGTAGATCTTTTATGTAGCAATTTGTAGTCTTGTTGATGATATTCAAACCGATAGTAGGTAGTTTCGGTCACGGTTCTTGGTGAGATAGATAAGTGCTACGCTCTATGCGACTAGGCAAGCAGAAACCACGGAGCTAGCTCTTGACTATCAGGAAATTCTAATTCTCTCTGCTTCATGTAGCTAGACCACAGCAACTTAGTGCACTATAGGAAATACTGGTCTCAGCCCGGCCCCACATGTTCCTCCCGGTGAGAAATGGTCTGGTGAACAAGTCAAATTTCTTGCAAGATGGTTAATTATTATGTTGCACTTTCTTTACAGCAGTAAAATTTTGCCACTCTACCAACAATTTTTTTTATTTAGAACGGACGTGATGTAAAACATCACTAGGTTACAGTAGTCAAAAAAGCACGTGTTAGCCCAAGAAATTTGATTTGGTTCACCAGACCATTTTTCCCCCGGAGAGGGTTGGATCTGGACATAAGTACCTTTTCTTGGAATGGATACAAGTCTTCCTGAGCAGCACTTGACGCTACTGCCTTCCATAAACCCACCAAGGGGTGTGGCCAAAAGATCCAGTTTATTTGTCAAAAACTATGAATGATTGAAAAGTCTATAGCTTGTCTACCTGAGAGGTCTGCATACATACATACAGCTTAAAACAGAACACATACGTACATGTACACAGTGCAAACGATTGTTCCTATTGCTCTACTTGTTCCTCAATCGAGCCAAGTGAAGTGACTTGAGTTAATCTTTTCATCTTGTACCTATATTTTGAAATTTCTAGAAGTCGCTATACCTTTAATATTTTGCTACACACCCAGGCTCTTGACTCCTTTATACATGATGTGGAAAAAGAATCTATTCATCCGGAGCAGCTATGGTATAAACCGGAGTTCCAGCACCTTCTGACACTCTACCCTATCACAGATGCAGCCCACATGTGCAGCGTGCACCACTTTTGCAAGGTACGAGAATTAAAATGGTACAGACGGCAGCTGATGAGGGTAACCAATCAGGTCTGTAGCACCCTGCCAAAAGAGTTCAGTGCCCCTGCCACAGAAAGGATCACCAGAGATTGCAACTCGAGCACCTTTCATGCTTTCCCCACACTACCTGACTTCCCCCAGTTTTCCTTTGCTCTGAATGAGACTGATTCTGAGTCGTGGCAGTACATTGAAGATGATCAAGTCTACGCCAGTGGTACCAACGTACCTGTGTCCGATAGCAGCAGTGAACTTGAAAAAGACTTAAAGTATGTCATTACCAAAGCACTCCAGAACATCAACGAGGAGGAGGATACACAGCTAGGTTTCAATGAACTAGAGAGTGCCTACATCCACTATAGCAGTACACGAGGTAGGGAGTACATTTTGGACCTTTCTTTGTATGAGCAGAAGAGCATTATCAGAAGGAGAGTTGAACTTTTTCGGCCACACCTGCCACAGGTGGTGGTACTGCCTGACTCTGGACTGGACAGGAGAGGAGTGCGCATAAACTTTGTTGTGCCCCTGAGCCAAGTGGGCAAAAGATTCTCAGAGTTCATGAAGGCGTATGAAAGCATCTGCTTAATGAATGGGGAAAATGTGCGGCTGGTTTTGGCCACGTATGGTAAAGATGATGTAATCTCTGTGCGCAAGAGTGTGCAAGAGTATCAGGAAAAGTATCCTGGTGCAGAATTCAGAGTGGTGCACGGAGAGGGCCAGTTCAGTCGCGGGAGAGCACTGGACTTGGGACTGTCTATACTGAATGGGAATGAGTTAGCCTTCTTGTGTGATGTGGACATGACCTTTGACCTCCCATTTCTCAATCGCTGTCGCCTGAACACCATTCAAGGAAGGAGGGTGTATTACCCCGAGTTCTTCAAGTACTATAACATGGACTATGTGTACCGCTTCAAACGTAAGCCACAGACATACACCATTAAAAGGGAACATGGACATTGGGCTACTTATTCCTACGGCATGCTGTGCATCCACAAGTCAGACTACACAGCCGTTGGGGGGTTTGATACGTCCATTGTGGGGTGGGGAGGAGAGGACGTTGAACTGTTTAACAAAGTAATTAATCACAGGTTGGAAATACTGAAGGCTCCTGACCCATCCCTCCGTCATCGCTACCACGATAAGGTTTGTTCTACCAGCTTGAATGCCTTCCAGTTCTCCATGTGTATAAGTTCTCGTGAGGAGAGTCTTGCTGACCAGGAGCAGCTGGGTGAATACGTGCTAAATCTGGAGAAGCAGTTAGGGATCCACACAGCAGCCACAGAAGACTGACCAATATCACCTGTACCCTGGCCATGTGGTACGAACCTACCTTCCACAGTAGTTTATCAAAAGGCTGCTGTGGTTTTTCATTATTTTGGGGTCATCTAGTTGGCATTAGTTACCACAACCACTTCATTATTATAGAGGCAGGTCTTGAAAAATCAACCATAAATTTATAGCCACTAGAGTTGATGAATTTTAGACGAGTTGAGACAAGTTTAATGAAATCAAAACAAAGTTGAGTGCTTACACACAACAATCATTAATTTGTTCCACAACTAAAGCATGGGTGGTGCATTGTACCCTAGTAACGCAGAGCGCTATTCAATTTATGACTACACGTACAGCAAAGTTGCATACAGATACACTAGGAAGAGTTTAATGAAATCAAAACAAAGTTGAGTATTTACACACAACAACCACTAATTAGTTCCACAACTAAAGCATGGGTGGTGCATTGTACCCTAGTAACGCAGAGCGCTATTCAATTTATGACTACACGTACAGCAAAGTTGCATACAGATACACTAGGAAGAGTTTAATGAAATCAAAACAAAGTTGAGTATTTACACACAACAACCACTAATTAGTTCCACAACTAAAGCATGGGTGGTGCATATGTACCCTAGTAACGCAGAGCGTTATTCAATTTATGACTACACGTACAGCTAGCAAAGTTGCATACAGATACACTAGGATTACAAGTGCATTGCCCAACGAGATGGCAGGCTAGAGGTAATAGGTGAAGTTGTAGATGCCCGTCTGGAAGAGGATCAGCGCTGTGAAGGCTACAGCTACAAGCACAGCGTAAACCAGCCACGGGTAGATTGGGATACCAAACATAGTGGCCTGAGGTATGGTGTAAGTGTGTGGGGAGGAGGGGGCAGAGGGAAGGAGGTGCGGTATGCAAGTGTGTGGGGAGGAGGGGGCAGAGGGAAGGAGGAGCGGTATGCAAGTGCGTGGGGAGGAGGGGGCAGAGGGAAAGTGCGGTATGCAAGTGCGTGGGGAGGAGGGGGCAGAGGGAAAGTGCGGTATGCAAGTGTGTGGGGAGGAGGGGGCAGAGGGAAGGAGGTGCGGTATGCAAGTGTGTGGGGAGGAGGGGGCAGAGGGAAGGAGGTGCGGTATGCAAGTGTGTGGGGAGGAGGGGGCAGAGGGAAAGTGCGGTATGCAAGTGTGTGGGGAGGAGGGGACAGAGACAGAAGTGAAGCAACAACTTGGTGTATAGGTAGCCCTCCATGCCTACCCGCAGACGGACAGCCCTCAAAAAGGTGATATAAGAGTCTAGCTCAATCTGGGGGGTGTTGATGTATTGAAGGGGGCGAGCTCGGATCTCAGGACCAGTGGCCTTCAGCTTCTCACATGCATCTGTCACCCTGGCTGCCTGTGTGTGTGTGTGTGTGTGTGTGTGTGTGTGTGTGCGTGTGTGTGTGTGTGTGTGTGTGTGTGTGTGTGTGTGTGTGTGTGTGTGTGTGTGTGTGTGTGCATGCGTGCGTGCGTGCGTGTGTGTGGGTTTGTGCATGTGTGTTTGTGTGTGTGTGTGTGTGTGTGTGTGTGCGTGCGCGCACGTGCATGCGTGTGCGTGTGTGTATGTGCGTGTGCATGCGTGTGTGTGTGTGTGTGTGTGTGTGCATGTGTTGGGGGGCTAGGTTTCGCTGTGAAATCACAAACAGTACTGAGAGGCAGTACCTGGATGAAGGGAAAGGAGACAAGCCCCACCCAGAGGATAGAGTTTAGTCCAGCCGTGACCGTCCCCAGCGCAGGTTCAGGCAAGTTTGGGGTTCTACTGATTTGATCCAGTGTGATCAATGCTGGGGGAGAGGACAATAAAAGATCAGCTATATAAAACCTCTCTTTTCTCCCTCCTCTCTCCCCTCCACCTCCCTCCTTCTTTCATGCCTCTCTCTTCTCTGCTTACCAACAACTCCTAGAGTCCCAAGGTTGAACATAATGAGAGCTGTGGCAGTAGCCGTCTTCCCATTCAGCACTCTCAGGTACTGCCGGCACTCCAGAACATCCTGACCATGTACACAAATTGATTAATGCAGTTTACTGTAGTTTGTTTATCATTTCTACAAACTGTAACTTGTCACAGTATAATGCATGAAGCTTGATTATCTGA
>OX422186.1:9388336-9613336 GCA_949130485.1 Agelas oroides | reverse complement strand
TGGCAACCAGAGAATATACAGTAGAATATAGAAATTTGGAGCTACAACTAACCAATCTTGTCGAAGTAAGTTGTACAATATGAAAATACCATAATGCCCCAATTCGTTGATTATTAGTTTCTCATCGGCCGCCTGCATGAATTTTCTGAGATAGAATTTATCACCATTTTTTATATTTTCGCATACTCAACATAAGAATGAACTGGATAAGGGTAACGATGCAAACGTGTCTGTCTACTGCATAGCATCCAAAAGAACCTTCTGCAATGGCGTATAATGAACGCTGATCCTCCTGGCATCATGTCTGTCGAGTTCTTTCGTGAGAAATATCTGCTGGCTATGGATAAACACCTTTTTTCCCTTTAATCAAGCTTCCTGCAAGGGGCAGGCAGGTGCAACCAAGATAGCAAAAGTTGTTAGTATATAGGTTGCCCTAAAAAAAGAATACTAATAATAAATGTGTAGTTAAGTTCAGAGCCACAAAAGGCAAGTTAATATTGACAGATAGGCTTATGTGAGCACAAGAGACGGAGTGGTAATGGTAACACCCGCCCGCCCGCATTGTGTGCTGGTAAAGCACCTAATGAGAAACTAAAAATCAACGAATTGGGGCCTAATCTGTGATCTATAACGGACCTCTCCCTCTTTCTCCACTCATCCAAGCTACTTGTCTGACTTTCCTCCACCTCCCTTATCCAGGATGCTGTTGCCATTATTCTGCAGTTACATGACAGACAACTCACCCCTTTGAGCATAATACGGTATGGCCTCAGCACGTAACTCTCACACCGCTCCAATGCCTGCGCAGTTGGGTCCAGCCCCTGTGCATGGACGGTGTGTGTATGCTAGTAAAACTGGAGGAGTGCATCCCTAATTTTATTATTCTGGCTTCCTAAATTAAAGCACTTTAAGCCGCTTCTTTGTAACAACTGAGCTATTGCCTCCTAACCTCATGAACGTTGATAAAATCATCTATCCCACGCCCGTCCTCCTCAAAATCCTTCTGCCCGCTTTCGCTACTCCTGTAGCGCAGACTGTCCCCGCTCTCTGAATCCATCGATCGATAGCTCGGCTTGCCTTCTGAATTGTTATCGAGCGAAACAGTGAGTAGCTCTTGGGCGCTCTCACTTTTCCCTGTGGCCATTCCACGATCGTGGACCTGGCCCATCGATCATGCAGACCGGACTTTCACCCTCCAATTGAACGGCAGAATAGAATTACGTCATATACTTCTATATAGCCGCGCGTGGGTGCAGCTCCGCCTCCATAGTTCACTCAAAAGCTAGGAACTCAAGATGTCGGGTGTAGAGGTGCTAGAGGAGGGGAAGGAGCCCCATGACTTCTCTGTTCGTATCACATACACTAGAGAGGCGCCTGGTGGGGTGGAAGCCGAGGAGGAGGGAGTTAGTGAGGTGCACATTTTCCTTGGATCATGCTTGATATAAGTTTGATCATAGATAATAGAGCACTATGGTTTGATGTATTATCTAATGTGTCTACCTACTTATAGGAGACATGTTTACAGCAGGCTGACGAGAAAGAGAAGGTAGAATACTGTACTTTCATTGAGATCCTGATCAGCCTTTAACCTCGCACAGCCAGAGAGTCTGGCTGGGAGTAGTCTCGCGGGCCAGACTCTCACGTGCGGACTCTCCCTCGTGTGAGAGTCTGCCTGCGAGACTAGGCTGGGAGAGAGTCTGGCTGTTTAGTGTCTTATTTCCAGGGTCTTCCTCTTCTCTTATAATTCTGGCGTGAACATTTAGCCAATTAATGCGCACTGCAAAGGTGTGAGGAATGCCCCCTGGTTGACTAAAAGGTCTACAATGATTGTTAGCTGTTACGCTGTCGGGTGTAGAAATCGGCATGGAGAGTGGCCTGGGTTTGGGTTCTTTTGTATTCCTAGTCCAGAGTCAATCCCACAGATTTAAGGTTCTCTCGGTACCTCTCCTTCCCTTGCCAGTCTAGTGACTTAAAGTAGCTACTCGTGTTGATATCGCTATTGGTCCTTTTCCCAACCAGGGGCGTTCCTCACACTGTCGTGGTGCACACTAATTGGCTAAACGTTCACGCCGGAATTATGTATACAAAATGTGGGGAGGAGCCTGGGAACAAGATCAGATCTGCCACATGTACTGTCTGTGTAGGTGGATGAGGTGGAACTGGTTGACTTGGCTCAACCGGTGGACCCCGAAACTCCTGAACTGGTAAGTCTCTGCCTCACTCCTTCTAGTTTGCAAAGTCCTAGAAGTGCATTGCACCCACTTTACCTCTAGTCTTCTTCCCAGACTATTTTTCCCTCCGCGTGCGGAAAATAGTCTGGGAATGTGAATACTTTACCTCCATCTCCTCCTTTCTGTCCTGTGCACACAAGTCACTGGAGGATGAACAAGACAAAGTGGCGCTAATACCCATTAAGGTACATCTGGTGTTGGGCTAGTATGACCCTGTGAAGTAATCTTCTCTTTCTCTCTGTGCTCAAGGTGGAGGGTGACAGTGGAGGGGCCAAGCAGCAGAGGAAACACACGAGCTCCATCGTGGGTGCCAGTTTCAACTTCATCAACTCCATCATTGGATCAGGCATCATAGGTATGTAATAGCCTCGTTCCCCAGCTCCCAGGACGTGAACATTGAAGTTGTGCAGGCGGGAGCCTGGGAACGAGGCTAGGTTTGTAAGGTGTATCATATGTAAGAGCTGGTGGGACTAATCTAGCCTTGTACCCAGACCATCATTGGTCTGTAAGGTGTATGTAAGAGCTGGTGGGACTAATCTAGCCTTGTACCCAGACCATCATTGGTCTGTAAGGTGTATCGTATGTAAGAACTGGTGGGACTAATCTAGCCTTGTACCCAGACCATCATTGGTCTGTAAGGTGTATCGTATGTAAGAGCTGGTGGGACTAATCTAGCCTTGTACCCAGACCATCATTGGTCTGTAAGGTGTATGTAAGAGCTGGTGGGACTAATCTAGCCTTGTACCCAGACCATCATTGGTCTGTAAGGTGTATCGTATGTAAGAACTGGTGGGACTAATCTAGCCTTGTACCCAGACCATCATTGGTCTGTAAGGTGTATCGTATGTAAGAGCTGGTGGGACTAATCTAGCCTTGTACCCAGACCATCATTGGTCTGTAAGGTGTATCGTATGTAAGAGCTGGTGGGACTAATCTATCCTTGTACCCAGACCATCATTGGTCTGTAAGGTGTATCATATGTAAGAGCTGGTGGGACTAATCTAGTCTTGTACCCAGACCACAAGCATAAAAAAATGTTTTTTATATTTGCACGTGGCCTGGGTACGAAGCTAGCCTCTTTCCCAGACTCAGAATGAGGCCAAATAGTAAACCAAGAGCGCATAAGGAAGGGCAGCTTGAGTAAGAGCGTGTAACTCCAATAGAAGCTCGTAGTCCAGTCAAAATTATTGAACCGTACAAAAAAATAGTAACACATACTGCACATGCTGTAAAGCCATTGTTGCAATGCATGTGGCCGGGTGTTTTATTTTTAGTACTGGCGGTAAATTCCGACCGGTTTCAAATTTTACGGAGTTACATGCTCTTACTCCAGCCGCCCATTCTTACGCACTCTTGGTCAACATCTTATGTCTGGTAGCATGGCTTCAGGCCTCTGCGGTGTTCATTGCACAAAATTCTGCACGAATGTCATGCTAGCATTGCAGGTGATGAATGCTATAGGAGTCTGGCTGAATTCTAGTGTGATTAACCATATAGTTAACATAATATTATATATGGCTTTAACCATATAGTTAACAGTAGCAATATTATATGATTTTAACCATATAGTTAACAGTAGCAATATTATATGATTTTAACCATATAGTTAACATAGTAGCATGATTTTAACATAACCTTCATCCCACACCACTCACACTACAGGCATTCCTTCAGCTCTGCAGCAGGCTGGGTTTCTCTCTGGGATTGTGCTCCTCTTCCTGGTGGCTGTCATCACAGACTACACCGTCGTGCTGCTCATCAAGGATGGCATCATCGCAGGAAAACTCTCCTACCAAGTGAGCCACAGTAACGCACATGACTAGTACCTTGGCTGCATGACTCCCTCCCTCCCTCCCTCCCTCCCTCCCTCCCTCCCTCCCTCCCTCCCTCCCTCCCTCCCTCCCTCCCTCCCTCCCTCCCTCCCTCCCTCCCTCCCTCCCTCCCTCCCTCCCTCCCTCCCTCCCTCCCTCCCTCCCTCCCTCCCTCCCTCCCTCCCTCCCTCCCTCCCGTCCTATCCTCTCTCCCTTCCTCCTTCTTACCATGTTGCTACCAAATGCTTTATGTATAGTTTCAGATCATTCATCTCTGCAGGAGATGGTGACGGCTGCGTTTGGCAGGCCTGGGTACTGGTTCCTCACATTTGCTCAATTCCTCTTCCCTTTTTTTGGTGCGTATTTTGGAGCACACACAACATTTGCAACTCTGTGGTGGTGAGTCTGTTCTTCTCCCCCCCTCCCTCAGCAATGGCAGGGTATGTGGTCATCACGGGCGATACCTTCAGTAGAATAGTGGAGAATATTGGTAAGTGGTTCGTGCCATTTCACAATGTGGGCCCCCAACTTGCAGATGCACCATGCATTGTATTCACTGCCCCCTCTGTCCTCCTATTTCTTCTTCCCACCCTCCTCCATCCCTTTCCCTCTTCTTGCCTGTCCTCCTATTTCTTCTTCCCTCCCTCCTTGCTCTCTCTTTGCTCCTAGCTATCCCTCCGATCCTCAAGAACGAATGGCTCATTAAACCAGTGATGGTAGTTGCTGTCATGCTGCCCCTATCCATGCTCAGGAACATTGCAAGACTAGAAAAGGTTGGAAATACCAAGTGCTAGTACCCAGGTCTCATACAGCATCTGTCCACTGAACTTTGTACTGCTAGCAGCGCATGCATCAAGAATGGCTAGCTAGCACAATATCTGTATGAGAGACACTCTCTCCTTTAGTTTTCAGCGGTGGCCATTGCGTTGATCACATTCATTGTTGGGATGACGGTGTACTTTGCAGCAGACCTGTACTGCTCAGTGTGAGTTACTGTAAACTATTGTCGGTGCACGTACTGCTCAGTGTGAGTTACTGTAAACTATTGTCAGTGCACGTACTGCTCAGTGTGAGTTACTGTAAACTTGTCGGTGCACGTACTGCTCAGTGTGAGTTACTGTAAACTTGTCGGTGCACGTACTGCTCAGTGTGAGTTACTGTAAACTATTGTCGGTGCACGTACTGCTCAGTGTGAGTTACTGTAAACTCTATAGCATAATCCATTACTGTACCTCAAATTGCCCCAGGCGCTGTTTCCAACCTGACTGCTGTGACTCCCCCTTCACTACCTGGGTGGTTAACAAAGGCATTGTTCAGGTGATCCCCCTCCACACAAATATCAGGTTCTTTCTGACCGTGTTCAATGGGTAGTCTTGTTCCCAGCCCCCCAACTTGCAGTACGGGGGAAGAAGGTCTGGGAGCAAGGCTATCCAGTTGGCAGGTAACGTGATTGCTCTTTCTGCTCTCTTTTTTTCCTCCCTTCCCTCCTCCTTTCCTCTCTTCCCTCCCCTTCCCTTTTCCTCTTTTCTCCCTTCCCTCTCCACCTCCCTCTTCCCCTCTCCACCTCCCTCTTCCTCTCTCTACCTCCCTCTTCCTCTCTCTACCTCCCTCTTCCCCTCTCCACCTCCCTCTTCCCCTCTCCAACTCCCTCTTCCTCTCTCTACCTCCCTCTTCCTCTCTCTACCTCCCTCTTCCTCTCTCTACCTCCCTCTTCCCCTCTCCACCTCCCTCTTCCCCTCTCCAACTCCCTCTTCCTCTCTCTACCTCCCTCTTCCTCTCTCTACCTCCCTCTTCCCCTCTCCAACTCCCTCTTCCTCTCTCTACCTCCCTCTTCCCCTCTCCAACTCCCTCTTCCTCTCTCTACCTCCCTCTTCCCCTCTCCAACTCCCTCTTCCCCTCTCCAGTCTGTTGGAATCATGGGTGCAGGTAAGCACTTCAGAAGAGTTCATGCTTGAGGTTGATGTCCCATGACAATGCATACCTCTTCTCCTCCCCTTCCTCTCTCGTTAGCCTTTGTGTGCCATCACAACACCTATCTGATCTATGCCTCACTTCGGAAGCGATCTCTCACCCGGTTCACGTACGTCTCTCACATCTCCGTCCTCACCAGTTTCGTCTTCTGTCTTGTCCTCGGCCTGGCTGGATTTGTCACCTTCATGGACCAGACACAAGGTAAGGCTAACACTGGAAAGGTCTCTCCAAACCTTACTAACAGGAGTTGCTGTTCTCACCCACAGGGGATCTCTTGAACAACTACTGTGTCACAGGTATCTCTGCTGGTGCCATCTTGGCTAACATCACACGATTTGTTTTTGCTGCCATCGTTATGCTGACCTACCCCATAGAGTGCTTTGTTGCCAGGGAGGTCTGTGATTGTTGTGTGTTGCTGTTTGTTGTCTATCTTTGTCGTGCATTACCATCTGCTGTGTGCATTGCTTGTTTACTTGTTGTGTATTGCTAAACCAATTTACGTTTGTTTGTTTAGGTTCTTGAAATAGCACTTTCCAAGGCTCCATTTAAACTGATAGCATGGATCCCGGTCTACTGGATAAGAAAGGTAGGACGCTGCCCAAACATTGAGTGTGTGACAGCCAAGCTTCTTCTCTTTGCCAGGCTCTGGACAGTCTCCTGTATACCCCTCGACACAAGTCCCTCCCACGCCACATCCTCCTCACCCTCCTGCTGGTGGCAAGTACCCTAGCCATTGGCATGACTACCAATGACTTTGGCGTCGTACTTGCATTCAATGTGAGACACAGCTCTTTCCCTCTTAGCTCCCGAGCTAGCAAGTTAGCTCTTAGCTAGTGTAATATACTCTCAACTATTCAGAGGCAGCTGTGTACCTTATGGTCCCTGTCATGAAAGGAAGCTGCATTTGTTCAGAAGACATTTGTTGTTGTTACTCCAGTCCTTCACCACAGCTTTCATACTTCAACTTGTTCTTCGAGTAACGAAAGCTGTGATGCAGGACTGGAAAAAGACTAAGCTATAGCCTCATTCCCAGGCCTTCCCACCGTCCACTTTGTGATCGCTACTGCAAGCGATCAAAAACTGGGCAGTGAGAATGCCTGGGAACGAGGCTAACTAAGCTACTGTTTTTCTCTGTGATGAAGTATTGCCCTACCCCTTCTAGGGTTGTTTCACGGCCATCCCTCTAGCGTTCATTATTCCAACGGCCAGCTACCTGAAGCTGTCCAAGCGAGGGAGATGGTACTCCCGAGACAAGGTCATAGCCTTCCTGGTGCTGGTGTTTGGAGTGATTGTCATGTTCATTGGCACTGGTCTTGCTATTGTGCAGGTGAGCGTCATGACACACTTGCCTCTTGTTTAACCAGTCATGCACAAAGGGTAGTCACCTGTTACATCACTTGCAGGAAGCCTTTGGAAACACGGATCCAAGTGATCAAATTTCCTTTTTGAATCGCTGTTGAACATCAGATGGGAAGAAATCAGCACTATTTTAGCCAATCAAATTTCTCAATCCTGTTTGCAATCATGTCTACAGGCAACCCAAGTGATTACCCCCTTGGCACACGAGGCAATATAGAAATTCATGGTAGCCTCATTCCCAGACAAACAGGCCTGGGATTGAAGCTAAAATTCATGGCTAACATCTATGTGCATGTTAAACTCTATCTTTCTTTGTACTTCACAGGCAGTAGACAGCTATTCCCACAGTGAGCGTTACAATGCGACTGACCACTACTGTCCTGGTGATCCTATGAATAACACATGCTGCCGACTGTATAACAGCACAGTAAACTTCACAATAACTGTCCCGCTCTGTGACTGCACCGGGTTCTGTGCAGATAGCTCTCTCCTAGAGCTCGACACTTGCAACAGCACAACATATTAATATTATACAGGTTTTATAGATGCAAGCAAGATGCATTACCGCCTGAACACTATTTGCATGCAATACCCCACTTTAGTCTTACCAAGAGTGCACGATGACATCATTTGTCAATAAAAATGACATCATTATGCGCTCTTGTCTAGCTGTACCCACTTCTACAGAGGGGGACTGGCTTGCAAGACTAACTCCCATCCACTGGCCTCACAGACTCTCACCTGCCAGATTACCCAGCCACTACTTGTCTTGTGAGCCAGACCCACAGTGGATCTGATTGAAAATCATCATGCAGCTGATGTACCCTTGGACTGACTCACCTGGGGACCAAAATTTTCAGGGTAGGACCAGAAAATATGGTCCGGGGGACCATTTTTTTCAGCAGAAATTTTGGTCCCCGGACCAATTTTTCCAGGACCAAAATTCCAGTGACAGTGGGTGTGTGTAAACGGAAGCGCGTGGCTTGCAGCTAGCTAGTAAGGATTTCCCCTCGCATGTTCAGTTATGGCTGCCGTTGGAAGAAGACGTTTGTTGGTCCTTGCAGCCGTGTTTGCGGTGCTACAGTTGAGTGGTGTTTGTTGGGCAGATGAGACGGAGGAGGAGGAGGCTGGGTCGTGTACAAACGCAGTGTCGGATCTGACAGACGAGAACTTTCAGGAGGAGATCAAGAATGCAGAGATGATGCTCGTTATGTTCTACACACCATGGTGAGGAGTGTGTGTGTGTGTGTGTGTGTGTGTGGGAGGAGGGATCCTGTCACAGTGTCAGTCCAAAATCAAAACTTGGTGTTTAGGGGTGGGGCTTGTACAAATGCCTCCCTCCCCTCCCAGGTGTCACCACTGTCACTCCTTTCTCCCCACGTTCACTGAGGTTGCCTGCAAGCTCCGCCAACACAACATCCAACTGGCAAAGCTCGACATTGAGAATGCGAAGGAAACGAAAAAAAGGTGCCTCTCCCTCTCGATCTTCCCCCCTTTCCTCCCTTTATCTTTCTATCTCTCCGTCCGTCTCCCCTCCTCCCACCTCTGTCTCTTTCCCTCTTGTTGCAGTATCACAACTGATTGCATCTTACTACGTGACAGCTTTTTCCCTCTCTTGATCCCTTACAGATATGAGATATCAGAGGTCCCAGCACTGAAGATATTTATGAAGGGGCTAATATATCCATATGAAGGACCAACTGATGTTCAGGGTGTGTGTGTGTGTGTGTGTGTGTGTGTGTGTGTGTGTGTGTGTGTGTGTGTGTGCGCAAAGAGTTAGGAAAATCTATTTTTATCAGCAGTTTGTTTGCTATGTAAATGAATGCCTTTCTCTCTCCCCTCCGTACTCCATCCCCTCCTCAACACCTCCCTCCTCTCCACCCACATTCTCTCCTCCATGTCCTTTCCTCTCCACAGGGATTATTGATCATCTACTGAAGCTGAAAGGCAAAGGAGAGGATATTGCAGAAGACCCTGTCATTAACCTCACTGAGGAGAACTTTGACAACATCATCACAAGTTCTGAAATCATCCTTGTAGATTTCTATGCTGACTGGTGAGCCCTCACTTGCCACACCCACCACCTACTATGCATGTAAACTCTTATTGGGGCGAGCGTGAGCGAGCCCCACACTAGCGAGTTGGCTGGAGGATTCTCGATATGTACGTATGGTACGTCGTACGTACGTGATTCCATATATCTCTATGATCTATTTAAGTGGCGCCCTGCCCCAGGTCTGGGCACGAGATCAACTGGCATGGGTAAGAGGTCAAGAACATATTTCTTGTTGCACGTGGCGCATTAATAAGCTAAACTGTAAAATTATGGATAGAGAAGAGAGATTGAGGCGAAGAAGAGAATATGAGAGAGCTCGACACTCTGCAGAAACAGCAGAACAGAAAGAACTTCGCTTGTCAAGGCGCAGGGAAGCTGACAGGGCTAGGTGTGCTGCTACGTAACAGTCAATGCTGTAGTGCATCGCTTGCTCACGCTCGCCCCACAATGTTCTACATTCCCCCTAGTACTAGGTGTACACTCAGTGCAGTTTTAGTGCCTCGCACTAGCATACTCAGTTAAACCATGAAGAATTTTATCATTCAATGGATGTTTAGTAATCAATGAGTGATGAATGGTCACTCAATGACAAGTCAATAATGGTAATCAGACAAGTAGATAATTCAATGATGTAATCAATGAATAAGGCAAGTGAATGGTTGGTAATCAATGAATCAATGATAAGTCAATAATGGTAATCAGACAAGTAGATAATTCAATGATGTAATCAATGAATAAGGCAAGTGAATGGTTGGTAATCAATGAATCAATGACAAGTCAATAATGGTAATCAGACAAGTAGATAATTCAATGATGTAATCAATGAATAAGGCAAGTGAATGGTTGGTAATCAATGAATCAATGATAAGTCAATAATGGTAATCAGACAAGTAGATAATTCAATGATGTAATCAATGAATAAGGCAAGTGAATGGTTGGTAATCAATGAATCAATGATAAGTCAATAATGGTAAATAATGAATAGGACAGTGTTTTGTAATCAATGGACATGAACATGTATATGACAGTGATGTTTGATAATCAATGAATAAGAGGAAAAATAACTTGAATGAAAGATTATATGCCACAGCATGCTTTGTTCTTCCATTTAGGAGCGTCGGATTGAGTGAATAATGCCATCCTCGTATTACATTCCAAAAGGATGGGCCTTGAGCAATGACTTGTGGGTAACAGGCCTGGTTACCTCTGCGATGCTTTTCAAAACTTTATTAAAGGCATGAAGGGTGATGGTTTTACCTCCTTGGGGCTTGAGTGTAAGGGTGGCCGTTACTCCTTTCTCTGCATCACAAATACATTGAATCATCTTGCATCTGACACACTCTCCCATTTCCTCATCGTCCTCATCAACTGCAACTTTACTATTGCATTTGAGCATTCTCACGCATAGCTTGTAGCCTTGCAGACCTGTAAACGGTGGGATGACAAAATGCTGCTACTCAGTGCCTTATGCAAGGCATCTATTATCATAGTTGACTGACCTTCGCTGACTTGTCTCACGAGCTCTTGATCTTTGCTGATGCATCCTGGCCTGCTCACGGCGTGTTTTTCAGCCATCTCTCTCTCTCTGCCTTTGTTTTTGAAGCCTGGCCAGCTCCTTTCGACGTTCCATACCGAGTACATGTACACCGTATGCGCGTGGCTTGATAACACATGCACGTACATGTACAGTGTATAATAATACATGCACGTGGCGCTAGCGATCATCAATAGATCAATGATGTAACGGAAATCCTCACAGTTATAATTGCATTCCAAAGCGTGACTGACATACATAGCTACATACAACGCATAGCGAGACTGTACTGCAGCATTAGATACCTCGCGCTAAGGCGCTCGGCAATTACACCCACATGTTTTTGTTGTTGTTGTTTGTCTTATATGGAAGGAGCTTTTTTTCTAAAAAAAGCCCTGAGCTCTAATAATGCTTACATGATATTTGAAATATTTAGCAACTTGGTACATGCACCTACAGCTGCCTTGAATTTTCCTGTGCTTCTTGCTAATGTGAGAGACTAGATTATGTGTTTTGTGAAGGTCATAGTTGTTGCCATAGTAACAAGGTAGACAGCTGTGCAATACAAATGGCTCCCTCAGGTGTGTTCACTGTCAGAGGCTGGAGCCACACTTTGTAGCTGCTGCCCGCACTCTACGCACCAATGACCCCCCCATCCTGTTTGGAAAGGTGAAGGTCCCCGACCAGATTGACGTGGCCAAGAGATTTGGGATAGGCGGCTACCCCCTGCTGCTCATCTTCCGATATGGCAAACAGTACAACTATACTGGACCAAGGGACGAGGAAGGTAGGTACATCATGACCCCTGTGTGAAGTAGCCTCATTCCCAGGCTTCCCACCATCAAGTTTAAGAAGTTCTTGACCACTTATAGTATGTGAAAATGGAGGGGGAAGGCATGGTCTATTTTACAATGTGAATGACATCAATGTCTACCTACGTAGACAGAGGAGGGAGGGGGGGTTCCAACCAAAAGAATGCACACATTCTTCTTGAACAAGTGGTCAGTTTTCCACTTCGCTAAAGTTGGGAACTGCAGCACTTGGACAGATAATACAAGAAAATGCTTCAGACTCATTCTTTCGGTCAGAAAATTCTGCCTACTTGGGTAGACATTGACGTCATGAATGGACCAGGCATTTTTGCATACTGCAAGCAATCATAAACTGGACAGTGGGAAGGGCTGGGAACGAGGCTACATGTGAAATTTATTTTGTGCCTCTTCCTCTCCTCACACACCCAGGTATTGTAGAGTACATGCGGAGGCAAGCAGGTCCTAGCTCCACACCCCTAGCATCAGTGGCGGAAGTCAGGGGGTTCGTAAACAATCGTGAAACACGAGTGGTTGGCTTCTTTTCCGGAGATACAAGTTCTCACCTGCTGGATGAGTTCAAGGAGTCGGGAAACCTGGTGCGGGAGGATGTCCGACTGGGGCACACAACAGACAGACAGGTGGCTAAGGGGATGGGGTTCCCAGAGGACTCTGCAGTCGTGTTCTATCCAAAGTAGGTGGAGGGGGCAATGACACACAGCTAGTGTGGGTATGTGTTTCAAGTTTGCTTTACACATACACACGCACACACACACACACGCACACACGCACGCACGCGCACACACACACACACACACACACACACACACACACACACGCACACGCACACGCACACACAAACACATACACACGCCCACAAACACACGCACACACACACACACACACAAACACACACACACACACACGCACACACACAAACACATACACACGCACACACACACACACAAACACACACGCCCACAAACACACACACACACACACACACAGCTATCTTGTTTCCAAGTACGAGCCGGGCCACAGTGTGATCTCCTCTCTCACAGCAAACGCCACTGCGCTCTCCGAACTCTACCTTGCTCATGCCAGGCCACTAGTGGGACAAATGACGAAGCAGAACTTTGACCGTGTGTACCGCCATCGACCCATGCTGGTTGCATACTATGAAATTGACTGGGAGGAGAACATCAAAAGTGAGGAGGATAGGGGGTGTGTCATAATTGGGCACGTCAAGTGGGTGTGTCACAAGTGTGCATGTCATAAGGAGGTGTGTATTGGCTAAATTGTATACTGCAAAAGCTGCTTAACCCCAGTGACATGTATAGCACTGGTGCATGGCCACGTGCTTAAGCCCCTTGAGAATGTACGAGGCCAGAGGGGGTACGTTTAGGGCTACTTCAAGCTATACACATAACACATGATAGTAGGAAAGATATTTCCTCTTTGCAAGCTTCCTGTGTCCAACTCTACGCTGTTTTGTGCCCATGCCCTAGAGTCGAGTTGATCGCAGGAAGCTTGCAAAGAGGACTATGAGAAGCTTGTAGTAGACTTGTGTCTCTGAGTGAAAATCAACTATAAAACAGGAAGGACAGGTTTAGTGTGCTTATTTACACGACTCAGGAATGTAGTTAATTGTGATACACAAAGCTTGTCCCACTTTCTCTGGTATATTGCCTTAAGTGATACGTCCCAGGTGAATGTGGTATAGCCCAGCAAAGCTGCATTATAGCTTACCCCTTATACTTGAACCCCCGGCAGTCTGATACTGGTATGACACGATTGCCTCAATAATGATAGGAGCTAGGAGGGTCACAAGTGGGCGTGTCAAAATATAAACCTGGGTACTTGTATATAGCTCAGCAAAACTTCATTATAACTTGTCCCCTGTACTTTGATACTCAGCGACCCAGTACTGGCACGACCTGATTGCCTCAGTGGCCAAGGACTTTCAAGACAGTGGGCTGATCTTTGCGATAGCCGACGAAGAAGACTACGCGAATGACCTGAAGGCTCTCGGCCTGGCTGATTGGGGGGAGGATGTGGCGGTTGGGTTGTTTGCACCTGGGCCTCTGAAGTACAACATGAAGGAAGAGCTCACTCCAGACGGCTTGCGGGAGTTTGTGAGAGCATTTCTGAAAGGGAAGCTCGTGCCTCATCGCAGCTCTGAGCCCCCTCCACGCCAGAGCAAGGGCACGCTCATCAAAACAATTGTTGGTTCTACGTTTGAGAAGCTAGTCCTGGATCCCAAGAAGAATGTGATGGTTAAACTCTGTGTCCCAGACCTACCTGACTGCGTCCAGGCTAATGAGTACTACCCGAAGGTGGCTGAACGTTACATTGGTGACAAAGATATACTCTTTGGTGAAATGAATGTTGCAGTAAACGATCCGCCAACTGGAACAAAGTTTGATACCCTCCCTGCGTTCTTTTTCTCCAAGAAGGACTCCACTGAGATGATTCCAGTTGACCCCAAGCCAACAGATGATTCTGACCTCATCTTTTTCTTGAAGTGGCGCCACCAGATCAAACCAACACAATCGGACCGAGACATTGAAAGAGAGAAGGAATGGAAGAAATCCCAGAAAGAGAAGAAAAAGAAAGCGAGCAAGAAGTCAAAGAAGGAGGAAGACAAGAAGCCAAAAGATGAGCTATAACCTAGGCTGAACTGAAAAACTTTTAGGGTTGCAGCTCCACTATAGATATACATGCATTTGTTTTTGTAGAAAATTATATCAATTCTTGCTGATCCAAACATGGCATAAAATATAATAAACCGCCTCCAAACAGCCTCCAAACATCATCCTGATGTCATTCTATGTAGGAGTTTTACCAGGCCTTCCACTGCATTAGCCATGATTGAAGGCCTGGGAATGAGGCTAATGGAAAGCTATGCTGCATGGCAGTAGTCTCGTACCCAAACTACTTTTGTTGAGTGGGTGTGAAAAATACAGTCTGGGAACGAGACTGATGTGGCAGTACCTTGAGTTCAATGTAGAGTATATAATTAAGGTGTTCAACACTTGCAATACAAAATTAATATGAGTGTGTGCTGTCGTGGCACAACAAATACAATAATTTTACTAAGTAAAAATCTGCATTGTAAACAATAAAATAGCTCTAAACATATGTCAGTGCAGCAGAGTTAAAATTCTGAAAAAAAAATACAACAGTTGAGATTTCTGAGCACTGGAATGACTCCATTTGGTAGACGTACACAAACACACACACACAGGCACATTAGGTCACACTCTGGCCATGGTGGCTAAGATTCTGTCCTCATCAGTGCTATCGTAGTCATCCACAGGCATGCTGTGGCGTTGTACGAAGACGGCTCTGTCATCTGGGGACATTTCACCCTCCCCTTCATCCTGTGAGGGACAATGAACATCAGATCCTGAAACAGTAACACTTACCATACCATACCCCCCCCACACACACACACACACACGTTGTGAGGGATCCATAATATTGTTTACTCTTAGTAGATATCGTTGCCCCTCTCTCCCTCAAAGTACATGTAGTAGCAATGTTTTGCCCTCTCTCCCTCAAAGTACATGTAGTTGCAATGTTTTGCCCCTCTCTCCCTCAAAGTACATGTAGTAGCAATGTTTTGCCCTTTGGGCTTCTTTAAAGCAAACAGAAACTGAAACTGAAGTTTCCCTCGTGTGAGATTGTTATTTTCCCAAAGATGCCTGAGAGGGTGCACCAATTTAAGTTTGGAGAGACAGAGTAGCCTTCTACCATCAATGAAAGCTGGGGGTGTGAGTGGCTGAATACGAGGCCAGGAGAGAAGAGCAACATATAGCTAGATCCTGAAATCATAGTACCCACCACACACAGATACACACATGCACACACTCATCATCCCCCCCCCCCCACACACACACACACACACATGCACACACATAATGTAGGAAACCACAAATGGTTTTCTAGTCACTTTTATAGCCTTGTCACTAGGCCTCTCCCCCCACAAGGGAGGGGCCCGTGGACAAGGTTATCATTGGACACAGTAGCTGGTACTGCGTACCAGGGAGAGTGGAGTGATGGTATAGGTGTGCACTCCGTCAGGTGGGGTGTCACTGCGGGGTGTGTCACTCCTCTCATCAAGTGCACTGTCAACACTGACACTCTTGGTGCTTGGGGCAACTTGAGAGCGGCTCTCCTTGTTTACACTTTTTCGCTTCCTAGGATGGTGGGGAGATGAAGGAAAGAGAAAGAGAGAGGGAAAGGAAAAGGGAAGGAAAGAGGGGAGAAAAGAGGAGAGGGTGGCATTGTGAGTTGTGTATCTTTCTCTACGTCACCAGAGAGAGCTTTCTCACTTGAAGACTCTTTTGAAGAAGCCTTTTTTCCGCGGTTGTTTCTTTCCTAGGGGACTCTTTGTGAAGCTGATCACTGCTGGCACAGTCGCACTACCTTCCATCCCAAATGGCACTGTGTGTGTGTGTGTGTGTGTAGGGGGGGAGGAGGCAGCTTTAGTTGACGTTCACCAGGTCCTTCTCACCATCCATCACCCTCCCCACCTACCATCTACTCCCCTCTGTTGCACTTCATCATAGGAGCGATCAACAGCCCTCCGGAAGCTATTTCTAGTCCTCCTGTTCAGAAGGTCGGAGCCGTCCTCGACCAGTGCCTCTCGCTTGATGGTGTGGTGCATTACGTTATGCAGTGACTCCAGTGAACTGCTCTTGACCATTCCCAGGCTGGGACCCAGTTCCATTCCCACCAACAGGTGGGCCTAGAATCAGAGGTAGGCATTATTTGGAACAATTTATATTAGCAGCACACCTCTTGTTATAAACAAGATAACTCCCCAGGGGTTACATGTATCTCGGCTTAGCCTCATTCCTTGGCCTCTCTGCTGGAACATGACATGTGACATGCATATTGTACCTGTGCAGAGCTAGTCTCGTTGAGGCAGGGGTCAGACCCTGTTCTAATGAGAGGGACTTCCCCTTCCACCAGTGGCTCCGTGTTGGCTAGTTGGAGATGCGCAAGATCCTGCCGTGGGTTTTTCTTGGCTATTGTGTGTGTGTGTGTTGTGTGTGGTGTGTGTGTGTGTGTGTGTGTATGTGTGGTGTGTGTGTGTGTGTGTGTGTGTGTGTGTTGTGTGTGTGTGTGTGTTGTGTGTGTGTGTGTGCAGGTTGCATGTACACGTCATGAAGCAAGCATACATGTACATGTATCTTATCTATCTACGTGTATCTGTCTGTCTGTCTGTCTGTCTGTCTGTCTGTCTGTCTGTCTGTCTGTCTGTCTGTCTGTCTGTCTATCTGTCTAGGCAGCTGGCTTGTGTATATCACTGGCTCACTTTTCTTGGTGAT
Source organism: Agelas oroides (assembly GCA_949130485.1). Lineage (NCBI taxonomy): Eukaryota > Metazoa > Porifera > Demospongiae > Agelasida > Agelasidae > Agelas > Agelas oroides. The sequence goes on along the minus strand of OX422186.1, from coordinate 9,596,226 downwards.
GGAGATGCGTCCCACTGCGTCTCTACGGAAGGTTGGGGGCTCAGAGTCGGAGAGTCTCAGGTGCTCAAGAGAGGAAGTCTCCGGGTTAGTGGGTGTGGTTGAGTGTACAGCAATGTCCCGCCCACTGGAGTAGGAGGCAGACCTACGGCACCACAAGCATGGACGTGCATTAAATGTAATATAGTGTACAGTGGAACCCCTCTATAGCGGACACCATTGGGACACACAATTTTGTCCTTTATAGCGAGGTGTCCCTAATTCAGGGGCTTCTGGGCAGAATTGTCCGTATATTACGGGTGTCCGCTGTTGAGGGGTGTCTGTTAAGCGGGGTGTACATGTACGGCCAGTACATGTTGCAGGGTGCAAGTTTGCCTCAAACCTAGGCTTTCATCCAAGATTTTGTCTTGCAGTTTTGGAGGAAAATCTTCCAAGTTGCAAGACTGAATTTTTCTCCAAATCTTTGAGACAAAATATGAAAAGCAGGGACATACATTACATTAAATGTAATGTGGCCCTTAACATAATGTGGCCATGGTGAGATTCATATTAGGTGAATTCAAGGCAGACCTCTCAAGTCTCACACATTGTGCGTGAGACACACGCATTTGTGGGTCATCTCATGCTCACACGCATGGACACACAAATCTCACGCAACTTTGACAGATCAACTCAGTGTCTCTCGCTAGTTTGTGCTCGCAAGCCCGCAAAAGCGGACGCCCCATTTCAGAGCGGGGAAGCCAGGGAATGAGGCTATAGTAGACAGTAACTGTGATCGCCGATTAGCATCTTACTATAGTTGCATGACAGAGTCTCACGCATTTGGGTCAAACCTCACGCATTTTTTGATAAGTCTCACTCACTTGAGACTGATGACCTTGAGAGGTCTGTCAAGGACACATCGACCATGGTGGCTCAATAAGAACTTAATGAATTTCCACTATTACAGTGTCCTCTGACTAGACCACACTTCATGTGGGTGATATACAACATTCATGAGCCTGACGGTGGGTCGTGTCTAGCGAAATGGTGAAAGTACACAAATATACCAGTACATACTGTAGGCCGGGTGTGATAGCCTCAAACCAAGGCTTTCTGGCCAAGGTTTTCATCTTGCTGTTTTGACTTTTCTAAAGCTGCGAGACAAAATCTCAGATGAAAAGACTGGGTTTGGACCTAGTGTGATTCATGTGTACCTGGGTAATGTACTGTATCCCTCAGACATGATGTCGGAGTAAGGAGAGGAGACTACCGGGCTGACGCTGGAGGGAGGATGGTACCGACCACTGCCACGCTCCGGTATGTTCCGGTCACGACGACCTGAACCCCTGGGAAGAGCAAAGGGAATGAAGAGCAAGGGAACAGGAGAAAGAATGAGGGGAGAGGAAAAAAGGGTGGGGAAGAGGGGGGAAGAAGGGGGGGAGAGGAAGAAGAGTGGGGAAAGGGGGAAGAAGGGGGGGAGAGGAAGAAGAGTGGGAAAAGTGGGGAAGAAGGGGGGGAGAGGAAGAAGAGTGGGGAAAGGGGGAAGAATGAGGGGAGAGGAAGAAGAGTGGGGAAAGGGGGGAAGAAGGGGGGAGCCCCTTTCCCCACTCTTCTTCCTCTCTTCCTCTCCCCCCCTTCTTCCCCCCCCCCCCCCCCCCCCCCACCTCTCCCCCCCTTCTTCCCCCCCCCCCCCCCCCCCACCTCTCCCCCCCTTCTTCCCCCCTTTCCCCACTAGAGGAAGAAGAGCGGGGAAAAGGGGGGAAGAAGGGGGGGAGAGGAGCAGCAAAATAGGAAGAAGAGGGGAGAAGAGAATGATTGAATACAGTATAATGCACCTTATGTTAGCTACGTACACCATCTCTCTTTCTTCCCATCCCTCCCTAAGCCTTCTTCTCCTTTCCTTCACCTCCTGTTGCCACACACATACCTGGTGGGAAGCTGGGACATGGCAGGCCCAGGATAAGAGACAATGGATGCACTATCACTGCTGTAGGGGGAGGAATATGAGGGGTAGCGAGGGTCAAATGGGGAGAATTCACGATGCCCCCGCAAGCTGCCATCGTGTGACTGCATGTCAGAGTAGGACTCGGAGACTCGAACATCAATGTCGGAGGGGGAGATAACACGAGTAGTGGTGGAAGGGGGGGGATGGTGGTGGGTGAGGGAGGTGATGACGGAGGAAGTGAGGGAGGGGGCTGGTTCACTGCTCTGGTTCATAGACCTGTGGGCAGGTGTGCACCAAATGGAGTGACATATCTATTTCAGTATGCTATACATGTGTTTTGTTTGCCAACCTGATCATCCCCTTTCTGTCCAGTGAGCTATAATCTCTGTTCCGTTCGTACCCTGTATGGTGGTCGCTGTAGGAGGAGGCGGAAGGGCTATACTGGTCTGCCAGCTGGTCCAATGGGGGAGAGAGACGATCATAATACTCCCCACTGCCCAGCAGCCCCTCGCTTCTTGGTAGACTCTTGTGCCGCTCTTGAGGGCTTGGGTATTTGGTGTTCCTGTGATGTGTACCCAGTGAGTCAATGCTGTTTGTCCAGCTCCTTGAATTCACAGACAGAGAAGTAGAGCTCCCCACGTGGCGTTGCATGGTCGGAGAGTCTGGGCTGGCAGTGAACCGATGCAGACTGTTTGGTGATCCCTGACCTGGTGTGCGGCGCTTTGTGCTTGGGGAAGTGGCACTGGTTGAACCGCTGCGACGCCTGGTGAGGGGGGACTCAGGGCTCATGGTGCGGTGACGTTTTGGAGAGTTCATCTTGGCCGGACGTGGGTACGTGTTAGACCATGGTGTTGCCTGCAGGAGCAAGTTGAGTATTAATCGATATCCTCATGTATGTACCCATTATGCTCAATACTTACCTTGGATATGCTAGACATTACATACAAACATGTAGTTTTAGCACTTAGTCTCAGGCCTTCTTTAATCACTTACCAGTAGTGAGACTTGCTACAATTACTGGTGCTACTTTTGTGGCTTCTTTGTCAAATGGGTTTGGGGTGAAAGTGAAAGTCTCATGTACAGTCATTACCTATTGTGTAGTATCTGTTACATGTTTTAGTCTAATGTTTGACTTAGGCTACAGAATGAAAATTGACAGTTCAGTTTTAGTTTCAATTACTAAAAATCCATACCCTCATTTCAAAGCTTTTCCCTAAGTAGGGGAGAACCTGGAACAAGGCACTCACTCTTGTACAGTACAGGTCTTGTTTCCAGACTCTCTCTCCCCTAGTCTCACAAGCCAGACACTTTCTGTTTCACAGTGCTGATCGCTTTCAGTATCAACTGCGTGCTGGTGCTGGTACTGAAAGTGATTGGCGCTGTGGAAAGGAAAGGGTCTGGCTTGCAAGACTAGCTCTCCCCTGCACCCTGACAAATAAATAATGGAAAGGGTCTGGCTTGCAAAAATAGCTCTCTCCTGCACCCTGACAAATAAATAAAGCCTGGGAACAAGGCTAGTGTTATCTTGCTCCTACCTGGGAGGTAGAGGCCATCATGGAGAGAGAGGTGGAGGTTGTGATGGGATGGGTCGAGACGGCGTGTGAGGTTGGCTGGGAGAATCTTTGGTGAAGCTCAGTCGGGACATCAATGCCAACCTCATGGGTTTCATCGTCCTGGTCTGAAGAGGACTTCATCTCCCGTTCCTCCTACACGGAAGAGGAAGATAAGATAAATACTAATCTTCCTAGAGCCTGAATAATGGCACTGATGATCCCTTCCCTTTCAAGCCTACCTCCTCTGGCTCTTCTCCCAGAGTTCCCATCGGTGTACCAAACTGCATACTGGTTTTGGAGCTCCCACCTCTTCTTCTTGCAACCACCAGTTGCACCCGGGCATCCTCCCCAGTCGCTGAGGCCAGCGCCTTACGGAGCGTGTCCAGAGCCTCCTGGTTGGAGCGGCCCAGCAGCGACTTGCCATTGATGCAAAGTAGCTGGTCATTCCTGCACAGCTTACCATCCTAGGGGATGTGGAGGGGGAGCAGGAGTCAAACTGTAAGGTTTTACTGTACGCAGAACACATGCATTTCATCACATGATATGTACCATTGTATACATCACGTCTGAATTGAAATGCGCTAGTGTGATGTTAAAAGAGATTTCTCTAAAATCACAGTGACCTAGTTACAGCTCCAGCAGCGAAGATAGGCAAGTTCATGTAGCAAGATACAGACACAAAGCCATACATTGTGCTCACATGACACCTGAACTTTCTACGTTCTCATGCTTTGTCCTGCAGGACATATCCCCGTGCTCTGTCCTGCAGGACATATCACCGTGATCTGTCCTGCAGGACATATCTCTATGTTTTGTCCTATAGGACACACATGTACTACATCTCCTCACCAATGCAGCTGCCCCGCCAGGCACAATGGACTTGATGTAGATGCCCATGTCTCCTTGTCTCTTGGTTGTGTTCAAGCTGGTGCGGCCATAAACAGTCACACCAAGTCCTGCAGGGCCAGAGTTGTAGAGAGGTATCTCATACGTCATCACTGTCTTATCCACGGTAGTGGGGAGGGAGGGCTCGGCTGAGGTGGGGAACTGGAAATGGAAAGAGATGGGAAAGGAGAGAGAAGGGAGAGGGGGGAGAGGGGAGAGAGAAAAGAGTGGGGGGTGGATTAGAAATCACAATACAGAAGGTATGCATGAATAGGTTAAAAAATGATGATAAGCTCTCACTTCTTCCTCCTCCAGTGCGTCAATGGTCTCCTGCCGAGACACCAGCAGCGTCACCTTCCCCTGCGCCCTCCGTAACAGCTGCACCACCTGCGGCTGGCCCATCCCTGTCACACTCACACCGTCCACCTGCACACACCACATCACGAGAGGTTAACCTTGTTCCCAGACGTTTTGCCTCCAACGTTAGATTGCTTCCAGTATGCAAATACACAGAGGAGGAAGGTCTGGAAAGTCTCGTCATGCGCAGTGAAAGCAAGCAATGTCAGTAGATCAGAAATTAGAGATACATGGTCCCAACCATTATTCATTTACCGTAATCTCTCGAAAATATGCCCATGGGCAATGAACTTAAGTAGCTCCACAAAGAGGGGGCCGGAATGGGTGCATTTTCGAGAGTTGTGATACTTCTCTCGAAAATACGCCCACCTCACACGCAGTTAGTCTGGACCTAGTTATGTACGCATGCAGTGATTCTGCAATGCCTCTTTTGTCATGCACTTGCTTATGCAAATGGTGTCTGCCTTCATTTGTTAGTCTCTCCCCTTGCACAGTGCTGCTTCTTCAGTGCTTCTTACTTAACATAACAGCATGTACTGCTGCATAAATAGGTGGGCGTACTTTCGAGAGAGAGAAGCACCCTTTGCAACAACTTCTTTCAAAAAAGGGGGGTGGGCTTTTTTTCGAGGGTGGGTTTCAGGAGATTACAGTATAAGTCCCGACTCTCAAATGTACTGAGCAACAAGCTGCATTGACGCTGCTTTGAAAACATTCCAGCTTCCCTCCAGTCTTTGGACAAGACGTTACAAGGAAAAGCCTTGAAATTCTTCATTGCTTGTATATCTAGCTTCCTGCCTACCTGACATTTCATGACATTACTACATGTGAGTCTTCCTCCTTCATATTCGCTTACTGGAAGTAACCAAGACACATGTGATCATATTCAACCAATCATATTCAACCATCTTTACCTCCAGAACCCGGTCTCCGATCTTAAGCCTCCCGTCCACAAACGCAGGCCCACCCGTCAAGATGGATTTGACGTAGACTGGCTGGCTTTGCTCATCAGTGGAGACGTCACGAGAGGTCAGCCCAAACCCAAACCCTCTGGCGCCCTTCTGCAGTTCAATGGTATGCTTCACGCCAATCTGTCGAGTGTTGGTGAGAGTGTTGGACGGAGGTTGCACCGAGGAGGGGGCAATCTTTGGGGGACTGGGTTCTGATTGGTTTTCCTGGGGTGCATGGTCCCCCTGTCCCTCAGCCCCTCTTATGACCTCTTCCTGCAGCTCGGAGACATTTACTTGAGGCCCTCGACTGATGGCCATTCTCAGAAGAGGCTCTTGTGCCATGTGTAGAAACAGCCCTTCAACCCTGGAGGAGAGGGAGTGTGAAGGGGGAGGTGTGCAAACGTAAGTCAAAACCACTATCATACAGCACCTCTTTCTAACATGCATCATTCACAGGGTGCGAGCTTCTGAATTCTATCTTCCCTTCCCTCTCCTCCCTCTCCCCCTCCCTCCCTTCCACTTCTCCCTCTTCCCTCTCTCTCTCACCGTGTGTTCCTCTCCTTGGTGAAGTCCACTCCATTGCAGGCCAGGACTCTGTCCAGCACCTGAAGCTTCCCAGACTTTGCTGCAAACCCATTCATATCCATTGCACCAATGAACACACCAAGATCACTGTGTGTGTGTGTGTGTGTGTGAGTGTATGCACATTAATAGAAGAGTAAGTAGGTATCATTGGTCTAGCTTCCAGCAAAACAGAGAGAGGGATCTAGTTTGGGAAGTCTTCTGCTTACTGTCCCTCGGGTGAGGTGTAGTGTGTGAGGTGGAGCCCCAGCGGGTCCTCCCCCTTGTGTAGCTCCACGATGAGAATGTTACCATAGTCTTCCTCGTCATCTGAGTCATCCTCTCCTATGAGGAAGGAGGCACAGAGAAAGGAGGGAGGGAGGGAAGGAGGAGGGAGGAAGTGACAGAGGAGGAAGAGACAAAGTAAGGAGGAAGGGGAAGGAGGAGGGAAAGGAAAGGAGGGGGGAGGGATGTAGGAGGGAGGAGGGGGGAGGGATGTAGGAGGGAGGAGGGGGGAGGGAGGAGGGGGGAGGGAGGAGGGAGGAGGGAGGAAGGGAGGGAGGAGGATCAATTGTAGCCCTGATAAGATTCATATTGGATGAATTTTCACTATTACAGTAGTGCAGTTGGTTAGATGCAACATTCATGAGCCTGACTGTGGGTTGTGAAATGGTGGAGGTACAAACTCATGAATACCACCATGTGTGATGAGGGAACACACACTCTGCAGAACAAACAACAGATGAATGTTTACTGTACCATTGTCCCTCCCCCCCTTCTCCTTGTCCTTCTCCTTCCCTTCAGGAAGGGGTGAGGGGGTACGTGATCGCTGGCTCTGGCTAGTGTCTCCCTCAAACTCAGGTATACCATTGTTCTCCTCTGATTCCTGAGTGAGCGTATGGAGTGTGTGGAGTGTGAGTGTGTGGAGTGTGGCGGTGGAGTTTGAGTGTGTGGAGTGTGAGTGTGTGGAGTGTGGCGGTGGAGTTTGAGTGTGTGGAGTGTGGAGTGTGTGGAGTGTGAGTGGAGATAGTGATCTCACATCAGAAAGATGGAAAAACGGCTGATGGAGACTGACAGATAGAGCAGCAGACAGATGACGAGACAAACAAATGGAGAGACAGACAGGCAGACAGACAGACAGACAGATAGACAGACAGTTCTCACATCAATGCCAAACTCTTCCAATCTCTCCATCCACTGGGCATACAGCCGTCCATCATGAAACATGCTCTTGCGGAAATCTCTCTGAAAAGGGCCACCTCTTATAAATGAGCCCCTAGCTCCACCCTGCATAATTCAAACACACCACAGCCGTGTGATATATAAAGTACATTTCCACCTCTCTCCCCTCCCCCCCACCCCCTTTTTCTTGATAGTACAGCAGTAACAGCAGGCACTGAAACGAAAACCTTTACCTTTAGACGATCCTCCATCTCTTCCACTTCATCCAAACGATCGAAATCCTCATTGAAATACGGTCTGTCCGTCTGCCGGTCAAATATTTCACTCTTTGGTCTGAATCGTCCTCTGTCACCATGTAACATCTTTCCTTGTCTGCCTCCCCTCTCAAACTCCCCATGCATTGGCCTCATGTGGGACATCATATGCACAGGCTGGGAGAGAGATACCCCAGAGGAAGGCCCACCCATCCCAAGTCGAGGATCATACCCCATCATTGGATGGTATGGTGCATGACCGTAGCCAGGGGGGCGGTCAAACCCCCAGTAGGCAAAGTCGGGCTGCGAGAGACGGTAGTCCGGAGGGTCCGGGATGTCGTCCTCACCTCCCAGTCGATATGGCGGCCTGCCAGGTGCATACAGGTCCATCTGCTCATGGCTACGGGCATGCTGCATACGACCAATTTCTTCACGCATCATCCTATCTCTCCACCATCCTGCCCCCGGCCTCATACTGTGAAACATATCACTATGCTCGCCATGATATCGACTCATGTAGGCACTTGGATCGGGATAATATTCAAGGGATCTTCTGTGATCTGGATGGAGATGTCGACTGTTGTCAAACCCCCCAGCATGTGGGGGGGGCAGGGAACGGAATTCCCCTCCAGAGAAGGATCCCGGGTAGTTCCCATAGGGGTAGTTTGTGTCAACCATTGACTTGGAATGTGCTATTCCAAAAGGTTCTCGTGATCTTGTGGGTGTAAGGGGAAAGTTCTCATGTGGCTCCCTTCCACCTCTCGGATTTATAAACTTGCTGGATTCATGGCTGTGCAAAAATTGCTCGTGTGGTTTGGGCCCATTGCTCACCCTCTGTTCCTCTTCCTTACGTGGGTTGGGTCGCTTTGTCGTCAGGGACATTTGGCCGCTACAGCCGGGGGTGAACTCAGGGGAGCTGAGTTCCCCTGAAACTGGGGTGTACGCTTCCTGTGATTTGGACTGTGAGTGTCCATAGCTCTCCTGGGACTTGGTTGGAGCATAGCCACTGTCTGGGTCAGTCAGAATATCTCTACCGGAGCTCGTGCTATTCCAGCGCTGGGTGTTTCTGCTCAGGTGAGGGCTGTGCTCCTGGAAACAAGGAGGGGAGAGTGTGTGAATGGTGTTTGCAATTCACGTGCATCTAGTATCACATTCTTCCACTCACTCACTCCCAGAGTTTTGGCCAACACAACAGTCCCCAAACTCGGAGGCACCTACCTGTGAGCTGGCGGAAGGCCAGCTAGGGTTGAGGACGAGCTCCAGGTCTTGGGAGGCTCCCAAGTTTGCCAGATGCAGCCCCTCCTCTCCGCTGCCATGGTGACTCAGCTCCCCTTCATCCTCCTGTGATGCATCCTGGGTGTCGTTTAAGTTGCTTTCACCAGTTGCATATCTCTCGCTCGTATGGTGGTCCACAAGGGGCGAGGTGCCAAAGGGGTCAGGGTGACCCTCCCCCTCTACAATGGTGGCTGGGGACGCTGGGAATGTTGACTCCTCAGTGCCAGCAACTGTGCCCCGTGCGTAGCGTGGGACGTACTGAAAGTCCAGTACCACCTGTGTGTATATGTGAGAGCGCGTGGAGAATGTGTGTGTGTGCATGTGTGTGGTGAATGTGTATGTATTTGTGTGTGTGTGTGTGTGTGTGTGTGTGTGAGCAGGTATGAGGTGAATGTGTATTTGTGTGTGTGTGTGTGTGCATTGTGTGTGCAACAAGTGTGTTATGTGTGCATGTGTTATGTACATTCATGCATGTGCATGTGTTGTGAGATCGGGAGGGGGTTAGCGATGATTATTGTTTACAAAGTAAATGTTTATATTTGCAACACAACACAGGCATGGAAACCTAAACAACGGCACCACTACGGTATGGTAATCATCCCAAAACTGCAATACCATGTGGCTGAGAAACAGTGAAATCATGTCATTCGAAACAAACCACACCAGGAGCTCGAGACCTATGTGTGTGTCACAAATGAGTACTTATTGTGCGATCAGTTACCACACACTAGAGTCCACTGTTATACAACAAGAGAGCTATAGGCTTACCAAGTTGGAATTGGAAAACTTTTACCCTGATGACGACTAGTCGAAACGTCTACAATTTTTTTCCAATTTCAAGTTGAGGACAGAGAGCCTCTTTCCATTTATGCAGGAGACAACTGGGAAGCGTGATCAGTCACCACACACACTAGCGTCCATTGCATGCAACAAGCTACAGACTGGCTGGCTTCAATGTTACCATGGAAACTACAGGTGTATACAGCATAGTGCAGCAGCAACTGTTGACCATAGTTATGGCCACAAACACAATCTCTGAGGTTAGGTGGTGTATGCAGTGTTGACAACAAGTGTTCTTATCACTATCAGCGGCTTTGATAGCACACTTAAGTCAAGCACTTGATGCGGCATGACAGGCATGCACCATCCCACTGATGACCTCCCACTCCCCCACTGGACAGGACGGCAGTCGTGAAGGCAACATTGAGAAGGGCTTCCTTAACCACAGAAGAATGTGAAGATGAAGTAACACATCATAGAACCACTAGCATAGCAATGGTATTCTCATGTTTAGCATCTCTACATATCATGTTGATGTACATGTACATGTACACATACACCTGTGTACATGTAGGTGCAGGTATTTAGAATAATTGTCTATTATACCTAGGGGAAGAAGGGGTGAGAGGGAGGAAGGGAGGAAAAGGAAGGGAGGTGAAAGGGGAGGGAAGAGAAAGACAGCTAGGAGGAGAGATAGAAAGAGGAGGGAAGGTAGGAGAGAGGGGTGAACTATCAAGCCAGTCATACAATACCAATATTAGATCTAGTAGTAGAGCACAAATTGCATGTGTGGGAGTGAGCGTGTGTGTGGCGTTTTTAGTCGTGGGAACTACACACTGCAGTTTTTCATAACAGGGAGATGACCTCACGTATCATATGTACAGCTGTATGGTCATGGGTGAGAGGACAGAGGGAAGGCAGTCTCTTGAGAGTCGGCCCTGACTTTGTTCTGTCATTAGAATAGGATCAAAGGAGTGTCATTACACTAACAGACACCTACCAGACTAAAAAACTCAGCCTTGTTCCCAGGCCACTGTGAGGCGGAGCAAAGAGACGACGAGAGGGAAACGTTTGTCATTTGTGAGGAGCATATTCTAAAATAACAGCACCCACTCACACTGACTTGAACCACCAATGTTGTGTGTCTGTATTGTGGGTGTGTCCTTATGCCCTGAGGCTTCCGAGGTTATCTCGGTGTGTCCCTATGCCCTGAGGCTTCCGAGGTTATCTCGAAAGGAGTGAGCTCTAAGGCGGGCCTGCTTTGTTATGGTGTCCGGAAAGCAGTAATGGTTATGGGTGTCAGTGTGTTGTGACCTGGTACCGAGCACGTCAATGGAATTAAAACAGGTAAGTGGGGCAGGTAGACAGTACAGGGCGGTGCAGCTCTAACCGTGCCAGGAGAACAGCTGATATAGCAGTGGCTACAGATATAGGGATAGCTAGGTGACAGTATCAGACCAGCACCGCATGTCTGTGCTTGACACACAGGACAAGGAGCAAATACCAAAGGTGCTCAGTTTTTCTGTGAGCAACATCAGATCCTAGCAACGGATTGTTTTGTTAGCCACTGGTGCTATTGCAAGGTCTGCTTTGTGTGGTTTCTGTTTTGGTAGCGACAGGGAAACCAAGTGCTAGCCACTTAATAACAGGCTTCTGTAACAGTTGTGGTACAATATTCCACACTGAGCATCAAAGAGGCAGCAACCAGCTGAATGATTATTTCTTGAAACTTACAAAAATGTTAGCTATCACAAACAAAGCTTTATGGTAATCAAAAGCTCAACTTATACTCCACAGTGACTTTAAACAGTGAATACTTCACATCCCTTACATACGACCCAACAATGCTGGTACATCTGTCTTAGATGGTATGGCATGTTGGAAGGAATTTTCCCAAAGGAAAGTAATGTAGCGTAACCTTGTTTCACTCTTAATGAGCCACATAACAAGTGGAGGCAACTCTTAGGTGTGACAGCAAGACAGTGAAGATGTGTTCTTACCGCTTCTTTGTCTTCCAGGACGTCCAAAACCTCATCGTCCTGGTCTACAAACGATCCACTTTCCGCCAGATGAATACTACGAACCTCAATAACATCATCAGGGTGCTGTGTGCATGTGTGCGTGTGTGTGTGCATGTGTGTGTATAGTGAGAGTAGGTGTGTGTGTGTGTGTGTGTGTGCATGTGCATGTGTGTGTGTGTGCACGTGTGTGTGTTTGGTAAACGTAGGTGTGTGTGTGTGTGTGTATAGTGAGCGCATAGGGTGTGTGTGGCATAATTACAGCTATGTATTCACCACTCATAGAGTGAGGTGTCTAGCTGCTGGCATAGCAGACAGGAGACTGTCTGTACTCCTGTACTGACTGGTCTCCCCACTGTCTGACTTAAGAATTAGTTCTCACCCATTGGCCATAGACCAGAGCACTATGTCATACATGCTATATAAGTTATACTGCATGACCACACACACAGCATGCATGCAACATGTCCAGTCATAGTGGGTGACTGCGTATAGTATCCAGGCCTGCTTTTTTAACAGGGAGATGTGGTTCAGTGATTGTCCATGCTTGTCTAGTGTACCGTGATGCGGGGGATTCCACGCATAGCGTCAGGAATCACACCCTCCTCTCAATCATCATATCACCAGCAACCCTCCCACATCACCCCCACTTCCCCCCTGTGTATAATCCATATAGCTTGTGCAGTTCATGTTGTTGAACCCATAAAGGTGTCCCATTTTCTCTCTCAGCTCTAGAACTGGTCTCACAAGGGGAGGAGGGGTAAAGAAACACTTAACTTTGAAGCAACAGGTGGAACTCAAACCTGGGATACTTGGTTTACAGTTGAATGCTTTAAACAAGTCACTTCATAAATTCAAACCCATCCAGAAATATTCTGCAAAGTTTGTGGAATGCATTGCTACGTTATCACCTAAAAGTACTGCTCCCATTGTTCCTAGACACCCTCGTACACACCTTATTCACGACTTTCTTGAACCGCACTATGGCCTTCTGTATCAGCTCTGCAACTGTCAGCTTTCCGTCCCCGCAGGGAACTAGCACAGGCGTGTTGTTGAACACGACCTGGATACGCATCTCAGACAACCGGATAGCAGCGTCCCAAGAGAAGAGATCCCTCGCAAACACACTCTTTGTTGCACGATAAAACTGCAAAAGTGGCCGAAACGGAGGAGGAGTAGGGGGCCGATCCCAAGCGACAGATTAGTCATTAGAGCGAGAAGATTTACGAGAAAGATTACGGAAGAAACAAGACAACTATCTTGTGCACGTGCGCATATCTTAATTTGTGGGCGTATCCCCCACTCTGTCTCTACATGTACATGCAGTTTTATAGTTTGGATTTATACAAACGGTACATGATGCGTAAGTGAACACAGGAAACAAAGTGTGAAAATGTGTGTTTGTGTGTAAGCAGGACACATGAAGACGCGGAGACAAAGGTCCTGGATTTGTGAGCGTCCGAGCCAGTAGTGTTGAAAAAACCGTTCCCGAAAAACAAACATGCGATGTGCGAGTAAGTGTAGCATGGGGCGACCTCTACGGGTGTATTCCGTGCTACTCGTGGGTATAGTCGTGGGGTTTGTGTTGTCCACGCTGCTACAGGTGGTGAAAATTGACTCACTAACAAGAACTGCAAGTAGAATGAACAAAATAATAGACTATCGCGGAAGTAGAGTAGGATTTTCAAACTTTGAAGATACAAACATTGAGCTCGGAGATTATGAGTACGAGCGCATGATATTCAACGATGAGAATCTAGCGCCTGACGTTTTAGACACCCCCTCACAACCACCCCAACAGAAGCCAATGTTTGACTCAGCTTCTTCAAGCCCATCTATAACAGTGGTGGATGACAGTAGACTCAAACAGAGGGAGTATCTCAGCAAGAACTGGCAAGGGAGAAACATGAGGGAAAGCAAAGAGGAATCACGCCCTAGAAAGTTGTCTGATGAGCTTGCTGTACGACACACAGTCCTCATAGCTGTGATAACAACTGTGTCACAGCTGATGTCCCAGACACTGGCAATCCAGGGGACATGGGGGGTTGAAGCATCGCAGGTCATCTATTTCACAGGTGATGTCCAGACCATGCCGCACTTACCCCATGGTATGGTGGTGGTTCAGCTGGAAGGACTGGATGATAAGCAGGCCAGCTGGGAAGTGAAGGAGGTGGCTGCCATGAAATACCTCATAGATCACTACCTTAGTACAGTTGAGTGGTTTCTTGTGGTGGGGGATGAAACATATGTTGTCAGTGCCTCCTTAGAAACGGTTCTGAACCGGCTTGATGGTAGTTTGTCAGCAGTTTACATGGGACGGCCGGCTGAGAATGTTGACGATTCTGTGGGAAATGGTCTGTGTAACACACAATCTGGTGTTGTGTATAGCCGTGGGTTTCTAGAGCAGTTGAAGCCATACCTGCCTCTGTGTTGGCCTGGGCAGGGGGAGAAACACTCTCTGAGTGGGTGCATTTCTGCAATGGGGCGCAAATGCACTAAAGCCCAAGAGGTGAGCCACCATGATAGTAGTTTATCACGTGACCTGACTCGGGCCTATATCAACTGTGATCAACAAATCTCCCACTTGCATACAATCAAAAAGACTGAATGGCAAATGCCTAGGAACAAGGCTAAGTCAGACATTTTATTTTCTTCCACAAAGCTCGCCACCATGAACACATATTATTATTTAATATGACATGTTACCTAGGCAACATATAAGAATGTTGCTTCTAGAGCTCCTCTTCAATGGTGTTACTGGTGTTAGGCACAGCCTAACACCAAGTATTTTTCCTCCTTGGAGAAAGGTTGCTTTATACATTGACGTCCGTCTACCTTCTTGCCTAGGCAACACCACTGTAAAGTAAAAGAGCAGTATTAGCAACATTTTTACATGTTACTTAGGTAATGGTGTACAAAATAGCCATCCCAGGGACAACTACTCGCTAATTTGACCATTTTTCAGAATTGCCAGTGACAAAAATAATGTGAGACTACGAAAATTACCGAATATTTTGTACGAATAAATAGAGTATTTGTACAAAGTTAATAGAAGAAAGTCGCGTGCAAGTTTTCGACACAAGGAAACTGATCAGCAATGAGCAGGTACTTTTCTAGCTTCAGTTAGCTGCCATTATGTATAACAACTAGTAACAAGTAACTTTGGCTTCGATCTACGTGCATACATATATATATGCCTACGCTGGGCGAGCAACTTGAAGTTTACGAGGCTCTACAACTTACACTTCACATAAACATGTCAGTCGCACTAAGACCTCTAGCCGACATTGAAGAATGAACTTGCAGCATGCTGTACAGCATTCACTGAACATTAGTCTCGCGAGGCTTCACACAAATAAACCTGTGGGAACACGCGGACTCACCCCTACCCTGGCTTATTTCGACATCGTCCCAGCCCATATGATCAGAACCAAAAGCCAAAATAACATGTTCATTCGCATTTGTGGACATTGGAAACGCTCTCACCATATTTGTGTCAACTCAGAGTCCTTGTGCTCAAACGCGCTTCCGCTGTACGAACAATAGAATAATAATTTCATTTTTACATGTACGAATACATTAGAGTACGTAAATTTTTCCCCCGGAAAAGGGGGGTGTACGAATTAATTGAGAGCATGATAAAACAATTTACGAAGAGGCTACACGTGCTCTTGCAAAATCGTTTGTCATACTAGACTACAACGTGAGTTCCAGCTCAGTCAACAGCTGGCATCTATGTCCTCTGAGTCCAAGTTTCGCAGCAGCTCATTGCTTTGTCTCACCTTTTACGAAAGGTGTGGCTTGCGTGACTATTTGTTGCTGTCGCCAACAAGATTCAGTTGTTAGTATTTTGCACAACTCGATTGTATATTGAAGAAAGACCAATATTTTGTGAACATAATTTCAAACATAGTTTGGGCATAGTTTTTAGGATAAGAAGCTAGAAATTTAGGAATTGCAGAATAGCAATTATTGAGCATAATGTACATGTGCCTATTCAGGTGGTGGTAATTACAATCAGAATGTGAGAGGAAGTCATCACATAGTGCAAGCATAGGTGCTAGAACCAGTGCGACTAGTCATGGACCATTTTATTGTGTGTGTGTGTTCTCATTCCCAGACTGAATTGCAATTCCATTCCAGTAGATTAGCTGTTGCCACGATTGGCTGTGGACATGTAATAGAATGCATAGGGTGAAATGGTATCCTGTACTAAGATGGTTTACTTATAGTCACTATTATGTTAGTTCCACCCCCATGTGTGATGCCATCCTCCCCACCCACACACACATACAGGCCAATGAACTCTTTGTAGCCAATGCAAAGCAGAAGGTGGAATCTCCCACTCTCTTTCTCTCTCAAGAACTAGCCAAAGCCGTCGTGATTCACCCAGTGAAATACCCCAAGTACATGTATCGTCTGCACAGCTATTTCAAGGAGCTTGAATACAACACCTCCATGGCCAGAGCAAAGACAGCATCACAGGTCATCAAGGAGACGCATCCCTTCATTCCATCCCATCTGAGATCTCCCTTCCGACCTGACCTTTCTTCCAGTTCTGCACCCTCCTATGCGTCCACCACCAGAACCCCCCTGCCTCAGACCCAAGACAGCAGTGGGATTGTCGTGCGACCAAGATATGTCCCCAAAAACAAGTTTGAAATCAACTATTGGGAATATTTCAACCAGACAAGACTCATGACCATTATGCACGATTCTCCTGCCAGAGGAATCATAGCTGGCATTCGAGAGGAGGCCCGGTATGCTCTCACTAAAGCCATTTACATTGCCAACCAGGGCCTGTCTCAAAGCCAGCGATTCATTTTTGACAAGCTTGAGAATGGCTACCATCGGATAGACCCAATGAGAGGCAGTGAGTATGTCCTGGACTTTGTTTTTCGAAGGAACTCAGATCGAACTGCTCGAATCAAGAAGCGTATCTCCATCCTCAGGCCCTATCACGAGAGTGTGGTTCCTGTGGATGCATCGGAAATGCTACCGACAGTGAACTTTGTTGTTGTTCTCTCTGGTCTAAGTGACAGATTAGAGCACTTTATGATGCAATATGAGCAGAATGTTCTGCAGCTGGGGGAGGATGCAACCCTCACCATTGTTCTTTTTGAGAGCCCAGATGCCATGAAAGTGAGACTCTTGGTACAGCAGTACATCACCCGGTATCAGGGGGCAAAGATATTCGTGATTGATGCTCCAGGATTGTTTGCAAGGGGGGTGGGTCTACACCGTGGGGCTGAACACTTCCGGGATAATCAACTGCTGTTCTTTGTGGATGTGGACCTGGACATCACCACTGAGTTTCTGCAGCGCTGTCGGCTTAACACGATTCAAGGAAAACAAGTCTACTTTCCTGTGTTCTTTAAGCTTTACCATCCTGATTTTGTCCAGAAGTATCACCGTGGCAACACATCCATGTTTATTTCAAGACAAAATGGCCACTGGGCTTATTATTCGTATGGTATGGTCTGCATCTATGCATCAGACTATCGTAAGGCTGGGGGATTTGACACTAGCATGCAGGGATGGGGAGAGGAGGATGTGGATTTTGTGAAGAAAGTGATGGACAAAGGTTTTGAGATCTTTAGAGCACCAGACCCCGGACTGATTCACAACTGGCACCGTAAAGTCTGTAACAGAAAGACAGTATCAAGTAATGCTGCCTATGAACATTGTCTGCAGTCAAAAGGAGAGAATTTAGCGGACAGAATTGAACTTGCTCAGTATGTGTTTGACAATGAACTAGCAAAAGGTAACCTGTTATAGCACACCACTTCCGTTTTAGTATTTTAATCCACCATCCAGACATACATGTACGATCTCACTTATGCATAATGCATCTCTCTACCTGTCATGTCACGTTACATGTACATGTGATGGATACCACCACTATCTATGGTACTGCACACGTACCACTCGATGCATATTTTTTCTAGTCTCATCCCCAGACCCCACCCTCTCACGAGGAGAAACTGTCTGGTGAACCAAGTCGAATTTCTTGGGCTAGCACGTTTTTGCGACAATGTAGCCTAGCAACGATCAAAACATTTTGCAGCCAACCCGCTCAAAAAAGGTACGGATACTCGATGGAGATGAACAAATTTTACCGTTGTGTTACGTAATAATTACCGATCTCGCAATCTCATTGGTCCTTACCACTTTTGGGGAATAAGCTCGTTCACCATAGCCTCGTCCCCAGGCCCCACCCAAAAATCGGGAAAGGGGCCTGGTGTCACTTGCAAACTTTCTCGTATGTGCTGAGTCAGCATATTATGTAAGAATTACATGCCTTACGTGATCACGTGGTAGCCAGCTACTGTTGACAATGGCATTACAGAGTAGATGAATAGATCTTGCTACGGAGTGACTACAGACAAATCCTGTGAGGCAAAAGTAGTAGCCTAGCAAGCGTAACTACGCTCTAAGTTTCTGAAATCCGAGGTTTATGAAAAGTCTGCTTGCCTCGTTCCCATTTTCAAATGGTCTTGGAACAAGTCTACTACTTTCACGTGTCAAGAATTTAGTAATTGGTAATGGACGAACGTGATTCCTCTACTCCAAACCATAGATAGTAGAGTGACACTCTACTATCTATGTCCAAACGAAGACTGCTGACACAGCACATACGGGAATTTTTGCAAGTAACACCAGGCCCCTTTCCCGAGTTTTGGGTGGGGCCTGGGGACGAGGCTACGTTCACCAGACCGTTTCTCGCCGGAAGCGCGCGCGCGCGGGCTGGCCACGGGCGCGGCACGAGACTACGTTACATACGTGCCGTATACGCGTAGTACAGTCTCGTCCCCATGCAGACCCCACCCTCTCACGAGGAGAAACGTTTCTCGCCGGGAGGCGCGCGCGGGCAGGGTACGAGACTCGTGTACATGTGTTAATGTAGAAATTCGAAACCGTGCGCGGCGCGGCGGCACACTAGCATATCGCTTATGCATGCACTCGACTAGCCTCGTCCCCAGGCCCCTCCCCCCCGAGGAGAGGCCTGGTACACACTGTTTGCGCATGCGCGATATATTCCGTTATATTTTCCGTAAAAAGCTTCGTGCACTTATCTTGTCCGTATGCGGAAGATTATACTAACCAAGAATACAAAGCTTTCTTCGAAATAGACTCCAGCGGCAATTTGACTTGAGGAATACTACTAGAGTACTACGTGGCAGTATCACTTCTTCAAAACTTACTCTCAAACAGAAAGGTAACAAATCAAAAAGGCCCGTTCGTAGCCAAAACACTTACTGGTATCTCTCTTTGTACACAACTTGTAGCGGCTCCGTCTTGAACATGACCAGCCTTTACAACAGAAACGGCGCACGATAAAGCTTTACCAAATAGCGATTTGCCCGGAGAAGCAGCCACACTTCAGAGCCTCACTCTCGCTCATTTGCGTGAAACGAACATGAACGGTTCGTATACGTACTTAGTGTACGGTAAGTATCCATTATTTTACGAATCCCCTAAAAACTGGAGATATTACGCGCATGCGCAAACAGTGTGTACCAGGCCTCTCCTCGGGGGGGAGGGGCCTGGGGACGAGGCTAGCACTCGACGCGTTTATCATCGGCGCGCGGCGTAGGCCCGTACAGATCACTGTCATAGCTAGCGACAGCAAGATGGGTCGTAGCTCTCTGCTCGCATTGTTTCTGTGGACTCTTTGCTTGGTCCGCGGTCAGAGCCCCTCAACCTCGGTCCCCGTGCCCGAATGCCCTCCAGGCTTCGAGTTTCAGGAATGCGGGACCGCCTGTCCCCAGACCTGCGCAGACCTACAGCGTCCGTTCCCCCGACCCTGCACACTGCAGTGCGTGAGAGGTGAGGAGTATATAGTTATGCAGTAATAAATAAGGGTGAGGGGTATAGCTGTTGTGCAAATATATGTTATTGGGATCTGCAATCACCCCATACTGATGCAGGTATCTTTTCCGCATGTTGTACGTACTCCTTATGCAAATCATCGTGTACTCCCTTGCAATGTTTCTTTCCTTGCATATACAAGGCTGCTTCTGTGCAGCTGGGACAGTGCTCCGGAGTGCGAATTCGTCTGTGTGTGTGACTCCAAACAGCTGCCTTGAGCGCTGCCTGCCTGTCCTCACCATCTCAGTTCCAATCAAGGTGTTAGCTAGGGGAAGAAACGTCTGTCCATCGCAGGGGAGCAGGATGACTAACTTTACACGGTTCCTAGCAAAACAGATCGTGAGACAGTATAGGGCCAATGCTGGAGAGTGTCGGATCTCTGATGTGCAAAGAACAAGTTGTGCCAGTAAGCTTCCGTTTATTGCATTATCACTGTCTATTCAGTTGTTATACATGAGACCAGTCCAATAAAATTATGTTTGTATGCATTTCTGATCATGATCGGCTAGAAGTTTTGCAGTTATGCAGTTGTTACTATTATTTCCAGCTGCAGCTTGTGAATAACCTTACCCATATTTTCAGCAACCACAACTGTAGTTACGTGTAGTGCTTTTTAGCCTTGTTTCCAGGCCTCCCCCGTTTTACCTTCTGTTTGCATTCACAATAATACACGGGAGCGGAAGAGCAGCATAAAATGGGGAACGCCTGGGACCATTCATCACGTGAATGACGTCAGTTGGACGTGAGGTGGACATAGGAGGGGAGGGACCCAACCGCAAAATAACGCACTGGATCATCCGTTCAAGCGCTCTACCGCAGTTCTGGACTCCAGATGTTAGTGTAGTCGAAACTACTAATCTTGACGGGTAAGAAACTCGCTTTCAAACTTAGTGTGTACATATTCGAATATCAGCCCCTCCCCCCCTGGGAACAAGGCTATATGCTTTTCATGTGCAGAATATTAAAAAACTTTTTCTCAGGTGGAAGCTCAGCAGGCAGTGACTAGAAACATAAACATTTGTTGGAGAGGCCCAATACCTACAGAACCAATTGTTGTCGCAGTAGTGCATAAGAGTAGGATGTATTGTAGCACCAACTCACCAGCCCAATTTTTGGTACAATATAGATGTTGGTGGCACCCACATGATTATTCTCCTACAAAACCTAGTTGTGTTCATGTGCTTTGAAATTTCCTTAGTTCTTTCTGTTATCACATTCTAATATGCCACCTTCCTTATTTAAAATTGTAAAAGCTCAAGCGGTAAGACTCTAATTTGGAGTGGAGGTGGACTATCAAGTTGCTAGTTGTTTTGATAGCCCACTACACAAGGACAAAGTCTTTGTACTTAATTGGCAAGTGCAGCAGATGTTATCGGGTGGCCTGCTCCCAGGCCCATTTGAAAACAGGCCTGGGAAAATATTATCTCTGATACTTAGCATGCTGAATCATCCTGGGGCAAGCCTGAGGAATAGCAGGTTGTATTTAGAATGCCCACACACATCAAAGACAGCTGGGTGGTTCGGTTCAGTCTATAGCAACACCAGAATATAGCCGGGGAATACAATACCAGAATATAGCCGGGGAATACAATACCAGAATTACTTGCTAAACCAACTGTTGCAGTAGCGTATAAGGCCAGATGTGTTTAGAACAGACTGAGCTTATTATTCTCCAGTTTTACATACTAAAACCAGGTTGTGCTGGCGGTTCCAGACCCGGGTTAAAATTCTGGTCAATTGTGGTTATTGCTTACGAAAACTCGTAGCGGCTCCACCGTGCGTGTCGTCTGCCCGGGTAACCTGGCAGCTCTGAAACCGCCAATGCTTGGTTGTGGTCTTGTGCTCTGAAGATTTTCTCAGTTCTAAAACTTAAGCAACAAGACATAAACTTAAATTTGGAGTGCAGGCAATAGTTTTGAGTTGCTAATTAACTCTGCAACACAAGTGCATTTGGTGTTATGTAGCCTGCTTCTCTGTCATGGAGCTGTGGCAATCTTGGATAGAAATCAAATTCTTTCTGAGGTAGGGCTGAGTGCACTCGGAAGAGAAATTGTTACAAGGGGGAATTGAACCTTAGACCTTTCAATCTGCAGTCCTTAACACTAGGTGACTAGGTGCCATCTCCTCAATTTGAGAATTTTAACTTGAAGGTGATCCAGTGCAGACGTAGCCTTGTTCCCAGGCCTCCCCCATTTTTACCTTCCATTTGCGCATGCGAACGCAAATGGAAGGTAAAAACAGGGGAGGCCTGGGAACGAGGCCAGTGCAGACGGATGTTTTTTCATTGCATTTGCTAACACTGCAAGTGTGGTTTTGATAGACTGCTACACAAAAGTCAAGAGTTTGTTCTTGGTGCTGTAATAGGCAAGTGCGACAGATGTTTCTCTGTGGGTGAACAATCTTAATTACTATGGTATGAAACTGTGAATAGGGTTAACTTTCAGCACCTCCTTACCAGATGTAGTCTCCCCCCTCAGTTCATGGCCGCTCACGGAATCTTCGTTCCTCCCTCACCTACACTGCCATCCTCTCCTGTGGAGATCCCTGTCAGAGGGTCCGGCAAGATGATAGGAGGTCCATCCGGCTCTACAAAGAGAGACGAAACAACCTCCATGATGTGCACAAAGAGAGACACACTGCAGACATTGAGTATGATGGGTTTAGTGTGAGAATCTCATACTTCCAAGGACGGAAGGGCTCCAGAACCATCACTCAGAAATGCAGTGGCCCAAAGACATCCCGTATCAGGGGAAAAGTTGACAGTTGCAGTAAGTCTGTTCTTGCAAGTGTGAGAAGCTTGCAGCCTCGTTCCCAGGCTCTCCCCACTAATGGAGAGCCTGGGAACAAGACCAAGAAGGTTGTTTCATAGTTCCATTCCATGCAGGCACTTTGCACACACACTAAATTTCAGTTTCAAGTCCACTCAAAGCTTGGAGTGTTAACCCTCTAGTTTATATCATGACTACCTAGATTCAGTGGTGTGCACAGTAGTGACTGTACATGCATGTAGCTAACGGGACTCTAGCCCCATTCCCAGACCTCGGCCCAGCTTTCCTTTGCTTACAGTACAGTTACTGGGTGGGGGGTTGGGAATAGGCCGCAAGCAATGGAAAACTGGGCGGGGGCCTAGAAACGAGCCAGCTGTACACATTTACAATTGTGTCACAATTTTGGATGGTGCCTAGATACAACTGATGTGCATAGCTGTTGACTGGATGTAGCTCTACCAATTTGGTACTCCCCCTCCTCTCTCCAGCCTGTCCAGACACCTGCCCAGATGTCTGCGCACTCCCTCGTGTGGTGGGGCCATGTGAGGCATACTTCCCACGCTACTTCTACAACTCAACATCCCGTCGCTGTGAATGTTTTATTTACGGAGGTTGTCGCGGCAATGACAACAACTTTGGAACTCTGCAGGAATGCCAGACCAGATGTGGTATGCCTACCCTGGCTGTACAGATATGCAGCCTTCTCATGATCATGCAGTGAACTTGTCTTCTCTCTTTCTCACTCTTAGCCCCAACCACCACCCCCACTCCCCCCACTCCTCTCACTTGCCCCACTCGCCCCACTCCAACAACACCCACTTGCTCAGGGGACAAAGTCTACACTACCTGTGGATCTGCCTGCCCCATCACGTGTAGCAACTTCGATAACCCCCCTGACTGTGTTGAGTTGTGCGTCTCTGGCTGTTTCTGTACTAATGGAACAGTGGAGCTCGGAAATTCAAACCGCTGTGTAGCACCGGATACATGTCAGGATGTGTGTGAGCTTCCTCCCAGCCCAGGTCCTTGTAGGGCTGCCTTCCGACGCTATTTCTACAACTCAACCTCTGAAGAGTGTGAGCAGTTCATCTACGGTGGTTGCCGTGGCAATGACAACAATTTCGAGACTCAGGAATCGTGCATTGCAGGGTGCATATGTAAGTTGTCTCCCTGTGAGTGGGGTATATTGGATCCATGCTTATGCATACACATCTTGAAGAACTTTGTACTCCTGAGGTGAGGTAGCTACTGTATGAATGTACGTGCAGTAACCAGCTGTTTTAGGCCTTGTCCCCAGCTAGGCCTTTCCACCATCTTATACATACTTTTTTGCTTTATGAATGCTCTGGCCTTCAGCCCTTAGATGGACACGGTCAGAAAGAGCCTCCAAGATCCTTCTAACCCTTCCCCCACACATCAACGTTATACACATGGTTTTATGCTTCTGTTTTTTCGAACTGTAAGAAACCAGACAGTGGGAGGCTAGAATTGTGGGTATTTTTTCCTCTCTCTTCATGCAACTTTTTGTGTTGTGAACTGGCAGTGAATGTGTCCCCTCTTTTCCTCTCACTCTTAGCCCCAACCACTACCCCCACTCCCCCCACTCGTCCCACACGCCCCACTCGCCCCACTCCAACAACACCCTCTTGCTCAGGGGACAAAGTCTACACTACCTGTGGATCTGCCTGCCCCACCACGTGTAGCAACTTCCGTAATCCCCCTGTCTGTATTACGTTGTGCGTCTCTGGCTGTTTCTGTACTAATGGAACAGTGGAGCTCGGAAATTCAAACCACTGTGTAGCACCGGATACATGTCGGGATGTGTGTGAGCTTCCTCCCAGCCCAGGTCCTTGTAGGGCTGCCTTCCGACGCTATTTCTACAACTCAACCTCTGAAGAGTGTGAGCAGTTCATCTACGGTGGTTGCCGTGGCAATGACAACAATTTCGAGACTCAGGAATCGTGCATTGCAGGGTGCACATGTAAGTTGTCTCCAGTCACAAGGGATGGCCGTTCCCATAACTACAATACTACTTATGTTTACATTTGCACGGAATGCCTAAATTTGGCTGTGACCCTGGCATGTGACAGCACTGGTAGGGCACCAGTCACCCTTGGCACTTTGTGTCTCAGCTAGCCCTCATTTCAGATCACACGATGATGTTGTCATGTGCTGCTCTTGCCTCACTATTCAAGTCCAGTTGCTAGTATAATTATATATGAACAACTAATTGGGGGGACTACCTCTTGAGTTAGTGCAAATTATTGCACATTATGTAGTGGTTGCATGTGTAGGTCTTGAATGCTTTGCCACACACACACGCGCACACATGCACACATACACACACACACACACACGCACATGCACGCATGCACACACACACGTACACACACACGCGCACGCACACACACACACACATGCACACACACACACGCATGCACACGCACGCGTACACACACACACACACACACACATGCACGCATGCACACGCACGCGTACACACACACACACACACACATGCACGCATGCACACGCATGCGCACACACACGCATGCGCACACGCACGCACGCACACACACACACACACACGCACACGCACGCACGCACACACACACACATGCACACACACACACACACACACACACACACACACACACACACAGCTACTGAGCCCACTCAAGAACCTGCAGCTACTACTATTGGCCCGACGACGATGACAACTGACCCTGGCCCTGTTCAAACAGGACAGCCTGTGCTACCAATACCTACCAGGACCTCTGGCTAGCCCCCGCCCCACCTGAGTGTGAAAACAAGTTTGTAACTTGAGCTAGGAACAATGTTTCTAATGAACAAGTTTGTAATTTGGTTTGTAATGATGATCTAGGAGAGTATGTGTGTGAAATGTCTGTCAATCACCGTGATAGTCGTGGTACCAGACCCCTGCATGGTTCGCTACCAAGAATGTATAGGTGCACGTAACAGATAAAGAAGTCACCGCCTGAGCCTCATAAGGTAGGCGTGTTTGGAGAGGTGGTGTCCAGGAGGGTAGTACTTTTCATAAAAGTCCAGACAGTAGCACTCAGCCTTGAAGCCAAACTGCTGGTAGAGCAACATGGCTGGATTGTCAACGGACACATGCAGAGTAATGTCCTTCCCCATGCAAGTCTGCACAAGGTGGTAGAGCATCACCCTCCCAATCCCAGCATGGCAAAAGTCAGGGTGGACAACCAGAAACGAAATATAGGCTTCGTTGACTTTTACATCAGGTGTCATGAACCCACAGCCAATGACCAGCCTGCCGTACAGCACCACTACTGTGAAGTCAGGGTACTGGAGGCACTCAGAGAGGTCCACAGGCCAGAAAAAGTGGGAGACAAACGCATTCACTGCAGACAAGTGGTGCGGCTGTAGGTAGCAAAAGTCCACTGACTTGGTAACATACTCCGGAGTATCACACATACCCTTGCAGCCAAACATCTTTTTTCTGTGATGTTCAACCACCTCTTGAAGTACCCTCAGTTTGAGTGGCCTCAGTTCTGAGGTTCTGAAGATGTATGGCTTCAGGACTCGGGCAGTGTAAGGACTGGTGAGAGGACGCAGGCAGCTGCCTACTCCAGTGAGGTAGTGTTCAAAGCAGGTGTACTCTGGAGAGAGAGGCCGTGAGAGAACGGGGAGAAGGCTGAGGTGGTCCAGGACATCGTTCCCTTGAACGGTAGGAGGATCTGTCAGACTGGAGTTTCCATTGGGTTGCTCTTTCCTCAGCTCTGCGCTGCTCTCTGGCTGCAAAACTGGTACAATCTGCTCATAATAAGGCTTGCTCTCATCCACAACATATCTTGCTGTTTCCGTCAAGACTCTGCAAATATGAGTATCCAAGTCAAATGGAGCCAGAGCATGTCTTCGTTGCAGTGCTCGTACCTTGAGTTTCCTCACCATGCGGCTGGCCTTCGGGTGCACCATAACTGCCCGCTGGTAGTGTAACATATTCTCCAGGAAGGCTTCCTCCTGCCTCTCTGACATCTTGCTCAGATTGGGATCTGGCTTCTCCTCATGCCGGGGAGGCCACACAAGTTTGACTGTACATTTAGGTGGTGGCTGTTTCTCCACAGATGCTGATACGGTCAAAGACTTCTCAGAGTATGTTTGGAGGGTCTGCTGAGCAGAGTTACATTTCACCTTGGGCATACTATCACTGACAGTCAGCTTGGAGCGTTTCACACTGTTCCCTTGAGTCCCCCCCTCTGTCACCTGAGCATTTCCACAGCTCCTCTTTCCAAGTATCTTTCCCTCTGTCCCAGTGCCTAGGGCGACATGTAAATCAGGAGGGGTGAGCTTGCTCAGAGACCACCATCCATGTTCACCAAACTGGTTGAAGCCTGAGGAACAAGAAGTAGGGTCAGTTCCAATGGCTGGGTGGTTAGTGTACAGACCGGACAACAACCAAGAACTTCTGCTGCCGTACCTGATTTGAAGATGGCTGGGCAGTGTACCGAGAGGGTGCCAGCAACAGTGCTGTGCCAGGACTGGGTACGTTTGCGGTGGGGCATGAGGCGGGACCAGTTGGCCTGGATGAACCCACATATGTCCTCATTCCATCGGAAGAAGCCACGCCTTCCTCCTTCCCGGACCATCAGGTTATACAACACCAAATGGGTCACATGCACCCTAGAAAACAGAATAGCACTTTCTTTGAGGGAGTTATGGCATGAGTACACTCTGGAATAATGAACAAGGGGTAGTCACAGGTGACCTGTTGAAACATTTGTAAACGGGGGAACCTTGATCAGCAAAGAACACTTGATTGGTTGGTCAATCCCTTCTGAAATGCTTAGTCATTTGGTACAAAGGACGAAATGTTAGTCATGTCTTCTTTATAGTCAGAGAAAATCTGTTGATTTGAAGTTATTCACAGCTCGTAGAGTAGGTTGATCATTCTGGCTGTAAATGCTTCTACAGGTGAGATGTGACTAGTCCATAAAGACTGCATGTCAAAATGTGGTCAATAAGAGAAAGATTTGCATCAGAAGAAGATGACAGAGGACAGTGATACTGGTAACTAGTCTAGTGTAGCCAGAGCTAGTCTCACAAGCCAGAAACAGGTCTGATACCAGTCTGCCAGAGCATGCTATAATTTCTGCAGCTCTTGCATGTTGCTAGCAGTATGTGGCAGTATGCTGGATGGTGTTGGTGTACAACGTCTCTGAAAATTTACCCCCTCACCACCCTCACCATTGCAGGTTAGGTCGGGAGCACTGCTCATTGCCTAAAGGGCTGCAAAAGGCACAGGTGAAGTTGAACAGCTGATCTCCCATGAGGGCCGGTGGGCGCTCTCCCTTGAGGCAGATGAGGTGGAAGAGCCCCTGACATTTGTGGCACTCCAGCGGTAGCCACTTGTCTCCCGAGGACACAGCGACCTTCCCGCAGTACCCACACTCCTGCATATCACCAACACACGTGTAGGCTTCTAACCGTCTTATTCCCATACTACATACCGCAGCATGGGAATGAGAAAATGACCTAACTGTCCAGATTTTTTTTTCTCATATTGTAAACACAAAAAAGAGAAACAAAAATAAACACATACAATGTACAAATGCCTGAAGGGTTTCATGTCGCACAAAGTTCAGATAGCATTGTTGGACGTTTCAGTTTGGACAAAATCACATTCTACGTACTGGCCGTTGTTAGCTACAGTGTCTGATGAATGGGAGAGATAGGTATAATCTGCTAGCACCCTGTGGAGGAGAAAGAGAGACAACTGACCCAAAAATTATTGCAGAACTTTAGTCTGAGTTGCAGCCTTTCAAAGGTGATGTTCTTCCACTTACACCTAAGCTCTCCCCAAACATAAACTTTTCAGAAGCTGGGCGGGACTTGGGAATGAGACTATTTCTCCATTTTGTGCAAAGTAACACCACCTGATACTTGCCAAAACTTTTTAGGTGTACACACATGTTCATCATAAAGTAGCAATCAGAAATTCACAAACAATAATGTAATGTGTTAATCAATATGCGGTACTTACATGATTTGGATGAATATGTAACGTTCCCAGTCCTGACTTCTACAAATAGTGCTACAGAAGAATTGAGAGCCAAGAAATAAAGACGAAACTCCTGATAAAGGAACGACTGACTTACAATACTCTCTTGGCACTTGACTCCTTGAAAGTAGCATTCTGAACAACTGTTACCTGTGTGGGAAAATCAATAGTTGTTACTGGGAAAATCAATAGTTGTTACTGGGTAAATCAATAGTTGTTACTGGGAAAATCAATAGTTGTTACTGGGAAAATCGATAGTTGTTACTGGGAAAATCAATAGTTGTTACTGGGAAAATCAATAGTTGTTACTGGGAAAATCAATAGTTGTTACTGGGTAAATCAATAGTTGTTACTGGGAAAATCAATAGTTGTTACTGGGAAAATCGATAGTTGTTACTGGGAAAATCAATAGTTGTTACTGGGAAAATCGATAGTTGTTACTGGGTAAATCAATAGTTGTTACTCTGTCCTGTAGTGTAGTCGCATCCCTTAACAGGAAGTGCCACTGCTGCTTGTGTATGTCCAGAACAAATAGTTACAAGTGACACATTCCCATTATTGGTATACTCTAACTGCAAAAAGAACACTTGAGTTGTCCTGTAGTGTTGGCATATCCCATAACAGGAATTGCTACTTTGTTGTTCGTACTTTGAAGTACATAATGTCTCTTTCCACTAACAGATTTTGTTGCTCTCATATTGATGGAGAAGGGAGGATAGGAGGTAAGGCCCACCCGTGTGAGCAGGCTACTCAGAGTGACATTCAACGCATTCACTTTCACTGGAAAGAAATTGGAGTTCTTTATTTTAATCTGTGTCTGTTTGCGTGTGTGTGTGATGGAGGGAAGCAGCACATTGTTCACAGTAAAATGTCTCCAAGTATACCTTTGTGCCTACATCACTAGTTGTATCCAGCAGGTCTCCACGACTACAGATTTGTATCAATTAACCATACAAGTGTAACCATGTGTAATGTATCAACACAGAAGCAAAAGGCTGGGGAAGGAGGGAGACACCGTGAGAATGAGAGAGAACCAAAATGAAGTTGTGCTTCTGCTAGAAGATAGTCTCATATCGAATAAACCAACAAACAAACAAAAAATTTATGTGGTCTGGGCACAAAGCTAACTAGAAGATTGTCTTTGCTATTTGCTTTGAACCGTACTAGGTTGTGTGTGAGTGTATGCTAGACTTGTTTCCAGTCCTCCACAACAGTTTTCATTACTTTCACCACTTGCAGTTACAAAAGTGCTTTTCGTACTGCAAGTAGTGAAGCTGTAACAGAAGAGTGGGAGTGTACGCACCATTAGTCAGTTATCCTCACCTGCATTTCCAGAATGGCCAGCTGTTCCGAGTCGTTGGTATGTTGCAAGTTGACCCAGTTGTTGGTGCTGTTGGTCTGCACTATCGAGATTTCAACATTACGTGGGAACAGGAACGCAGTCAACAGTCCACCGATGACCAGGAGCAGCAGGGATACCAGGATCACATATAGACAGCTGTGAAGAGATACATGAAATGGCTAACAAAGGTTCATTTTAAGCCATTATCTTTGAGGAAAGTGAGAGTGTTAGATCAGGGGTGTTATTTATGAGGCAGGAGGATGCACTTCGCTTGGCTAATAAGGAGTATAGCTTTGTATTACGGTGATCCTTATACTAGTATCATACCTGCACAAGAAAGGAATTCTACTAGTTGGGTGCATTGCTGGAGCCATAAGAATTATTGGCAGTAGCAGTTTTAACTCTTTAACAACCGTAGGCTATTTACTGGAAGTCTTTATTAAGCTATGGATACCTTCCTTGGTCCGTATTTCCACTTCTGCTTGGAGCTAGCACTGGAAACTTGAGTCAAAGCTTTATTGACACATCCTCTGTGAGTTCATGACCTACCCACTCATTACCGAGTGTTCAATAGTCAGGGCCCTCCAACCAGAGAATGCTCCTCCGGACTAAAAGCTGCCTAAAATGCCAGAAATGGAGTCTGTACAAGGTGAAAGGAGCATTTTCTATGCCCGTTTGTGCAAGAAGGCAGACAAATGGCCCACCTGGCATTGACCAGGGCTTTTCTACAGGCAGCTGCAACGGCCGCCATGCACTGTCAGCCAGAGCGGTGCACCCACCCACCTCCCCCTGTCCCACCCTTTCTGCTAGCGCAGAACCTATCTTCAAAACGGATTGCGCCAACTGATAACATGTGGTCAAAAACTGACAATGCCAAAAGGCGTCATCGGTTGTTAAAGTCACACTCTTAACAGAGAGAGGAAGATAAACTGCAGTCACTGAACTGGTACCATGCTGACATGACCAATCAGATCCATGTTCTGCAGCCGTCATGTGGTAGCATTTGCATCACAAATAGGACGTGAGGGTGTTTAATCACCTAACTGCACATAAGCTCCCAGGCCTTTGAGTGGGCAATACATGTGCATTGCATACTGGTATTGAGAGAGTCTTGCACAGTGACTGCACTAGAGGGCGTCCAGGCATATCTGGACACCTACCAGCTAAATGTGGACACCTAACTACTTCAGAACAACCTACCTTGGCATCCACATTGGCTGCCAAGTGCTGGGCATAAACAATGGACTGCACATTGCATTGCTTACATGCTCAATCAAAGTGAATGTACTATATAGTTACAATCCAGTCAAGACCATGGCATTGAAAACAGCTACTCAAGCTGCTTTCGCATGTGCTTTCGGATGCCCAGCTCTCTGGTCTCGCATACCATTTGAACCATGAACATACCTCTCAACAGGCAATGACAGGCAATGCCCCAACTGAGACATGCCATAACCAATGACAAAAGCAGACACGTGACAAAGTGGGACAGCCAGCTGTCAGATATAGATCACGTCCCACAAAATTTGGTTTAAACAACTTCCCATTAATAACCCCCTCACTCACGTTCTTCTTGGCTTCAATCTCTTGTCATTGTACGGGATCAACGCCACAAGCTCATCTTGTTGGCCTGCATGTGTGCATGTTGTCAGGTGACTCTGCCTAAACATTAATGCCTGGAAACGAGGCTGAGTTTATGAATCCTCACCCTTGGGAATCCTTCCCGTGCCCTGGCAGGTTGGACACGTCCCTCCAGATTTGAAGTCGAAGACAGAGGGTCTCCAGCGTGGGTGCTTTTCGGGTGGCCTTCCCTTCGTCATAGTGCCGTAGCTGCACAGCTCCTCTTCTTTGGCGTCACTTGAACTCATGACATTGATTGATACATGGTATATAGCACCTTTAGATTTATGTGTCGATCGGACGACAAGCTGCGAGCATAAGGGGAGTTTTATGTTTACGCGGTATAAATTATTTCGCAAACTCCCACGTATAATTAGAATGCGGAGCTCGTTACTTGTAGTCTGGTTCGCAGATCAGAGAATGGTCTGGGAACCAGACTGTGGTCGACAATGGAGTGGCAGATTGAGAAAGAGAAGAGAATGCAGTTTCTGTGGACTGCCGCTCACAAATACGCGTTAGAGTGTCCACAGCTCGCAGCTCACCTTATGTAAGAAGTCATTCAGTCCAGGAAGCCAGCTGTGTGAGTGAATGGCTGCATAGAATATGTATTTGATTCCTGTCTATGCTATCCCGTTAATTAGGGTGAGGTTTGCTGCAATGGAAAGCAAGCATATTGGTATGTACTATGTTCACCTTGTTAGCTTTTTTATGCCTAGCGTTTGTTGTTTGCAGGTTGGTTGTCCTAGAATGCAATCAGATTGGTGGAAGGCAACGCTTTACCCATTTTCATTGATATCTACTGTAATGTTCACTTCTCCCCACCAGGATTGACATATGGTGTGCGGCAATGTTTCTGCCCCAGCTGTGGCTCCCTCTTCACCCCCAATACCTCTTCTGGAAAGGTCAGAAGAAGGAGGGGAGAGAGAGGAAGAAAGGAGGAATGGTTACACAAGCCCTTGGGGAAGTGTAAGAGCTATGTGGTGAGTGCTAAGTGTTATAGTTGAGCACTGGCAGACTAAATTGCAACATTCTAGAGTGTCCCAACTCTGACTGCCCTTATGCATCCCCCCCCCCCACACACACACACACACACACACACAAACACCATCATAGGTGGTTCACTGCAAGGTGTGCAGTAAGTCATTCCGGACATCATGTGGGATGTGTCCTCAGGATCACCAAGATCACAAGTTGCCTGGAGGTTCGGCTAGTCCTGCTGTGAGCTCACCACACACACCCAGGTCAAAGCCAGCAAGGAGGTTAGTAGCCTCATTTCCTGGCTCCCACTCGTGCATGTGAGCCTGAGCCTAAGGCAGGGAGGTTAGTTACCATAGCAACATGAACCAGCTGTTGTCAATCATTGCATTGTGGTCTTCCTACAGTGCAAGCAACAAGCGTCGCTCCTCCACTCTCAAGGTTGTACTACAGAAGAGCGCTCAAGAAAAGCAGTTGATGCTGCAGGAAGCAACTGCCTCACCAAAACTGAAACAGTTTTTAACTGAACTGAAATAAAGTTGATCTCTCAACCCAGCCATATTTATCTGGTGGCTGGGAGAGGGGGGGGGGGGGGGGATTGGGTGACCCAATCCTGTTTTATGGTTATGCATGAGCCTGCAGAAGCCATCACGAACATGTGCTAGCCTCGTTCCCAGGCTCCGCCCAGCTTTCCGTTGCCTCCACCATGTACACTCTTGCATGTACGTGGATTGTTCTATTCCACGATTTGCTTGATTCCGGAACGAGACCTGACGTTGCGGTAAGTGGCCTGAGCCGCAACACCTGATCGGTTTAACATGGTGTGGGCGAGTGTGTGAGTGATGCCATGGATTGGGGTCTTGCCTCGCGAGCTGTGACTTTATTCTCCATCGGTGAGGAGCTTTGCATAGAACAGAAAGGCTATAGGCTGCACATAGATTTGCTAGCAAGCTAGATATACGTACTGTGTAACTACTGACAAGAATACTCCTTTAGCTGCAAACAGCTGAGCCTTCCAGAGGCCTAGCTTCAAACCTAAGCACATCTAATGTAGCATCAACACGATCAAGGGGCAATCAGCCTGTAGAAGCACTGATTAAGAACGGAATACATGGCACCGGAAATCGGAATTAGTTAGAGCACAGGTAGGGTAAGGGTTAGGGTTGGGTAGGTGAACAGGATTTCCGGTTCCTACTGATTCTCAAGAATTTTGATCAGGCAAAAATCACCCTTGATATCTTGATCATTCCTCCTGAAGGTTGTGATCATTTAATTTAGGCCAGGCAAAGTATTTAGCATCGCCACTTACTCAATTTGCTTACACGTTGGTGGTAATTTATTCGTTAAGTAGTAGCAAACGCTAATTTACTCAGCAAACCTATTCGCTACAGTCATTTAAACTCGGTGTGTCATAGTTTGGAAGGCGATAATAACAGTTGACGCACAGTTCAAACAAAGTGGATGCTAATGCAAAACAATAAAACTACTTTGCATGGCCAAAGCTTGTATCACTCAATTTACTGCAGTTTATAAAATTGTAGCCCCACCTCCTTAAAACCTGGGTCATTTTGATCCCTTGATTGGCTCATAAAAAGTATGTGTACATTGATTGCTTGATCCCCCTTGCAAATGCTTCTACACACAAGGTTTATTCCTTGGTTACGAGTCAGAAGTTAGTACTAGCTATAGCCAATGGGCTGTGTAGCAAGAAGTCATACCCTCTTCCTACATGTCCTGGGTACAAGACTATATTTAGTATCGTTGTCTCCTCTCTCCTCATCTCCTTCAGGAGCTGCACTGATGCTGGCCCTAAATCTCTTCCTACCAGACTCTCCTGGTTGGGTGGTGGTCCCACTCTCGGCCTCTGCTGCCACCTGTATTGGGCTGCTCTACCCTTATGTGCTGGGGGAGGACAAGGATGCCCCGGATGGCTCCAAAGTGATGAGATGTGTGGCTGTCTTCGTCGGAATCTACCAGGCTAGCATTGTATCTTTTTATGGAGTCAGACTGCTGTCCAGTAAAGCGGGACAAAGGACCCACCTAATGCTGTTATCTGTGGATAAGGCTGCCTCTTTCCTGGGCTGCAGTCCTCTTTGCAGGTGTGGGGTAGGGAGGGAGTGGCCCTGGAAGAGGTTTGCCTCCTGTAGTTCATTCTGTTGACCAACCTATGAATGGATTACCTTAACAGCTGATTTCTAAGAAAATTGACTTCTCTAGTTACTTGGACTTGGTTGTGACACTGGCAGCACTAGCAGTGGGGATGTGGTGGCTGTTTGACCGTTCAAGAGCCGGGCTGCTTGTCAGTTCTGTATTCACACTGGTGTCCATGGCAGTCACACATCTTCTTGTCACCTTGTCTCTCATCAAGTTAGTCTGGGTTTGTTGGTATCTGAGGCTTTGGCTTCTTGTAGATGGTGTTCAAACGGCAAATAAGCATTCTACTTCTGGAGGGCAATTACACAATCAAGAGGCAGCTGCAGATGGACCTTTTGCATTGAAAAAAGCAGTTTTTTTTTAAAAAATCTTTCAGCGCTGATGGTAAGGGCTCGATGTAGTGTGCTTCCTTGCCTGTATTTGCACACAGCCACAGTGTACTGAATGCAGACCCTGACTCTTGCCCTCCAGAAGTGAAGCCACGCCCCATGAAAACCGTCTACACTTCTGTGTTGATCTGAACCAAGTGACTCATGGACCAACTTGCATGTGAACAGTTGACGATTGTCCCTCCCTTCCTCTCCCCTCCTCACTCTTCAAGGTCAACAGACCCTGTGTTCCTCTACTCACGACTGTGGTGCATCTACTTTTCTGGAGCCATTACATTTGGCACAATAGGGAGAAGACTAATAGCAGGAGACTAGCTGACACCAACTCTAGGTAGGGAAGACAGCTAGCTTGATCTGTAAATCTTGGTCATGTCTCTGATGTCCTCCTTCAACACACACACACACAACTGTAGGTATATTTATTTGTCCTCCAAAGCCAACAGAGCTATAATCGGTCTTGGGCCGTTTCTTTGCGTTCTAGCTCTCAAGTCCAATTGTACAGTATGCTGTACCCACCATTCAGATCATTATATCTACCATGCATATAAACTATGCATGAAAATTTTTACTACATTGTGATTCGTTTATGTATCAGTTAATGACCTGCAGTCCCAAATGATCTGGGGGCGGGGCTAGTGTTCTTATTAGCGCGCACCATTATGGCTGGGCCAGTGATCTACGGACTGGAGTTTCAGGTACTGTCAACTCTTGATGCAGTGTACGCGCTGGCATGTAATACCAGTACCTTGTGTAGGCTGCTGCAGTGAATCAGTGTACATATGGGCCGCGTTAGGTGCGTCAAGGAGTGCTTGTCCATCATTTTCTCCTAATTTGCCCCTCCAAATTTAGCTATCTCAAGACTTCTTCAGCTACCCAATTGATCTCCTTTATAATCTGGCAATGTATATGGCTGGTCAATTTACACCTGCACCACAACTCTCCCCTACCTCAGGGCCGAGCGCTGACAGCACGCTCCTTGGCTGCCCGTGTGGGTGAGACTGACCGCATCCACTTCCTCTGTGGAACACAGTCACTGCAGCATGAGAATCAGGTTAGCCTGGTACATGAGAGGAGAGTTGGCGACATTGGCAATGAGTTACGTACACCTCCCTTTAGACCACCTTTCAGTGGTCTCACAGGCCAGACTCTCGCCATGATAGTCTCATTCCCAGACTACTTGTTGGGAGAGAGCAGGGTCTGGGTACTAGACTATCCCCGTGAGAGTGTGGCCAGTGAGAGTATATCTCTATCCTCGCATATCACTCCTCACACACACCTCATCCACAAAGGTACACTTGCTCGACTACAATGAGGAGACAGGAGTATTGGACAAAACAGTCTTCATGCATCCACCAGGAGAGATATGGTATGACTGTGCATAGTTAGTGCAGGCTTGTTTCGCCCTGTTGTCGACCAAAGCATTAAGGGGATGTGTTGGCAAAAGTTGCTGATCTTACAGAGGACCCTCCTTCCATTGATGCAGGAGCCAATTAAGAAGCTACTTATGTTCCTCCCTCCCTCCCTCCCTCCCTCCCTCCCTCCCTCCCTCCCTCCCTCCCTCCCTCCCTCCCTCCCTCCCTCCCTCCCTCCCTCCCTCCCTCCCTCCCTCTCTCCCTCCCTCCCTCCCTCCCTCCCTCCCTCCCTCCCTCCCTCCCTCCCTCCCTCCCTCCCTCCCTCCCTCCCTCCCTCCCTCCCTCCCTCCCTCCCTTCCTTCATTCAGGCACCTGAGCACTAGTCCAGCAGACCGAGACTTGCTTTGTACGTGTTTCAGCGAGGTGGTGGAGGGAAAGGTGGTGAGGGCTGCTGGGCTATGGAAGGTTGGGGAGGAGGGGGGAGACCCTTCTCCTCTCGAACATCTCTGCCAGCTCAAACAGGAGGGAAACATGAGATGGTGGGCTTAAAAAGTATTGTACTTCTACTTTTATTTTCTCTGTATTTTTGTTTTTTTTTGCAAGCAATCATCCTCCTTCTCCCCCCTTCCCTCCACAGCGCAGTGTGGTACCCTGGCCCCTCTGCTCAGCTGGTGACTGCGGATGACAAACAGCTGACCCTCTGGAAAGTCAAAGGAGACACAGCTAAGGTAGCAGTCTACACACCCAGTATAAAGCTCAAGGGGCAGTCAATCAGCATGTCTCTTGTCCTGGTCTGCCACAGCCTCACTCCAGTCTAGCTCTGGAAGGGCGGGGCCACACAGTCTACTCCACTCTTGCATGGAACCCCCACCACAGCTGTACCCAGGTGCTCTGTGGTGTGGACGCCAGTGTCAAGGCCTGGGACACCAGAACAAACAGGTTGGCAGGAGCTGCTCGTGTCCGACCTAGCCACATTTCCACACACGCTCCTCCCCACATTTTGTTGCATACTGAATGTGACAAGTCATCTCGTGCCCAGACCCTCCACATGAGAAAGGGGGTCACATGAAACGGTCCAATCTGAGATTTCAAATCAGATTGCAGAATGCGTAATTATATGTGTATGATGTAAGCAATCATATTTTGAACTGAGTTTGAGGTAGCACATACTTGCCTTGCAGCTTGTTTTTGGGTCTGGGACAAAAGCTAGGATGGGGCCTGGGAATGAGACTAGTTCATGTATGATGGAGGACAGTCCGTACCAAGGTGGGAGAGTAGGCTCTCACTAAATTGATCTCTCTGTCTGCCACACAGGGTATCATTCACCATGGAGGTACCCCACGGTCCATGTGTACGGGGAATGGACTATAACCCCAACAAGCCCTACCACTTTGCCTCCTGTGGCGATGACTGTATGGTGAAGTTCTGGGACTCACGCAAGCTGGAAACACCTCTTGCAACCAGACAGGATCACTCCCACTGGTAACTAACTTGTTTCCAGGCTCTTGTGCATGGGCCACATGAGAGCCTAGCCTTGTTCCCACTTCCTCTACGAGAAAGAGCCTGGGTACGAAGCTAATAAGATCCTAGGAGCAAGGCTACCGACTGATACATGAGCTGTATGGTGGGCTCAGCTGACTAGATGCCCGCCTCATAGGCTAATAAGATCCTAGGAGCAAGGCTACCGACTGATACATGAGCTGTATGGTGGGCTCAGCTGACTAGATGCCCGCCTCACATGCTAATAAGATCCTAGGAGCAAGGCTACCGACTGATACATGAGCTGTATGGTGGGCTCAGCTGACTAGATGCCCGCCTCACAGGCTAATAAGATCCTAGGAGCAAGGCTACCGACTGATACATGAGCTGTATGGTGGGCTCAGCTGACTAGATGCCCGCCTCACAGGCTAATAAGATCCTAGGAGCAAGGCTACCGACTGATACATGAGCTGTATGGTGGGCTCA
Organism: Agelas oroides; assembly: GCA_949130485.1. Taxonomy (NCBI): domain Eukaryota; kingdom Metazoa; phylum Porifera; class Demospongiae; order Agelasida; family Agelasidae; genus Agelas; species Agelas oroides. The sequence goes on along the minus strand of OX422186.1, from coordinate 9,558,013 downwards.
GCTGACTAGATGCCCGCCTCACAGGCTAATAAGATCCTAGGAGCAAGGCTACCAACTGATACATGAGCTGTATGGTGGGCTCAGCTGACTAGATGCCCTCCTCACATGCACGCACACAAAACACACAGGGTTTGGTCTGTGCAGTTTAATCTGTTTCATGACCAGCTTTTGTTGACGGCAAGCTCTGACAGCCAGGTCATGCTCACACGTATGGCTTCCATTGCCTCAGAGCCACTACGACACATTGAAGAGGAGGAGGAGGAGGAAGAGAACCTGTAAGTTTGTAGACAAATGTGGCAAAGAGCATTGGCAGTCATCTGTCTCATGCATAGTGATGGAAGGTGAAAAGCTGCCATACATCCAGAGGGTTGAGCCACAGATACTTTTGACCATTGAACTGTGACCACCAAACAACCACCAGTCCTCATAGTCCTTTCTATGTACTGCACAGGTTGGTATATACTGAATGCTTCAGTCACACACCAACCATTCAGTACATGGGTTCAATTCCTGGTGACTGCCAGTTTTTTCTTCCTTCTATTTTTGCCTCATCAATCCAAACACTTCAAGATGTTCAAAGCATGGTTTCCTTCTTCCCTTAGTCCCACCTCCCCTCCCCGCGACGAAGTGATCCATTGTTATGAGGAGCATGAAGACTCAGTGTACTCTGCTGTGTGGAGTGCAGCGGATGCATGGGTGTTTGCCTCTCTAAGCTATGATGGCCGTCTCGTCATCAACCATGTGCCCAGCCAAGAGAAGTTCTCCATTCTCACATCCTAGCCACAGAACAGATACGGGCAATTAATGTTCTTACAAACACATTACCCCATCCTACATTAAAAACCAGAATTATGTTGATCAAACTGATAGTAACTGATACTTGTGGTAGTATAGCCTCGTTCTCATCTGAAAATTCCGCAGGCCTGGGAGCCAGTGTTGTTTTAGTTTAATGTTCGGACTAATTAAAAACTACAACTAAACTACTTTAAAATCACCAAAAAACAGTAGTTAACTACAACTAAAAGTAACGATATTGGCTCTTTTTAGATTTAGTAATTGTTATAACTAAACTAACAATTACAATCTGTAGTCTAATTAAACTAAAACTAAACTACTAGTGGACTGAGGTAGCATTAATTTTAGTTTTAGTTAACTAAAACAACACTGCTGGGAACGTGGCTTTTGGTGTAGGAGAACCAGCAGTAGTATAAAACTAGAAATGCAGGTACACAAAATACAGACCAGAGAGAGAGGAGCGTGGTGAGGGTGAGTAATACCAGGAGCCTATGTGTATACAAAGTTAGAATAGTTTCTGTTCCAGTATTTCACATATCATGTGTTCCCGAATCTTTGGCATGTCACGCTGTGTGTGTGTGTGTGGATGGATGCATGAAATAGGGCTGTGGTTAAAGTTGGAAGAGAGGGCAAGAGGGAGTATCAAGACTTACTTGTGAGAATGTGAAGGGGACACCACTGGCGATGTGCCGAGCATACTGTGAAGAGAATGGTACAAGAGGAATAAGCCTATTCACCAACAATAGCTATAGTACAATTTCATTGTGGCTGGTGTATGAAATCTTAGGAGCATATATGCATTGTCTCCCAGACCAATCTGACCAGCATCATTGCTGTAGGCTGACATGAGCTGGATACCACTGAGGATGGCGGTACCTCGGGACAATACCAGCAAGAGCCAACACTCACACTGTGTGGTGATACCACTGAGGATGGAGGTACCTCGGGACAATACCAGCAAGAGCCAACACTCACACTGTGTGGTGATCACTCACCATGCATGTGAACACCCCACAGTCTGACCCGTTCTCTTGGTTTGGGATGTTCTGTGTATTCGGAAGCAGAAGGAAGAACACGGTATACTACAGCAGGCCAGTTGTGCAGTGTGATCCCCGACATACCTTCGGAGTATGGTTTGTCCAGTTGCTGATATCGTACTCCATCTGTTTCTTGTCCTTTGCCTCAGCCACCAGGTAGTCTCTGAACAGGGGACAGAGTGATGAGAAGCCAGTAACTTTTGCAGACGTTTTGACTGAATGCTTCAGTTGTCATCAGGGCAAAAGTTTTCTGATTTCAAATTGGTAACAGAGTACCTCTTCCTATCTATGCAGGAGCCAACTGATGATGTGCCAAGAGCACGAGAAATAACTCCACAGAGAAGAAAAATAGGGTTGCAACTGGGGCTTGAATCTGAATATTAGTCAAAAGCTCTTACCACTAAGCCACTTAGATGAGGAATATACAAAAGTAGTAGCCTCGTTCCCAGGCTCTCCCCGCGTGCGAACAAAAAATCTGTACTGCAAGCGACGGAAAGCTGGGCGGGGCCTGGGAACAAGGCTACAAGAGTAGCCAAAAGAAGCTAGTATTGTCTCAGCCAAATTCCAGCTTCTAAACGTTTCAATTGCTGTGCACCTCAGTCTGTTGAGGCAGGACAGGTTCCTTCCGCCCAGAGAGTCAAAGTACTGGAACTGCTGCTGACGAAAGTGGATGGTGGCCAGACACCAGTGCATGCCCAGGTGGATGGGGATAAGGATGATATTGTGCGCAAACACATCCACCTTGGGAAGGGACAAGGGAGATGGAGGGTACATTCTGAAGCCATGTTAGACACAGTTAGATTAAACCCTTAGTGCCCCAATGAAAATGCATCCACTGTGGCCACTGGCCACTATGTAGAGAAGGGGAATGGGCAACAGGGAGGATGTGTTCTGATTAACACAAGTCGCAGGAAGGTGGGGGAAATGTAGTACCTTCTTTGTCCACCTCCGGACGCCGCTGTAGCCTGCTGAACAGAGCTTTGGGTAGAAGAAGGAGCTCATCACATGCACCTTCCTCTCTCCACCGTTGCCACTGCGCTCAGCAATCAGATTGAAGTAGAAGTTGATAACCTACGTGGATGTACACATGCACAATCATTATCACACCACTGCAATCATGAAGAGCAGTTTGCCAGGCCTGATCAGCTCAGCATAAACAGAAAAGATCAATACGGACCAAAATCATGGTGTCTGGTGTAGTGTAGCACGACTGAGCTCTCTGCTTCCTTCCTACCTCGTCATTGAGCCATTGTAGCCCAGTGAGTGTGAACATGTCGGAGCGTGCAATGCGGATCCTGAAACGTTCAGACAGACAATCTGAAGCGCTCCCTCGCCCAGTAGCCGCTGCAATCTGTGATGGAGGATGCAGTCAGAGCCAACCCTACACGACACAATCAACACACACTGAATACCTTCTGCTTCTGTTCAGCAGTCAGTTCCAAATCCATCTGCACAAAAAAACACATCACCATGATATCCGATACTGTCACAACCTTAAACTTTTTGTAATGGCTAAATATCTATATACCCTTTCAGGGAATTGGGACACCTTACTTCCCCCTCACCTCTTTCACAGCTGGCTCCTCCACTGCAAGAAGCCCCAGTTTCCTCCTCATCTTTTCTACCCTTTCCTTCTCTACCTTCTGGCGATCCTCACGATTCACACGCACATAGTTCTCCAGTACTTCTCCCAGTGCTTTCCTATCCTCCATCGCATACTGGGAAAAGGGGAATAGAAGGAAGGGGTGGTCGAGAGACAGACGGGGTAAAGAGTGCACAGAGGCTAGCTCGTATGAACCTTGTGTTCCTGTTTGAGGGTATCCAGCCGCTTTAAGCTGACTATGGGCTCCAAAGGAAGGATGGCCATTGCAGGAGATGTCTGGACACCCCTGTTTGACAAACTACTAGTGGTGAGCGTATGCTCGTGTGGGTGAAGGTGGGAGGGACCATGATGGGAGTAGTGCTGCCATTGTGGGCGCTGTGGAGGTTTCTCCTGAGGCTGTCTGCCACCACGTGGTACTGGGAGTGTGTGGGAGTGAGCTGTCGTTGATGTGTGTCTCAGGTGGTGAGAAGGAAGGGTGGGAGAGGAGAAAGCATGAGAGGAGAGAGTGTGAGATGGTGTAGGGTGATCTGGAACAGGAGGGTGGGAGGGAATGGAAGAGCGATGAGGGAAGGAGGTAGGACAGAAGGGGGTGGAGTGGAAGCGTGGAGCATTGAAGGTTTGGGAGGGTGCTGCCACAGTGTCCCTGCAAGCAGGATAGTAATATAGTACACATCATGAAATCAGTCTGCTGTGAAGTGGCTACCTGAGACCATCCTACCTTGGTGATGTGGGGCCAATCACTTCAGGATGCAGTAACGGTGTGAACAGTGAGGGTGAGCGAGCAGGGGAGGAGGAGGGAGAGGAAGTGTGGCCGTAGAGAATCTGGTTATATTGTTCTCTGTCACGAGCTTGCTGTCTCTGTGATGTGTGTACATGTAGGAATACATGGGGGGGTATACACATGGGAAGGGGAGGGGGTGGTACATGCTGGAAGATTTAGCCATGGTAGCCTACCTCTCTTAGTACACTGGGTCTGCTCTGAGATGAGCGCTGAAGGGTTTCTGAGAAAACAAACAAACAAACACAATGGTCTGGGTTAGTTGATAGGAGACAAGTAACACACCAATCTCAACCGATCACTCCATCAGGTGTTCACCTTTCAATGGGAGCTCCTTCACTCGTGGTACAGTGAAATGGTGCTGCTCTGGCAACTTGTGAGCAGGTGTGGGTGTGTGGAGGGAGGTATGTCCCTCAGGCAGCCCCATGCTATGAGATTCAGCACTTCCCCCTTCATCTTCAACCTGCACAATGACAGAACAAGGAAGGCATCAACTAACCTAGGAACAACATTTAACTGGATGTTGTTCACACATCTGGAATAACTTTTGCACTCACTCTTGCAGTCTGAGATGCAGGTTGTGTTTGAACAGTAGTTGTGACGGGAGGAGGGGAGGGGGAGGGTGATAGAGAGTGGCGCCACCCACTCCATTTCTTCCTGACGTAGTCCACTGCTCCCCAGAGCTTGGATGACAAATGCCTCAGTAAGCTAGGACCTAAAGGACACAAAATACCACCTACTTCAAGGGCCCATTTACTTTGTGACACAGGTTGTTTACAATAATCTCCTTACTTCTTGTTGACTGTTGTAAAGAGTCGCTTGCCCTGATTCTCTTAGAAGGTGGCTACATGTGATAGTAGTTGATGAAGTGTATACATGTAGATACATGTGAGATTTTGGATTTGAAAGTTTTGCCTGATCGAGAAACAAATAATTTACTTACTACCGTAAAAGCTTTAATTAAGGTGCCGTTAAAAAATAATACGATCTGCAAAGGCGCCTTGTTTGGAGCGAAAAAATTCTTCGGCCCCTGGGGGCGTTTTGTTTAGAGAGGCGCCTTCGAATTAGAGCACAACTGACACCTTTCCAATGAACTCGTGAAGTTCAAAAGAGCTGAGTATGGCTACACTGACAACAGTCGAACTGGAGTATGTTATACGAGGCTATCATCAATACAAGCATGTTTGGAGTCCAGAGATCAATGAAAGGCTCAACAACAGTTGAAGAACTAGTAGTCTCGAAAGTCGCACGAGTCGGGTGCGAAATCTAGAAAGCGCCCTTCACAGAGGCGCCAATTAAAGCTTTTACGGTGTGGGAGGACCACGTGTCCCCCCGGACCAGATGTCCCCCCGGACATGTGGTCCTAGGACTAGCTGTCCCCCCGGACGCGTGGTCCTAGGACTAGCTGTCCCCCCGGACGTGTGGTCCTAGGACCAAATGTCCCCTGCCAGGACAGGACGTCCCCCCACCGCGAAGTACCACCCTCACTTTCCAGTGATGGGAAGCTGGGTGCGGGGCCTGAGAACAAGGCTGGCTGAGCACTCTCATGCAGAGGACGGCATACGGTGCTTCTATTGACTAGTCTAGTTTCCAAACCGCATTTTTTGCCCCCGCCGGTCTGGAAACGAGACTAGTCAGTAGAAGCATGTAGTCTGGGCACGAGACTATCTACTGACATCAAGTTGAAGTTTTAGTTTTGGTGGACAGAATGGCCGCAGAGGATAGTGTAGCTACTTTGTAACCGCTGACTAATGGGGGGGACAACTCGTCCTAAGGGGGACACATGGGCTAGGACCAGCTGTCCTAGGGGGACACGTGGTCCTAGGACAAGTTGTCCTGGGGGACAGCTGGTCCTAGGACCACGTGTCCGGGGGGACAATTTAAGGGGGGGACATCCCATCCTATGACACCTGTATGGCCTTATGCGTCTAAACTGGTTCTCACTCACCAACACAGTAATTTCACTCGGTCCACCGGTTTCTGAGTTACTTCGCTTCACGCCTACCCTGTACATCTGTGCTTCTTAGACTCCTAAACACAATGGAAGTTCGGGAAGAGCTGGCTGTTCTGTACTGATACTGACAAGGACAAGGCGGGATAAAGCTCCAATTAGTGCGCATTAAAGTCTCAAGCCATTCTTCGGTACGGACTTGGGAACGAGACAGAATTTCCAGAAGGGAAATTCCCAAATTTGAAGCCATGTCTCGCCGTTGGCAGTTGCAGTTTGTCGTTCTTCTGGCGCTCACAGCTGTCGCTCTGGGGAAGAAGGACGGAGGAGGAACCGGTCGTGTGATGACCCTCACATCAGACACCTTTGACAGTGCGATCGCTTCTAATCCCCTGATTCTAGTGGAGTTCTATGCACCATGGTAGGTGGGGTACTCCAACTAACGCACACCTCCAGCCCCACCCGCCATATTTGCAGGCTAGGGAGTGTTAAACTCTTCCGTCTGCAGGTGTGGTCACTGCCAGCGGCTAGCCCCAGAGTATGAACGTGCAGCAGTGGAGCTTGCCTCTCACGACCCGCCTCTCCCCCTGGCTATTGTGGATGTCACTGAGGAGCCACGGTTGGCTAGCCGCTATGAGGTGATGAACTACCCCACCCTAAAGGTCTTTCACGATGGAGTTTCATACGACTATGATGGACCTCGTCATGCCAGTGGTGAGCAACCATGCATAAAGAGCTTAATTAGTCTCACAAGCCACACCCTTTGCAGAGAGGAAGGGTCTGGTCACGCTGCAGATGATCACTGAGGAACACAATTATCGAACATAGCGGTTAGATAATAAGATGCTGACATTCGCTAAACACGTGACGTAATTGCTAACCCATGACAACAGATCCTAATCTATGAAGAGCGTGGATTTCATTGGTCGCAACAACTCGATGGTTGCAGTGTGACCAGACACTTCCTCTCTGCGAAGGGTGTGGCTTGCGAGACTAGTGCTTAATTAGGTGCCCTTACGTGCATGTGAAATGTAAGGGTACATTTCTTGCAGCTATTGTGGAGTTCATGAAGGAGCAGGCCAGTCCAGAATGGCGCCCTCCTCCCAATGAGGTATTAGTCCTCACAGCAGACAACTTCACACACACTGTCAACAATGCTGAACTCATACTGGTAGAGTTCTATGCTCCATGGTAAGCCTGCAGTCCTTTAAAGACAATTTTGTCATTTGTGGACGTCTGTCATTCTTCATCTTATATACATATGAAAATAGGTGTGAACACTGCAAAACTCTTGACCCCGAGTACAAGAAAGCTGCCAGAGACCTCAAGGAACATGGCATTCTTCTGGCAAAGGTGGACGCCACAGTCGAAAAAGACCTTGCTTCTCGGCATGGTATTGATGGCTACCCAACTATGAAGCTGTTTCGGAAGGGGAGGGAGTATGAGTATGAAGGAACAAGAAAACACCATGGTAAGTGGAGGAGGCTGTAGCTAATGAACCCAGCTGTGCGTGCATGAGTGCGTGCAGACTGGATTATCTCCCTTACCAATATGCATACACATGTATATAGGCATCGTGAACTACATGCTGCAGCAGTCAGGGCCAGCCTCCACACTACTGCACAACAAACGAGAGCTGGAGCAGTTTTGGCTTGAGCACATAGATCCTGTGGTGATTGCCTTTCCCTCCAGTGAGTCTGACCAGCTGCTAACTGACTTTATGGAGGTTGCAGACAAAGGTAGAGGGGGCCCTCTGGGGTTTGCACACAGCTTCAGTGAAGAACTAGCAAAGACATACGGTGCCAAGATGGGAACTGTGTCCATTTTCAAACCACAGATGTAAGTCTGCATGGCCAAAAAACCAAATTTCATGTGTTGGACTCTTTCTCTTCTGTTCTTGCCAGGCTCCAGTCCCGGTATGAACCGGCTGTGTCTACTTTCAAGGGACGTCTAGGGGGGAATGTAAGTGAAGCCCTGCAGCGCGTGTTGGAGGCAGCCAGGCCTCTGGTGGGTCTCAGAGACTTGGAGAATCAGGACTGGTACAACAGTTACCCCCTGCTGGTAGCCTACCTTGAGATGGACAGGACAGGAGAGGGGAAAAGTGAGTTGAAGATGGCAGTGTTGGCTTCACATGATGGCCATTGTTTATTTTTCTTTCATCCAACACACACACACACACACACACACAGACATCCAGTACTGGCGTAATCGACTGCTTGGTGTGGCAGCTGCCTTTCACGGACGTATAAAGGTGGTGATGAGTGACGAGGAGGCATTTCGAAGGGAGGTAACCGTTCTGGGATTTGGAGATTCGGGGGAGGATGTGGTGGTAGGACTGTGGGGCAGTGACAGGGAGCGGTACGCCTTTTCAGGGGACATAGAGGAAGAGGAGCTGATGGAATTTGTGGAGGTCAGGGCGCCACAATTTTTGTGGTGTATTTATATATGCATAAGTTCATCATGGTGACCCTCAGTATGTGTAGTATACTGTATATCATCCTCATGCAATATGTACTATGCATTACCCTCAATACATTGTGCAATGTTTTCACTGTACTGTTCATTGTCTGTGCATTAATTGTTCTCAATACTGTCATTGTAATTATACCCTGCACATTTCCCTCAGCATACTGTGCATTATGCTCTCAACGTACTGTGCACTATGCTCTCAGTATATGTACAATAGATAAACCACAGTAGACAAGGATTTATGGTCCATAAATGACCCAGCCTGAGGGCAAGGGTTGTTTATGGCCATAAATCCCCGTTTACTATGGTTTATCTCTCCACTCTGATTGGTCCTTCTTGTTATTAGTAAACACACATGGTAGTTTTCACTATAAACAAGGTATGTTATTAGAAACATGCAAAGTAGATTACACTGTAAACAAGGTACTGTAGCTTATGGACCTACTACCTGTTATGGTAACCACAGAAACAAGGGTGAAGTGGAGAATACGGTGCATTATGCCCTCAACGTACTGTGCATTACCTGTGCATTACCCCATTCCTCAGGCTTACTTCTCTGGAGATCTGACACCCCATGTACATTCCCAGCCAAGGCCAAGGCGAAATGATGGCCCAGTGACAGTAGTTGTTGGATCAACCTTCCAGGAGATTGTGTTCAACCCAAAGGCAGATGTTTTGGTGGAGTTCTACGTGCCATGGAGCGAGCCATGCAAAACTCTGGAGCCAAAGTACAGAGAACTTGCAAAAAAATACAAGAAAAACAAGAAACTTGTCATTGCAAAGTTTGATGCAACAGCCAACGATTCCCCCACCCAGTTCGAATACTCAGATTTTCCTTCCATTTTCTTTGTTGGTGCTCAAGATGGGAAGGTGGTGAAGTATGAGGGAGAGATGAAGGAGAGGGACATAACCCGATTTCTGGAGAGGAAAGCTACATATGCATTGGGCAAGAAGGAGAAGAAAACACAACACAAAAAGGAGGAACTCTGATGTTCATGCACGATAAAGACATTAGTTTTGATACACTTGTTAAACATTTACCAAATTACATTAGTGTGATTTCAACTCTAGCAGTGAGTGTATGACAATCTCTGCTAGCTGGTCTCTGGGAGGGGACAGAGTTGTTTGCGAGTCTTAGCTGAGAGCTGGTGGGTCTTTTCGGCTTGTTTTCTCTTCTTACTAGTTGGAGTAGAGGGAGGGGGTGGTGGCAGAGAAGCTGACGCTCGGTTGCTTCTCTGTAACTCTGCTGTGAACAACACCTGCAAATAATGAATTTGTGACTGAAAGTGAGTACATGTAGAACAGCTATATAGTGCCCAGCAGTAAGACGTACTGTCTGTGCCCAGCCTGCTTTCTCACCAAATATGGAGCGAAAAAGATCACCTGATGATGGGGGAAGGTTGGCAAGTGTTTGTGCAAAAACATATGAGCATGCACGGGTACATTACCTAGACATTTCTAGGTATGTTATGGGGATGTTTATATTACCAGACACCTCTAGGTACGTTACCGGGACATTTCTAGGTATGGTTATGTGTAACTGGACATTTCTAGGATGTTCTAACTTACCCACTTCCCTGTACCTCCTGGCTGTCAATGTGCCACTGCCCTTTGTCTCACCTATCCCGTAGTCCCGCACTGCAACATGCCACACATGCGTGTCCACTGGCACTGCTCCCACGTGGTCCAGAGCCATGAGGCACACACAGTCAGCCACCTTCCCCCCTACCCCTGGCAGGTGCTGCAATGTCTCCCAAGCCTCCTTGTATAATCTATCTCTCAGGGAGGCCAGCCACTTGACTCCACCATGCTGCTCCATGATGACCCTAGCAGTCTGATGAACATACTTGGCACGGTACCCAAACCCCAGCTTCCTCAGTACCTCCTCACATCCTTCACTGGCCAGAGACTCTGCTGGAGGAAAGCTGAAGTAGTCTTTCTCCTTGTAGTGGCCCACACAGCATCCAAACTGCTGACAGAGTTTGTTGAGCATGAGTGAGATCCGAGGAACATTGTTGTTTGAAGAACAGATAAATGCTATGAGTGCTTCAAAGGGGTCTTGTCGCAGTAGCCGCACCCCCTTACAGTGTGAGGCCCTCTGCTGGAAGTTAGTGTCTTTCTCTCCCCACTGCTGGTAGAGTGCAGTAAGATCCTCCGAGATACGGAAGTAGTCCACTACTGCTTTGTGGTCCTGTGCTTGAGAGGAGGAGGATGTGTGTTGATAGTAGTAGAGGGTGGTGTGGAACTGAACCAGTGTGAACAGCCTGTAACATGTGTGCAGAGAGAAAGAGATGAGCAAGAGCAGAATAGGCAATGCACCCACCCATGCAACACATATAGCTTCACCTCTCTCCAATGGTTCCAGTCCACTCTGTCCAGCCTCCATCCCTCACCCTTCTGTCTAGTGCTAGCGGCACTGGTCCACTGTATGTGTGCAAAACATGCATGTCAGTGGTCTCTCACATATGATATCTATTCTTCTTACATGTACGTACCATGTAATCTTCCTAGCGGTCCCTGTACACAGCCCCTCTCCTGTTTTCACCCAGCGAAATGCTTGCCCACAGGAAAGGGTCAAACCAAGGGAGAGAGCATCCACACTGGGCAGCTCCACAGCATGCCACCGCCCTCCCATATCTCTCTAGCTCCGCAGTGACAGTACAAGATAGTCCAGTTTCGAATTCAATCACGTGAATACACTCACCATGCAGGTACAGATTAGTCTCGTGCCGGCGCCCAGACCCAGCCCCAGAATCGAGCCCAACGTTACCTAGTCTCGTGACCAGCCGGAAAAACCTATAGAAAATCCGTCTGGTAACGTTGGGCTCGATTCTGGGGCTTTTCTACTTACGACGGAGTTATTTGAACGTGCCAATCAAATTGTAGTATGTCCAATTATTCGGGCGGCCCACTGGCGCCCTAGCGCTTGTGCGGATGCTAATTGGTGATAATTGAAGCCATGTAGAGGTGAGAACATCCATATATGGCCGCGTTCAAACCCTGCTGACGTGTGCAAAAGCCCAAGAAAGGCGCGCAATGTTACCAGACGGATTTTCCGTAGGTTATTTCCGGCTGGGCACGAGACTAAACGTTACCAGACGGATTTTCCGTAGGTTTTTCCGGCTGGTCACGAGACTATGGGCACGAGACTATACACAGCAAAATCGTACGTTTTGAATCAGAATTGGAACCAATCTGATCCAGATCTGTACCCAGAAACGCAACAGAACTTTTTGGCAACGGGTCTGATACTGAACTGTAAATCGGATCTGTATCAGTTCTGCAGCTCTGTATCAGTTCAGCAAAAACAGCCCTAAGACATGCTGTTCGTACAGGTCTGATACAGATATGTGCGTACTGATCTGATACTGTCCTGATGCTACTGCGGTACTGGTTCAGTTCCGAAAATACGCCCGTAACAGAACTTTTTGGCAACGGAACTGTATCGGGTCAGAAAATTTTTGGCTGTGTACTAGTACAGATTGGTTCTAGGTTCATAATTATACTACAAGTTTTTCAATTTTTTCATAATTTCGCAAAATTGGGTGTACACATAATACTACAAACTATCTAGTCATGTAGTCAGGTAACACACACAGCTAGAAGGTTGTACAAGCTATACATGTAGTCTGGTAGCACACACTCAAAAAAGTCCTGGGGAATTGCATGGTTACAGGAAATCTATGAAGTGCCGTAGTTGGGAGGGGCACTTGGTGGATAGTAGGGAGGAGGGTGTTTAGCAGGTTTGTATGGCTGGTACTGGTCTGTAGCAGGTGTGTATGACTGGTAGGCAGGAGCTATTCGTGTGTGTGTGTGTGTGTGTGTGTATGTGTGAGTGTGTGTGTGTGTATGTGTGTGTGTGTGTGCATGTGTGTGTGTGTGTGTGTGTGTGTGGTGTGTGTGTGTGTGTGTGTGTGTGTGTGTGTGTGTATGTGTGGAGGGGAGGGAGAAAAAGTAGTGGTCAATAGTTAATCAAAACAATATTTTCTAATGAGAGCACTTTCGTAAACAACTGCATTCTTAATGTTTCTAAACATAGTACTAGGAATACGCATGCGCAGAGTATGCCTCGCGCAGAAGAATATCCGGAAGTATGCAAGTAGATATCCGTTGTAACCACGTGTAGCGCTAGCGTGTAGGTGCTAGGTGCTGGAGACGAGATAGAGCGATAAGATGGCAAAGCGGTCGTCTGAAGAGTTTCAGGAAGTGAGCGTAGTGTCATGCGAGTATCTGTCAGACTCTTTCTCCTTTGCCTTACTCTCTTCTGATGCAGTGTCCCTTTGTTTCCGTCTTCGCTCTCTAGCACGATCACGCTTTGACTGTTTCTGCTCCATTTCGGCTCTCGGACGATCTTTTTCACACGTCGATTGCCTCCTGCTCCCACCAGTACCATGTGGCCCCTGCTCCGTTTCGGCTCTCGCACGCGCACGATCTTTTGATCGCCTCCTGGTCGGACCAGTACCACTGACGTGGCTAGTAGTCTGGGGACGAGACCACAGAAACCGCGCCCACGCAATTAAAGTGTGACGGATATATATATATATATATATATATATATATATATATATATATATATATATATATACATACATACAAACGCGAGCTGACTACACTGCACGATTAGTAGCCTCGCGCTAAGGCGCTCGGCAATTACCTGCAGCTGAAATGACAGTGGTGGTAGTAGGTGGTGCATACACCACCCTCCGGACCACATAGTGCCTACGGTAGCCATAGCCTGCACACGCAAGGCATGCACACAGGAGGATCATCACAAACATGGATACAAGGAGCCTATGGAGGATGTGAAGACATAGTAGGTTAGAGCACTAGGGAGATTCCTTCAATCAACACTGTGACTCACCATGCATACCAGTATACAGCACCAATATTAACACAGCAGCCAGGGATGTCATCGGAACAACAGGCATAAGGACATCTGCAGGGAAAACGAGAGTAATGCATGTTCATTTTCCCTTAAACAGAGGCGTAGCCAGAACACAGCTGATGTCAGGGCACACCATGGGCATTGGGCACACTATGTTTGCGATAACTTCTGTGCAAAATGTAGAAGCAACTAGGGGGGTCTGGGGAAATTTTGGAATTTTTTAGCTTCCCAGGTAGGTTCTGAGGGTGACTTAGGCCGTAACGTCACCTTGAATCAGGAGCACTTCGAACATACCTTCGGTACAAATCGATTTAAAGTCACTTCACTACTTACGGCAAACTCGCATACATTGAGATCAGGGGAGCATACAAGATCTTATTATTCTGAAGATACAGATAGCTATTCTGCGCAGCTCAATTTCAACACCTTCATGCATTCTTAGTGCCAGATTCGTGGTTGACAATGGTACATTTGGTGCTGATAATTTTCAGGTGCGCCAGCACCAGTGGGGCACAGCCTCTAGTTGCTAGGGCATGTGCCCCAGTGTGCCCCAGCTTGCCTACGCCACTGATTCAAAACCTGTATGAAGAGCCGCAATGTATGCAGATACAGCATGTTCTGAAAGGTCCACAACTAGCAAAATAAATCTTGCACACCCTCTGGCTGAACTCTCAGTCGATCCCAAACTGATCAGTAAACCTAGCAGTGTCCTCCACAATAAATCCTCTTCTAACAGGTACGTATTAAACTAGTTCAAAATCCTGTATGCAATTGCGACCAGTTACCAATCCCTTGAGCATCCTATAAAATCTCTCTATCTCACAGACCATCTGGATAGCTACTACTTACGTCCAATAATTACCATCATCATCGTAACAGGTGACATCAGCTGGTGCCTGTGGATGAGAAATACAACAAACCAGATAAATTATACTTCTGCACAGACCTCCTCAATGTGATGAATTTGCGTGCCAGTGACCTACACACTCTTTCGTATCCATGCACAAAGGCAAAGGAGAAGGCGCCCTCGTTCCCAGGCCCGCACAAGAGAACCCTCCCAAGCACTCTTACGAGCCCGGGACGTCTGACTTCCCCTCACAATATTTCTGACACAGCCACTTACCGGCACCACGAAGCATGCTAGCAAAACGACCAGGGAGCACAAAGGTAGACCCATCGCTAGCGCTGTAAGTGAGGGGAGACTCTCGACTCGACTTAGTTTCGCTACGTCCGCTTTTGATCATGTGATAATGATAATAGACAAGTCAATCATGTGAGCATAAACATAATCTGCAAATCAAACTAACGTCACTATGTGCGGATGTTGATAAAGTTTGGCTCTGGAGACACTATGTTGTGCCATAGGGGGGTGGGGCACATGCTGGGTTATAGGGGGGTGGGGGATCCCTGGGGGGTTCGTATGGTTGATACTGCCCCCTGGTTGGTTTGTATGACTGATAGCTTGGGGCAGAAGGGGCTGTGTGTGATTGGTAGCTAGGGGCTGCATGTGATCGGTAGTTAGTGGCAACAGGAGTTGCGTGTGACCGGTAACTAGGGGCTGTGTGTGTGTGTGTGTGAGTGTGTATGTGTGTGTGTGTGTGTGTGTGAGTGTGTGTGTGTGTGTGTGAGTGTGTGTGTGTGTGTGTGTGTGTGTGTGTGTGTGTGTGTGTGTGTGTGTGTGTGTGTGTGTGTGTGTGTGTGTGTGTGTGTGTGTGTGTGAAATTGTATGAATGGGCAAAAACAGTCAAAATACAGCACAATCTATGTGATAGTCCAATGTCAGGTATGTTCATTTGCCACTTTGAGGTCAATAAAAATTGCCATTTTTAGCAATTTTTGGAGAGCATTATTACTGATTGAGATGCAAAATATTGCCAGAAATGGCAAAAAAAAGTGACTCAAGTTCTCTCTAGAGTAGCAGATCAAGCCTTTTATTGCCATTTTTGGCAATAATGTGCAGTCATTTATTGCCGTTTTTGGCAACTTCTGTCTTAGTGCTGGATGACAATCCTTTCATCACCATTTTTGGTAACTAAGTGAATGGCTGCATATTGCCATTTTAGGTAACTTCTGTCTTATGGCAAATAGTTGCCATTTTTGGAAACTTATTGAAGCAGAATTTTGCCAGAAATGGCAGAAAGGTGACTGAGCTTTTATAGAGTGGCAGACCAATCCTATTGAATACATAGATACATACATACTACATAGCCTCGTTCCCAGGCCCTGCACGTTCGTCGCTTGCAGTACGAAATTCGTACTGCAAGCGACGAACGCACAGGGCCTGGGAACGAGGCTACGTACTACATACATACACCTTTATAACAAACTACCCTTTACCTATGGAAACATACTCAACTACTCCAACAGTTTCTTGGGCAGCTTCTTGGATTTTTTCTCACTTTTGTGGGCTAAGGGGGTGAATTTCTCCATCCGCCTTTCTTTCTGTGGAAGCTGATCAGCCTGTGGGGATGGTGGCTGCCTCCTAGCCGGAGTTTTTGGTAGTGGTGAAACAATAGGCAGAGGCGTAGGAGCAAGCTGAGAAGAGGGGTGGCGAGTTAAGAAGGGGGCGTGCCCCTTCTAGGGGGGTCTGGGGGCATGCTTTCAAAAGTGGGGGGGCAACTGCCCCCCCTGCCCCCCCTTCTCCTACCCCTCTGATAGGTTGTGGATGGGTGTAAATGGAGGTTCTAATATCACACATTTTAGGTGTCTGTTGTGCACCATTCTCAAAACCTCCACCACCATCAAGCTGCTACCTCCCACCGACTGCAGATGAACTAAGTTTTTTCCCCAAATCTTCCCCTTCTATCACGACATGGGAACTATGCTGCTGACAAATCCCTCAAGACACACGACAGCGACTCATGTAAGAAGGCCTCCTACGGTCACCCATCTCTCTCACCCGGCATCTTCACCCCCATGGAATTTGTTATGGGTTTGAAGTGATGTGGAGCTGTGAATCCCCAAAACATCCTTTCAGCATTTTCCAGCAGAGATTTCAGGAAGCGCCCCAAGTTATTGTTTATGATAACGCTTGTAAGCTTCACCAGTACTGCCTGAATCGTGAACCGCATTTCTTCAGGAGCACTCTTTTTGTTGTTGACCGGTTTCATTGGCGAGGCCATGTTGAATGTTCAGCTGGCTACTGGTTGAATACTTACAAACAAATAAAGGATATCAACTCACAAGTGAATGAACAGGCAAATGCCGGTTTGCAATGCATCCAAGGGAAGTTGGCATACATGACCCCAGAAAACTTTATGTTCACCCTAAAACTCTTAAGACTAAGGATGTAGAAAGTAAACTAGATGTGTCAACACTTCGTGTTTAGTTCTAGCTAGCTGCATTTTGATTGATCGATAACTCTATACAGAAATATAAACTTGTATTGCCATTTCTGGCAATATTCTGCTTCACTAAGTTGCCAAAAATGGCAACTATTTGCAAATGGCAACTATTTGCCTCATGACAGAAGTTGCCAAAAACGGCAATAAATGACTGCACGTTATTGCCAAAAATGGCAATAAAAGGCTTGATCTGCTACTCTAGAGAGAACTTGAGCCACTTTTTTGCCATTTCTGGCAATATTTTGCATCTCATATCGCTCTCCAAAAATTGCCAAAAATGGCAATTTTTATTGACCTCAAAGTTGCCAAAAATGGCAAATGAACCAATCCAATAGTCCAATATTTTCTGTGTACATATTACTAATGTCAATGCAAACAGAAGAGGAGAGAAGGGTGATCTGTATAATCTACCTGCAACCGGACCAACGACAGTTGTGGTGGGCTGTGCATACTCCACCCTGCGAATCACGTAGCGTCTCCGGTAGCCATATCCCCCACATCCAAGGCACGCACACAGGCAGATCAGCACAAACAGGGCAATCAGAAGCCTAAGGAGAGCAGAGAATCCATACTTAATATCCCCAGTTGCTTGCCCACTCCCTTAGGCAAAGCAGACTCCACAATTTCCTGGGGATGACCCATGTGTATGAGACAGGAGACATACATCTGCCTACACCAATAATGTAAGAGCTCCCTAACTCACCATGCATACCAGTATGCACCTGAGGTCAGACAGCAGCCATCAAAGGAGTAGCAGCAGCCTAAAGTACAACTGTGGGAGGTGATTGAGTTTTAGTAACTGAAACAAAAAACTGTAAACCATGGAATATTCATTCATGATAATTATTTCACTTGGAATAGTCTCCTTAGTGATGCTGTACCTTCACTTGTATGCTTCAAAGTAAGGTAGCAGCATATGCATTATCATTGTAGTTGTCGACAACTCTGTACGCTTGTTTGTCTTTTTAGCAGATCTACTGTTCTTTGTGTGGTAGCACCTTTCACATGCACTTTGTGCTTGTCCTGTACAAGTCATAGGGGAGTACTCTGTATGGATTATCCTTGTCAACCCACATATACCACATTTGGGTAAAATCTGTTCAGTTTAGTTCAATTGGTTCCATCCAATCTGTTCAGTTCAGTAAAAAGCTGAAGGAATGTATATTTTTTACATCTCATCACATCAGTGAGTCAACTGGTTCATGAAAAAGGAGTAGTAGAACAAGCAGAAGTTTGGGAAATGTAATTTGGGTAAGAAAGGAGGTCTCTGAATGGCAAAATGAAAAAGGAGGGGTTTGAAGAATGCACACACTTTTAATAGAACAACGCTGTAATAAAGCACACACATGCAGACCAACAGATGGTGACATGCCATGAATTATACTTACTACCATGTGGAACCCAAATTGTTGCAGTACACTGCCGGTGCCTGTGGTGTGTGTGTGTGTGGGGGGGGGGGGGGGGGGGGGGGGGGGGGAATAGAGGTGTAAACAATAGCTTTCTTCCAGCTATATACTCCCCCTGGTTCATCCTGGGTCAGAATGTAGATGGGTTATTTGCCTGGAAATCCTGGACTTCTTTTCTTTTTTCCCTGTACCCAGCTACACATGGGACAGTGGGACAGTTTTATCATAGATAATATAGCTCCGTACGGGCACGGTTACGGAGCTATATTATCATCGATTTCCGTACCTGGTATTCTAGCTTCGCAATGATATGCAAAACAACTTGGATGGGGTGCTACCATAGATAATAGAGCTGCTCTATTATCTATGGTGCTACTTACCGGCACCACAAAGTAGGCAAGTAGTACAACCACAGAACGCAGCAGCAGTTCCATATCCTCATGCGTGACAGCTACAGGCTATATGAACAATCCAGCCACAACGCTGAAGTTAACGTGATCCATTGTGTTACGCGATCGTACAATATTGGGCGTGGCTTGCGAGATCCTCCTAGCAACCTCCAAAAATAAACGAGCCCCTCCCCCACTTGAAGGATGGCGGAGAGTAAGCATCTTTTTTGTGTCTTGCTACTGGCGGCGCTACTTCGCGGAGCGCTCCTGCAGACGAACAGCAGTAGGTTTGAGGAATAGTTGTGGTCCGCGACCACACTTGACCTAAACATTCTCACTTGTTTCCCCTCCAGCGATATGTCCAAGCCGGAGCTACAGCATGGATCCCTCGAGTCAGCAATGTTACCGCTACATCGAATCGCCTAAAGATTTTTTTGATGCCAATCGGACGTGCGAGCGCGAAGGTGGAGGGATGCTGCTTCGCATCGACTCTGCTAGGGAGAACGAATACGTGCGCGCGCGGTTCTTTGTGGGCAGGGGATCGACAGAATTCTGGATTGGACTGAATGACATCGATCAGGAAGGAGTATTCAGGTGATTGCATGTACTGTTATTTACCATATTAAGAGGCAGAAGAAGGAAAGGCGCATAACTACATACTAGTGTAGACAGCTGTGTTATGTGTGTGCCGATAAAGCATGATAGTATAGGAATTCCTGCTTCCTTCGTGGTGTGTGTGTGTGCAGGTGGGTAGATGGTAATGAAGCTGTGTACACCAACTGGTCTCAAAGTTTTCCACCGGCTACTGAAAATGCCAACAACCGGGACTGTGTAAAATTTGCTGCTGATGGATGGAGGTTGCACGACTCCTGTGCCGTGTCTGATTTCCCCTTTGTCTGTAAAATGCGCCGTAAGTTGGACATTTTGTCTACAGGCTTTAAATATTAATTAAGGCAGTGTATATCACATCAACTGAATTAGAACTGTTTCTCTCCCCAGCATGCCAATCACGCGATGGCAATGTCTGCATTGGCAGTGAGCCTACAATGATGGTTGTACAAGGACCAGACGTGGGGTTGATCGTAGGAATTGTTGTAGTCATTCTTGTAATTGTTGCCGTCGTTGGTAAGTGCAGCCTATAATGTGTCTATTTATGTAGTAACTTTTCCCCAAATACATGCCACACACACACACGCACGCACACACGCACACACACGCACACACACACACACACACACACACACACACACACACACGCACAACACACACACACACACAACACACACACACACACACACACACACACAACACACATACACACACACACACACACAAATGCACACACACTCCATAGTGTTGGTGATTGTGTTACTTTTGATGTGGAAGTTTGCCAACGATGCATTTTACCACTATGTATGCTGTTGTGTGTCTGGAGGGTCTCGGTCTGCCATGCATTCTCTGCAACAGGAGAACCAGCGACTGAGGCATGAACTCTCCCAGCACAAGGTCTCTCTCAGTGGCAGATACTCTCAGGGGTTCTTTAGTGAGTGCAGACCATACATAAAGTCTTTCTACAGCGTGAACACTTAATCCCCACACACCTCCCCTATCAGAAAAATCACTAAACTTCCTCCAGTGTGCACCAATCTTCAGATATAGTGGTGCTAGCCTCGTTCCCAGGCCTCCCCTGTTTTGTTCTTCGGTTTGCGTTCAGTATAATACACAGAAGTGGAAGAGGGGCGAACGCAAACCGAAGAACAAAAACGGGGGAGGCCTGGGAATGAGGCTAGTGGTGCTACAGGTTTTAATCATCCATGCATTGTCTTTCCTTCCTCAGAGCGAGAGCTTTCTGGTGTCCCTGATGGTCGTGGGGGGGTGCTTCCAACCATCAAACAGCCACCCCTTGGCACTGCAGTGTCTCCCACTATTCCAGAGGATCGGCCCCTCAACTTTCCCTCCTCACAACCCCCTCCCCTCGCCCTGCAGCGAAGCATCTCCCGTCCTTCCCGTGTCACACCCCTCACCTCCCCTTTCTCTCCTCCCCAGTCCTTCACCACTCCCAGCATCTTCACTGCAGGACAGTGGGCACACCAGGGCACCAAGGTGTCCCTCCCTCCAGGAAGGCTAACAAGACAGGTCTGATAGTTTATTGTTATTATTGCTCTTCTTGTACTTTTTTTCATGAACTTAAGTGAAACTATTACACACACACTTGCAGAGTGTTCCTGCTGTAAAACTGGCATTCCCTCCCTCCTCCGTGGAGAAAATAAAGGAAGAAGAAGAACAGGAGGTCGAAAGAGGAGAAGAGAAGAGAGAGATGGGCAAGGAGAAGCCATTGGAACATGACACAAGCTCCAACAGCAGTGCCAGTTCAGTCGACCAACAGGAAGAGAAAGCTGCGTAGCTCTTTATTTTATGACACATGCCACTGACAACACATGCCACACTTCTTTCCTATTGTATTATTCCTTTCATACCTTTTGTACGTATGACATTCGCAGCTGATTGCAGTACTAAAAACACACAACCGTGTATTCAGTGTAGCATACAGCACAAAAGCCAGTGATTGGTGAAGTCTGAATGAGGCTTGCTATTGCACCAGTAAAACACGGTATGTCTTATTGAGAAAGGCCTGTTTGAATGGAGGCGGGATGTGACTGTGTAGCAGCTGGCAGAACACGGGTCTGTCTCTGTTGTCAGGGTCTTCTTCATCCCACACTTCATAGAATGCACAGCTGGACTGTACTGCTTTCTGCACTAGGCATCCTCAATGATGACATAATTCACTGCCATTTCATGGAGGATTGAGTGCATGGATCTCGGATGGTGGCTTCCGGCTAAACACTGTGTACACATTCTTTGTACAGTTTCTGGTGAGGAAGAGATAACTTGTGAAGTAGCCATATCCATCCCATTTCTTAATAATTCTTAACCCTCACTCCACACCTTCTTTGCTTATAGCTCTCACCTTCTCACTCATATGTGCACCTCCTCATCCCTCCCCCCACTCTCTCATTCTTGCTCTAGGGGGGACAATATTCACTGAGGGGGATATTATTCACTGGTGGTGAATAATGTCCGGGGGGACATCTTTGGGGAGGGGGGGGGGGGGGGGGGGGGGGACGGTGTGGCCTGCATGCGTGATCCTCCTAGCAACCTAAAAATAGACGAGCCCCTCCTCTCACTTAGAAGGATGGCGGAGAGCACCTTTTTAGTTTTGTTACTGGAGGTCGTACTTCGCGGAGCGTTCCTGCAGAGTAGGTTTGAGGAATAGTTCTGGTCCACCACACTTGACTAAAGACTCTCACTTGTTTCCCCTCCAGCGATATGTCCAAGCCGGAGTTACACCATGGATCCCTCGAGTCAGCAATGTTACCGCTACGTCGAATCGCCTAAGGATTTTTTTGATGCCAATCGGACGTGCGAGCGTGAAGGTGGAGGGATGCTGCTTCGCATCGACTCTGCTAGGGAGAACGAATACGTGCGCGCGCGGTTCTTTGTGGGCAGGGGATCGACAGAATTCTGGATTGGACTGAATGACATCGATCAGGAAGGAGTATTCAGGTGATTGTGTGTACTGTTATTTACCACTAGAAAATGTAGAACATTGTGGGGGCGAGCCTGAGCAAGCAGCTACTATGGCTACACATGCATGAATAAACTAAGCTTCACGCTGAAAATCATGAGCTGAATCGCTGGCGTTTATGAGAGCCGTTTATGCACGACCCTTACCTGAAGCGATCTCAACCCCGCGTGTCATTTTGTACGGTCTGCAAGCAGCCTACCGTTGATGCCTAGTCTCGCAGGCCAGACTCTCACACGGGGAGAGTCTGGCCCGCGAGACTAGTTGATGCCGGTGTTACAGGAAATTTGATCGCTCGGAAATACTATCGCTGCGATAATATTTCCTAGGAAATTTTATCGCCGAGCGTAACTTTTTCCTAGGAAATATCATCGCAGCCAGGAAATACGATCGCTCACAAAAACAAAAGCAGCATTGTCATTACATAAAATACGAACAGAGGTACATCACTTTCATGCTGTTATACTATGTTAGTGAAATTTATATATGAGTCCTACACTTTACATGCCGTACTACAGTGCCATGAATCAGTATCTGGAGGTGGAGTTTTCAGTCCAACACAAGCCATGTGGTACTATTCCTCACAACCATCACATTGTATCATGTTGTCGAGGCATTCTGGCATTTCGCAGGTGCAGAACACTTCTATTTCCTGGTATGGAAACCATGGGTACGGTGGAACATGAGCACGCCTTTGTGAGTGTGGAAAAGGAGTCAGCTTTTGCTTGGTTAAACATCTAGCTAAGTGCTGCCGCATTTTGTCTTGTTCAAACTCGATATCTTCCAAACTGTCCCCTCTTGCTGCATGGAAAGCGTATGCAATAGCATATACTCCACAGTCTGCAACACCCTGTTGCTGTGGAAGATCCGGAATGTGTACCTGGATATGTGGGTCTACCACCTCACCATCTTCTTCTCTCAAAATCATCAGCTTATATATGTGGGTGTCTGTCAGTTTATCTCCTCTTCGTATAGCTTCCAGCACATGGGATTGGATGGATGCAAGCTGGGGTCTTACGGAATTTGGGGTTGGCACGTTGGCATTTGTCACAGGTCTTGGTCACCTTCAATACATCTCTGACGATACCCACCCAGTAGTATCATTCCTCAATCTTCTCAACCACTTTGTCCCTTCCAAAGTGTGCTCCACTGACTGGGTCATTGTGGCAAGCTTGGAGGACTTGCTGTTTCTGCTCAGATTTTATCACCTACATATAACATTGACACAAGGAAATATTTGTTAAAGTTTGAGGTTTGCCTACTGAGTCTATATTGTGACTGAATTACCAGAACAGCTATATCATTTTGCATGCTAAATATACTGTAAATCATGCATGCTGAGTGAATCTGAATAATAATAGGCACACACACACACACACACACACACACACACACACACACACACACACACACACACACACACACCACACACACAGCACCCACCTGCCTTTCTCCACGCTTCTTGTCACAGTAATATAATAGACCATCACGAATCGCGAACTTTTTGGCCTTGTTGCGCAAGGCATCTTTCTGGTTCTTGGTGATACCATCTGGATAGTTCTGCTCTGCCACCACGTTGTAGATCTCGTCATATTCCTTCACTTCCATCACTGCAAAGTCAATAGACTGCGGAGACGTGCAATGATATCCATTTTTAAGCGCTATTTCTCGCCTCTACCGGACGGCTGTACCGTGAGCGATCGTATTTCCTGGCTGCGATGATATTTCCTAGGAAAAAGTTACGCTCGGCGATAAAATTTCCTAGGAAATATTATCGCAGCGATAGTATTTCCGAGCGATCAAATTTCCTGTTCGGGTCGGTCCCGGTAGCTGCTGTGACAAACAAGAAGTAAGGTGCCGTGCGTGCTTCAACTTGAGCCGTCTCCGCTACAGTTGCCGACGCTGCACTCTGGCAGCAGCCCAGCATTGCTATTGACTAAGTGCACGAGGACGTTCAATTTTCCAGGTATGTTCGGATGCCAAAATTGGCACATTTTGGAAACCTTTTCCTACCACTTATGGTGGATTGTGACATGCCAATTCTGGTTTGATTCCAAAATTGGCACAAGATGCATTCTCTGTTCTACAGAGTGACTCATGTGCCATATCTGCCAACTTTGGTTCGGTTCCAAAATTGGAACAAAATGTATCCTTGGCAACTTTCCAAAATTGGCACATGTGCAACTTTGGTTCAGTTCTACCATTATTGGTCCAAACCAGTTTCTACCATTATTGGTCCAAACCAGTTTCTACCATTATTGGTCCAAACCAGTTTCTACCATTATTGGTCCAAACCAGTTTCTACCATTACTGGTGCAAACCAGTTTCTACCATTACTGGTGCAAACCAGTTTCTACCATTACTGGTGCAGACCGGTTTCTACCATTATTGGTGCAGACCGGTTTCTACCATTATTGGTGCAGACCGGTTTCTACCATTATTGGTTTCATCCAAAATTGGCATATTAGATTCTGCCATGGTTGGTATACACGTGTTCCTTTTTTGCCAATTTTGGCAAAAAATGCACTCCCTGTTGTATACAGTGACGCACATGCCATTTCTACCAATTTTGGATTAATATTCCAAAATTGGCACAAAATGCACTCGCTGTTCTATAGAGTGACACACATACCATTTCTACCAATTTAATCCAAAATTGGCTGAAATGGCATGTGGTCACTCTGTAGAACAGAGAGTGCATTTTGTGCCATTTTTGGTTTATCACCAAAGTTGGCATACCAAAATGAACCATGTTTGGTAGAATTTGGTTTCCAAAATGTGCCAGTTTTGGTACAAAAACATACCTCCAATTTTCGGGAAATATTTAAATGCGCATTTAAAATTTACGGTATATGGCCGCAAGCATAGATACATACACACACACTTCCGCAACGCAGTCCCGCTAGTGTGGGGCTCGCTCAGGCTCGTCCCAATAAGGGGCAGAAGAAGGAAAGGCTACATACTAGTGTAGACAGCTGTGTTATGTGTGTGCCGATAAAGCATGATAGTATAGTAATTCCTGCTTCCTTTGTGGTGTGTGTGCAGGTGGGTAGATGGTAATGAAGCTGTGTACACCAACTGGTCTCAAAGTTTTCCACCGGCTACTGAAAATGCCAACAACCGGGACTGTGTAAAATTTGCTGCTGATGGATGGAGGTTGCACGACTCCTGTGCCGTGTCTGATTTCCCCTTTGTCTGTAAAATGCGCCGTAAGTTGGACATTTTGTCTACAGGCTTTAAATATTAAGGCAGTGTGTACCACATCAACTCAAACTGAATTAGAATTGTTTCTCTCCCCAGCATGCCAATCACACGATGGCAATGTCTGCATTGGCAGTGAGCCTACAATGATGGTTGCCCAAGGACCAGACGTGGGGTTGATCGTGGGAATTGTTGTAGTCATTCTTGTAATTGTCGCCGTTGTTGGTAAATGCAGCCTATAATGTGTCTATTTATGTAGTAATATTACCCTTTTCCCCAAATACACACCACACACATGCACACGTGCCACACACACACACACACACACACACACACGCACACACACACACACACACACACACACACACACACACACACACACACACACACACACACACACACACACACACACAAATGCACACACACTCCATAGTGTTGGTGATTGTGTTACTTTTGATGTGGAAGTTTGCCAACGATGCATTTTACCACTATGTATGCTGTTGTGTGTCTGGAGGGTCTCGGTCTGCCATGCATTCTCTGCAACAGGAGAACCAGCGACTGAGGCATGAACTCTCCCAGCACAAGGTCTCCCTCAGTGGCAGATACTCTCAGGGGTTCTTTAGTGAGTGCAGATCATGCATAAAGTCTTTCTACAGCGTGAACACTTAATCCCCACACACCTCCCCTATCAGAAAAATCACTAAACTTCCTCCAGTGTGCACCAATCTTCAGATATAGTGGTGCTAGCCTCATTCCCAGGCCTCCCCCGTTTTTGTTCTTCGGTTTGCGTTCAGTATAATACACGGAAGTGGAAGAGCGGCGAACGCAAACCGAAGAACAAAAACTGGGGAGGCCTGGGAATGAGGCTAGTGGTGCTACAGGTTTTAATCATCCATGCATTGTCTTTCCTTCCTCAGAGCGAGAGCTTTCTGGTGTCCCTGATGGTCGTGGGGGGGTGCTTCCAACCATCAAACAGCCACCCCTTGGCACTGCAGTGTCTCCCACTATTCCAGAGGATCGCCCCCTCAACTTTCCCTCCTCACAACCCCCTCCCCTCGCCCTGCAGCGAAGCATCTCCCATCCTTCCCATGTCACACCCCTCACCTCCCCTTTCTCTCCTCCCCAGTCCTTCACCACTCCCAGCATCTTCACTGCAGGACAGTGGGCACACCAGGGCACCAAGGTGTCCCTCCCTCCAGGAAGGCTAACAAGACAGGTCTGATTTAGAGTTTATTGAAAGTACTATTATTGCTCTTGTTGTACTTTCTTTCAGTGAAACTATTACACACACACTTGCAGAGTGTTCCTGCTGTGAAACTGGCGTTCCCTCCCTCCTCCGTGGAGAAAATAAAGGAAGAAGAAGAAGAACAGGAGGTTGAAAGAGGAGAAGAGAAGATGGAGAAGCCATTGGAACATGACACAAGCTCCAACAGCAGTGCCAGTTCAGTCGACCAACAGGAAGAGAAAGCTGCATAGCTCTTTATTTTATGACACATGCCACTGACAACACATGCCACACTTCTTTTCTATTGTATTATTCCTTTCATACCTTTTGTACGTATGACATTTGCAGCTGATTGCAGTACTTTAAATAATGAAAACACACAACCGTGTATTCAGTGTAGCATACAGCACAAAAGCCAGTGATTGGTGAAGTTTGAATGAGGCTTGCTATTGCACCAGTAAAACACGGTATGTCTTATTGAGAAAGGCCTGTTTGAATGGAGGCGGGATGTGACTGTGTAGCAGCTGGCAGAACACGGGTCTGTCTCTGCTGTCAGGGTCTTCTTCATCCCACACTTCATAGAATGCACAGCTGGACTGTACTGCTTTCTGCACTAGGCATCCTCAATGATGACATAATTCACTGCCATTTCATGGAGGATTGAGTGCATGGATCTTGGATGGTGGCTTCCGGCTAAACACTGTGTACACATTCTTTGTACAGTTTCTGGTGAGGAAGAGATAACTTGTGAAGTAGCCATATCCATCCCATTTCTTAATAATTCTTAACCCTCACTCCACACCTTCTTTGCTTATAGCTCTCACCTTCTCACTCATATGTGCACCTCCTCATCCCTCCCCCCACTCTCTCATTCTTGCTCTAGGGGGGACAATATTCACTGAGGGGGATATTATTCACTGGTGGTGAATAATGTCCGGGGGGACATCTTTGGGGAGGGGGGGGGACGGTGTGGCCTGCATGCGTGATCCTCCTAGCAACCTAAAAATAGACGAGCCCCTCCTCTCACTTAGAAGGATGGCGGAGAGCACCTTTTTAGTTTTGTTACTGGAGGTCGTACTTCGCGGAGCGTTCCTGCAGAGTAGGTTTGAGGAATAGTTCTGGTCCACCACACTTGACTAAAGACTCTCACTTGTTTCCCCTCCAGCGATATGTCCAAGCCGGAGTTACACCATGGATCCCTCGAGTCAGCAATGTTACCGCTACGTCGAATCGCCTAAGGATTTTTTTGATGCCAATCGGACGTGCGAGCGTGAAGGTGGAGGGATGCTGCTTCGCATCGACTCTGCTAGGGAGAACGAATACGTGCGCGCGCGGTTCTTTGTGGGCAGGGGATCGACAGAATTCTGGATTGGACTGAATGACATCGATCAGGAAGGAGTATTCAGGTGATTGTGTGTACTGTTATTTACCACTAGAAACATTGTGGGGGCGAGCCTGAGCAAGCAGCTACTACGGCTACACATGAATAAACTAAGCTTCACGCTGAAAATCATGAGCTGAATCGCTGGCGTTTATGAGAGCCGTTTATGCACGACCCTTACCTGAAGCGATCTCAACCCCGCGTGTCATTTTGTACGGTCTGCGAGCAGCCTGCCGTTGATGCCTAGTCTCGCAGGCCAGACTCTCACACGGGGAGAGTCTGGCCCGCGAGACTAGTTGATGCCGGGTCGGTCCCGGTAGCTGCTGTGACAAACAAGAAGTAAGGTGCCGTGCGTGCTTCAACTTGAGCCGTCTCCGCTACAGTTGCCGACGCTGCACTCTGGCAGCAGCCCAGCATTGCTATTGACTAAGTGCACGAGGACGTTCAATTTTCCAGGTATGTTCGGATGCCAAAATTGGCACATTTTGGAAACCGTTTCCTACCACTTATGGTGGATTGTGACATGCCAATTCTGGTTTGATTCCAAAATTGGCACAAGATGCATTTTCTGTTCTACAGAGTGACTCATGTGCCATATCTGCCAACTTTGGTTCGGTTCCAAAATTGGAACAAAATGTATCCTTGGCAACTTTCCAAAATTGGCACATGTGCAACTTTGGTTCAGTTCTACCATTATTGGTCCAAACCAGTTTCTACCATTATTGGTCCAAACCAGTTTCTACCATTATTGGTCCAAACCAGTTTCTACCATTATTGGTCCAAACCAGTTTCTACCATTACTGGTGCAAACCAGTTTCTACCATTATTGGTGCAACCGGTTTCTACCATTATTGGTGCAGACCGGTTTCTACCATTATTGGTTTCATCCAAAATTGGCATATTAGATTCTGCCATGGTTGGTATACACGTGTTCCTTTTTTGCCAATTTTGGCAAAAAAATGCACTCCCTGTTGTATACAGTGACGCACATGCCATTTCTACCAATTTTGGATTAATATTCCAAAATTGGCACAAAATGCACTCGCTGTTCTATAGAGTGACACACATACCATTTCTACCAATTTAATCCAAAATTGGCTGAAATGGCATGTGGTCACTCTGTAGAACAGAGAGTGCATTTTGTGCCATTTTTGGTTTATCACCAAAGTTGGCATACCAAAATGAACCATGTTTGGTAGAATTTGGTTTCCAAAATGTGCCAGTTTTGGTACAAAAACATACCTCAGGTATGTTCGGATGCCAAAATTGGCACATTTTGGAAACCGTTTCCTACCACTTATGGTGGATTGTGACATGCCAATTCTGGTTTGATTCCAAAATTGGCACAAGATGCATTTTCTGTTCTACAGAGTGACTCATGTGCCATATCTGCCAACTTTGGTTCGGTTCCAAAATTGGAACAAAATGTATCCTTGGCAACTTTCCAAAATTGGCACATGTGCAACTTTGGTTCAGTTCTACCATTATTGGTCCAAACCAGTTTCTACCATTATTGGTCCAAACCAGTTTCTACCATTATTGGTCCAAACCAGTTTCTACCATTATTGGTCCAAACCAGTTTCTACCATTACTGGTGCAAACCAGTTTCTACCATTATTGGTGCAACCGGTTTCTACCATTATTGGTGCAGACCGGTTTCTACCATTATTGGTTTCATCCAAAATTGGCATATTAGATTCTGCCATGGTTGGTATTACACGTGTTCCTTTTTTGCCAATTTTGGCAAAAAATGCACTCCCTGTTGTATACAGTGACGCACATGCCATTTCTACCAATTTTGGATTAATATTCCAAAATTGGCACAAAATGCACTCGCTGTTCTATAGAGTGACACACATACCATTTCTACCAATTTAATCCAAAATTGGCTGAAATGGCATGTGGTCACTCTGTAGAACAGAGAGTGCATTTTGTGCCATTTTTGGTTTATCACCAAAGTTGGCATACCAAAATGAACCATGTTTGGTAGAATTTGGTTTCCAAAATGTGCCAGTTTTGGTACAAAAACATACCTCAGGTATGTTCGGATGCCAAAATTGGCACATTTTGGAAACCGTTTCCTACCACTTATGGTGGATTGTGACATGCCAATTCTGGTTTGATTCCAAAATTGGCACAAGATGCATTTTCTGTTCTACAGAGTGACTCATGTGCCATATCTGCCAACTTTGGTTCGGTTCCAAAATTGGAACAAAATGTATCCTTGGCAACTTTCCAAAATTGGCACATGTGCAACTTTGGTTCAGTTCTACCATTATTGGTCCAAACCAGTTTCTACCATTATTGGTCCAAACCAGTTTCTACCATTATTGGTCCAAACCAGTTTCTACCATTATTGGTCCAAACCAGTTTCTACCATTACTGGTGCAAACCAGTTTCTACCATTATTGGTGCAACCGGTTTCTACCATTATTGGTGCGGACCGGTTTCTACCATTATTGGTTTCATCCAAAATTGGCATATTAGATTCTGCCATGGTTGGTATACACGTGTTCCTTTTTTGCCAATTTTGGCAAAAAATGCACTCCCTGTTGTATACAGTGACGCACATGCCATTTCTACCAATTTTGGATTAATATTCCAAAATTGGCACAAAATGCACTCGCTGTTCTATAGAGTGACACACATACCATTTCTACCAATTTAATCCAAAATTGGCTGAAATGGCATGTGGTCACTCTGTAGAACAGAGAGTGCATTTTGTGCCATTTTTGGTTTATCACCAAAGTTGGCATACCAAAATGAACCATGTTTGGTAGAATTTGGTTTCCAAAATGTGCCAGTTTTGGTACAAAAACATACCTCCAATTTTCGGGAAATATTTAAATGCGCATTTAAAATTTACGGTATATGGCCGCAAGCATAGATACATACACACACACTTCCGCAACGCAGTCCCGCTAGTGTGGGGCTCGCTCAGGCTCGCCCCAATAAGGGGCAGAAGAAGGAAAGGCTACATACTAGTGTAGACAGCTGTGTTATGTGTGTGCCGATAAAGCATGATAGTATAGGAATTCCTGCTTCCTTTGTGGTGTGTGTGCAGGTGGGTAGATGGTAATGAAGCTGTGTACACCAACTGGTCTCAAAGTTTTCCACCGGCTACTGAAAATGCCAACAACCGGGACTGTGTAAAATTTGCTGCTGATGGATGGAGGTTGCACGACTCCTGTGCCGTGTCTGATTTCCCCTTTGTCTGTAAAATGCGCCGTAAGTTGGACATTTTGTCTACAGGCTTTAAATATTAAGGCAGTGTGTACCACATCAACTCAAACTGAATTAGAATTGTTTCTCTCCCCAGCATGCCAATCACGTGATGGCAATGTCTGCATTGGCAGTGAGCCTACAATGATGGTTGCACAAGGACCAGACGTGGGGTTGATCGTGGGAATTGTTGTAGTCATTCTTGTAATTGTTGCCGTCGTTGGTAAGTGCAGCCTATAATGTGTTTATTTATGCAGTAATACACCCTTTCCCCCAAATACACACCACACACATGCACACGTGCCACACACACACACACACACACACACACACACAACACACACACATGCACACACACACACAACACACACACACACACACACACACACACACAAATGCGCACACACACATGTGCACACACTCCATAGTGTTGGTGATTGTGTTACTTTTGATGTGGAAGTTTGCCAACGATGCATTTTACCGCTATGTATGCTGTTGTGTGTCTGGAGGGTCTCGGTCTGCCATGCATTCTCTGCAACAGGAGAACCAGCGACTGAGGCATGAACTCTCCCAGCACAAGGTCTCCCTCAGTGGCAGATACTCCCAGGGGTTCTTTAGTGAGTGCAGACCATGCATAAAGTCTTTCTACAGCGTGAACACTTAATCCCCACACACCTCCCCTATCAGAAAAATCACTAAACTTCCTCCAGTGTGCACCAATCTTCAGATATAGTGGTGCTAGCCTCATTCCCAGGCCTCCCCCATTTTTGTTCTTCGGTTTGCGTTCAGTATAATACACGGAAGTGGAAGAGCGGCGAACGCAAACCGAAGAACAAAAACTGGGGAGGCCTGGGAATGAGGCTAGTGGTGCTACAGGTTTTAATCATCCATGCATTGTCTTTCCTTCCTCAGAGCGAGAGCTTTCTGGTGTCCCTGATGGTCATGGGGGGGTGCTTCCAACCATCAAACAGCCACCCCTTGGCACTGCAGTGTCTCCCACTATTCCAGAGGATCGCCCCCTCAACTTTCCCTCCTCACAACCCCCTCCCCTCGCCCTGCAGCGAAGCATCTCCCATCCTTCCCATGTCACACCCCTCACCTCCCCTTTCTCTCCTCCCCAGTCCTTCACCACTCCCAGCATCTTCACTGCAGGACAGTGGGCACACCAGGGCACCAAGGTGTCCCTCCCTCCAGGAAGGCTAACAAGACAGGTCTGATTTAGAGTTTATTGAAAGTACTATTATTGCTCTTCTTGTACTTTCTTTCAGTGAAACTATTACACACACACTTGCAGAGTGTTCCTGCTGTGAAACTGGCATTCCCCCCCTCCTCCGTGGAGAAAATAAAGGAAGAAGAAGAACAGGAGGTCGAAAGAGGAGAAGAGAAGATGGAGATGGGCAAGGAGAAACCATTGGAACATGACACAAGCTCCAACAGCAGTGCCAGTTCAGTCGACCAACAGGAAGAGAAAGCTGCATAGCTCTTTATTTTATGACACATGCCACTGACAACACATGCCACACTTCTTTCCTATTGTATTATTCCTTTCATACCTTTTGTACGTATGACATTTGCAGCTGATTGCAGTACTTTAAGTAATAGTTATAGCACAGGTGCCAGGGATTTATGGCAGTAAACAGACCGAGTCCGAGGGCGTAGCCCGAGGACAAGGTTTGTTTACTACAGCCATAAATCCCTGGCCACCTGTGCTATAATTATTATATATCCCACCTGATTGGTCCTTTGTTGTTATTATTGTAAACACATCTGTACATGTGCAAGTGTTTACAGTAACTTCGATATTATTTACTGTCACAGAAAAATGATGTAAAATCTGTACTATAGTCTGACAATGTAGTAGACTGTAAACTAAAAATACATGGAGAGGGAATTATGAGCCATAATTTCCCTTGTAGCCTTGAGGGGACAAATTATGACAGTTAAAGTCCACTCTGGCCTATGCATGAAGTATAGTAGGTGGGATATATATAATGAAAACACACAACCGTGTATTCAGTGTAGCATACAGCACAAATGCCAGTGATTGGTGAAGTCTGAATGAGGCTTGCTATTGCACCAGTAAAACACGGTATGTCTTATTGAGAAAGGCCTGTTTGAATGGAGGTGGGATGTGACTGTGTAGCAGCTGGCAGAACACGGGTCTGTCTCTGCTGTCAGGGTCTTCTTCATCCCACACCTCATAGAATGCACAGCTGGACTGTACTGCTTTCTGCACTAGGCATCCTCAATGATGACATAATTCACTGCCATTTCATGGAGGATTGAGTGGATCTCGGATGGTGGCTTCCAGCTAAACACTGTGTACACATTCTTTGTACAGTTTCTGGTGAGGAAGAGATAACTTGTGAAGTAGCCATATCCATCCTATTTCTTAATAATTCTTAACCCTCACTCCACACCTTCTTTGCTTATAGCTCTCACCTTCTCACTCATATGTGCACCTCCTAGCCTCGTTCCCAGGCCCCGCCCAGCTTTCCGTCGCTTGCAGTACGGAAAAGCCGCTTTACCGTACTAATAAGCGACGGAAAGCTGGGCGGGGCCTGGGAACGAGGCTATGCACCTCCTCATCCCTCCCCCCACTCTCTCATTCTTGCTCTAGGGGGGACAATATTCACTGAGGGGGGATATTATTCACTGGTGGTGAATAATGTCCGGGGGGACATCTTTGGGGAGGGGGGGGGGGAACGGTGTGGCCTGCATGCGTGATCCTCCTAGCAACCTAAAAATAGACGAGCCCCTCCTCTCACTTAGAAGGATGGCGGAGAGCACCTTTTTAGTTTTGTTGCTGGAGGTCGTACTTCGCGGAGCGTTCCTGCAGAGTAGGTTTGAGGAATAGTTCTGGTCCACCACACTTGACTAAAGACTCTCACTTGTTTCCCCTCCAGCGATATGTCCAAGCCGGAGTTACACCATGGATCCCTCGAGTCAGCAATGTTACCGCTACGTCGAATCGCCTAAGGATTTTTTTGATGCCAATCGGACGTGCGAGCGTGAAGGTGGAGGGATGCTGCTTCGCATCGACTCTGCTAGGGAGAACGAATACGTGCGCGCGCGGTTCTTTGTGGGCAGGGGATCGACAGAATTCTGGATTGGACTGAATGACATCGATCAGGAAGGAGTATTCAGGTGATTGCATGTACTGTTATTTACCACTAGAAAATGTAGAACATTGTGGGGGCGAGCCTGAGCAAGCAGCTACTATGGCTACACATGAATAAACTAAGCTTCACGCTGAAATCATGAGCTGAATCGCTGGCGTTTATGAGAGCCGTTTATGCACGACCCTTACCTGAAGCGATCTCAACCCCGCGTGTCATTTTGTACGGTCTGCGAGCAGCCTGCCGTTGATGCCTAGTCTCGCAGGCCAGACTCTCACACGGGGAGAGTCTGGCCCGCGAGACTAGTTGATGCCGGGTCGGTCCCGGTAGCTGCTGTGACAAACAAGAAGTAAGGTGCCGTGCGTGCTTCAACTTGAGCCGTCTCCGCTACAGTTGCCGACGCTGCACTCTGGCAGCAGCCCAGCATTGCTATTGACTAAGTGCACGAGGACGTTCAATTTTCCAGGTATGTTCGGATGCCAAAATTGGCACATTTTGGAAACCGGTTTCTACCACTTATGGTGGATTGTGACATGCCAATTCTGGTTTGATTCCAAAATTGGCACAAGATGCATTCTCTGTTCTACAGAGTGACTCATGTGCCATATCTGCCAACTTTGGTTCAGTTCCAAAATTGGAACAAAATGTATCCTCGGCAACTTTCCAAAATGGCACAAAATGCATTCTCTACTCATGTGCCATATCTGCCAACTTTGGTTCAGTTCTACCATTATTGGTCCAAACCAGTTTCTACCATTACTGGTCCAAACCAGTTTCTACCATTACTGGTGCAAACCAGTTTCTACCATTATTGGTGCAAACCGGTTTCTACCATTATTGGTGCAGACCGGTTTCTACCATTATTGGTTTCATCCAAAATTGGCATATTAGATTCTGCCATGGTTGGTATACACGTGTTCCTTTTTTGCCAATTTTGGCAAAAAAATGCACTCCCTGTTGTATACAGTGACGCACATGCCATTTCTACCAATTTTGGATTAATATTCCAAAATTGGCACAAAATGCACTCGCTGTTCTATAGAGTGACACACATACCATTTCTACCAATTTAATCCAAAATTGGCTGAAATGGCATGTGGTCACTCTGTAGAACAGAGAGTGCATTTTGTGCCATTTTTGGTTTATCACCAAAGTTGGCATACCAAAATGAACCATGTTTGGTAGAATTTGGTTTCCAAAATGTGCCAGTTTTGGTACAAAAACATACCTCCAATTTTCGGGAAATATTTAAATGCGCATACGGTATATGGCCGCAAGCATAGATACATACACACACACTTCCGCAACGCAGTCCCGCTAGTGTGCGGGCCCCAATGAGGGGCAGAAGAAGGAAAGGCTACATACTAGTGTAGACAGCTGTGTTATGTGTGTGCCGATAAAGCATGATAGTATAGTAATTCCTGCTTCCTTTGTGGTGTGTGTGTGTGCAGGTGGGTAGATGGTAATGAAGCTGTGTACACCAACTGGTCTCAAAGTTTTCCACTGGCTACTGAAAATGCCAACAACCGGGACTGTGTAAAATTTGCTGCTGATGGATGGAGGTTGCACGACTCCTGTGCCGTGTCTGATTTCCCCTTTGTCTGTAAAATGCGCCGTAAGTTGGACATTTTGTCTACAGGCTTTAAATATTAAGGCAGTGTGTACCACATCAACTGAATTAGAACTGTTTCTCTCCCCAGCATGCCAATCACGCGATGGCAATGTCTGCATTGGCAGTGAGCCTACAATGATGGTTGCACAAGGACCAGACGTGGGGTTGATCGTGGGAATTGTTGTAGTCATTCTTGTAATTGTCGCCGTTGTTGGTAAGTGCAGCCTATAATGTGTCTATTTATGTAGTAATATTACCCTTTTACCCAAATACACACCACACACATGCACACGTGCCACACACACACACACACACACACACACACACACACACACACACATGTGCACACACTCCATAGTGTTGGTGATTGTGTTACTTTTGATGTGGAAGTTTGCCAACGATGCATTTTACCGTGTTGTATGCTGTTGTGTGTCTGGAGGGTCTCGGTCTGCCATGCATTCTCTGCAACAGGAGAACCAGCGACTGAGGCATGAACTCTCCCAGCACAAGGTCTCCCTCAGTGGCAGATACTCTCAGGGGTTCTTTAGTGAGTGCAGACCATGCATAAAGTCTTTCTACAGCGTGAACACTTAATCCCCACACACCTCCCCTATCAGAAAAATCACTAAACTTCCTCCAGTGTGCACCAATCTTCAGATATAGTGGTGCTAGCCTCATTCCCAGGCCTCCCCTGTTTTTGTTCTTCGGTTTGCGTTCAGTATAATACACGGAAGTGGAAGAGTGGCGAACGCAAACCGAAGAACAAAAACTGGGGAGGCCTGGGAATGAGGTTAGTGGTGCTACAGGTTTTAATCATCCATGCATTGTCTTTCCTTCCTCAGAGCGAGAGCTTTCTGGTGTCCCTGATGGTCGTGGGGGGGTGCTTCCAACCATCAAACAGCCACCCCTTGGCACTGCAGTGTCTCCCACTATTCCAGAGGATCGCCCCCTCAACTTTCCCTCCTCACAACCCCCTCCCCTCGCCCTGCAGCGAAGCATCTCCCATCCTTCCCATGTCACACCCCTCACCACTCCCAGCATCTTCACTGCAGGACAGTGGGCACACCAGGGCACCAAGGTGTCCCTCCCTCCAGGAAGGCTAACAAGACAGGTCTGATTTAGAGTTTATTGAAAGTACTATTATTGCTCTTCTTGTACTTTCTTTCAGTGAAACAATTACACACACACTTGCAGAGTGTTCCTGCTGTGAAACTGGCATTCCCTCCCTCCTCCGTGGAGAAAATAAAGGAAGAAGAAGAAGAACAGGAGGTCGAAAGAGGAGAAGAGAAGATGGAGATGGGCAAGGAGAAGCCATTGGAACATGACACAAGCTCCAACAGCAGTGCCAGTTCAGTCGACCAACAGGAAGAGAAAGCTGCGTAGCTCTTTATTTTATGACACATGCCACTGACAACACATGCCACACTTCTTTCCTATTGTATTATTCCTTTCATACCTTTTGTACGTATGACATTTGCAGCTGATTGCAGTACTTTAAAAAATGAAAACACACAACCGTGTATTCAGTGTAGCATACAGCACAAATGCCAGTGATTGGTGAAGTCTGAATGAGGCTTGCTATTGCACCAGTAAAACACGGTATGTCTTATTGAGAAAGGCCTGTTTGAATGGAGGTGGGATGTGACTGTGTAGTAGCTGGCAGAACACGGGTCTGTCTCTGTTGTCAGGGTCTTCTTCATCCCACACCTCATAGAATGCACAGCTGGACTGTACTGCTTTCTGCACTAGGCATCCTCAATGATGACATAATTCACTGCCATTTCATGGAGGATTGAGTGGATCTCGGATGGTGGCTTCCAGTTAAACACTGTGTACACATTCTTTGTACAGTTTCTGGTGAGGAAGAGATAACTTGTGAAGTAGCCATACCCATCCCATTTCTTAATAATTCTTAACCCTCACTCCACACCTTCTTTGCTTATAGCTCTCACCTTCTCACTCATATGTGCACCTCCTCATCCCTCCCCCCACTCTCTCATTCTTGCTCTAGGGGGGACAATATTCACTGAGGGGGATATTATTCACTGGTGGTGAATAATGTCCGGGGGGACATCTTTGGGGAGGGGGGGGGACGGTGTGGCCTGCATGCGTGATCCTCCTAGCAACCTAAAAATAGACGAGCCCCTCCTCTCACTTAGAAGGATGGCGGAGAGCACCTTTTTAGTTTTGTTACTGGAGGTCGTACTTCGCGGAGCGTTCCTGCAGAGTAGGTTTGAGGAATAGTTCTGGTCCACCACACTTGACTAAAGACTCTCACTTATTTCCCCTCCAGCGATATGTCCAAGCCGGAGTTACACCATGGATCCCTCGAGTCAGCAATGTTACCGCTACGTCGAATCGCCTAAGGATTTTTTTGATGCCAATCGGACGTGCGAGCGTGAAGGTGGAGGGATGCTGCTTCGCATCGACTCTGCTAGGGAGAACGAATACGTGCGCGCGCGGTTCTTTGTGGGCAGGGGATCGACAGAATTCTGGATTGGATTGAATGACATCGATCAGGAAGGAGTATTCAGGTGATTGCATGTACTGTTATTTACCACTAGAAAATGTAGAACATTGTGGGGGCGAGCCTGAGCAAGCAGCTACTATGGCTACACATGAATAAACTAAGCTTCACGCTGAAATCATGAGCTGAATCGCTGGCGTTTATGAGAGCCGTTTATGCACGACCCTTACCTGAAGCGATCTCAACCCCGCGTGTCATTTTGTACGGTCTGCGAGCAGCCTGCCGTTGATGCCTAGTCTCGCAGGCCAGACTCTCACACGGGGAGAGTCTGGCCCGCGAGACTAGTTGATGCCGGGTCGGTCCCGGTAGCTGCTGTGACAAACAAGAAGTAAGGTGCCGTGCGTGCTTCAACTTGAGCCGTCTCCGCTACAGTTGCCGACGCTGCACTCTGGCAGCAGCCCAGCATTGCTATTGACTAAGTGCACGAGGACGTTCAATTGTCCAGGTATGTTCGGATGCCAAAATTGGCACATTTTGGAAACCGGTTTCTACCACTTATGGTGGATTGTGACATGCCAATTCTGGTTTGATTCCAAAATTGGCACAAGATGCATTCTCTGTTCTACAGAGTGACTCATGTGCCATATCTGCCAACTTTGGTTCGGTTCCAAAATTGGAACAAAATGTATCCTTGGCAACTTTCCAAAATTGGCACAAAATGCATTCTCTACTCATGTGCCAACTTTGGTTCAGTTCTACCATTACTGGTCCAAACCAGTTTCTACCATTACTGGTCCAAACCAGTTTCTACCATTACTGGTGCAAACCAGTTTCTACCATTATTGGTGCGAACCGGTTTCTACCATTATTGGTGCAGACCGGTTTCTACCATTATTGGTTTCATCCAAAATTGGCATATTAGATTCTGCCATGGTTGGTATACACGTGTTCCTTTTTTGCCAATTTTGGCAAAAAATGCACTCCCTGTTGTATACAGTGACGCACATGCCATTTCTACCAATTTTGGATTAATATTCCAAAATTGGCACAAAATGCACTCGCTGTTCTATAGAGTGACACACATACCATTTCTACCAATTTAATCCAAAATTGGCTGAAATGGCATGTGGTCACTCTGTAGAACAGAGAGTGCATTTTGTGCCATTTTTGGTTTATCACCAAAGTTGGCATACCAAAATGAACCATGTTTGGTAGAATTTGGTTTCCAAAATGTGCCAGTTTTGGTACAAAAACATACCTCCAATTTTCAGGAAATATTTAAATGCGCATTTAAAATTTACGGTATATGGCCACAAGCATAGATACATACACACACACTTCCGCAACGCAGTCCCGCTAGTGTGGGGCTCGCTCAGGCTCGCCCCAATAAGGGGCAGAAGAAGGAAAGGCTACATACTAGTGTAGACAGCTGTGTTATGTGTGTGCCGATAAAGCATGATAGTATAGGAATTCCTGCTTCCTTTGTGGTGTGTGTGCAGGTGGGTAGATGGTAATGAAGCTGTGTACACCAACTGGTCTCAAAGTTTTCCACCGGCTACTGAAAATGCCAACAACCGGGACTGTGTAAAATTTGCTGCTGATGGATGGAGGTTGCACGACTCCTGTGCCGTGTCTGATTTCCCCTTTGTCTGTAAAATGCGCCGTAAGTTGGACATTTTGTCTACAGGCTTTAAATATTAAGGCAGTGTGTACCACATCAACTCAAACTGAATTAGAATTGTTTCTCTCCCCAGCATGCCAATCACGTGATGGCAATGTCTGCATTGGCAGTGAGCCTACAATGATGGTTGCACAAGGACCAGACGTGGGGTTGATCGTGGGAATTGTTGTAGTCATTCTTGTAATTGTTGCCGTCATTGGTAAGTGCAGCCTATAATGTGTTTATTTATGCAGTAATACACCCTTTCCCCCAAATACACACCACACACATGCACACGTGCCACACACACACACACACACACACACACACGCGCGCACGCACACACACACACACACACACACACACACACACACACACACACACACGTGCCACACACACACACACACACACACACACACACACACACACACACACACACATGTGCACACACTCCATAGTGTTGGTGATTGTGTTACTTTTGATGTGGAAGTTTGCCAACGATGCATTTTACCGCTATGTATGCTGTTGTGTGTCTGGAGGGTCTCGGTCTGCCATGCATTCTCTGCAACAGGAGAACCAGCGACTGAGGCATGAACTCTCCCAGCACAAGGTCTCCCTCAGTGGCAGATACTCTCAGGGGTTCTTTAGTGAGTGCAGACCATGCATAAAGTCTTTCTACAGCGTGAACACTTAATCCCCACACACCTCCCCTACCAGAAAAATCACTAAACTTCCTCCAGTGTGCACCAATCTTCAGATATAGTGGTGCTAGCCTCATTCCCAGGCCTCCCCCGTTTTTGTTCTTCGGTTTGCATTCAGTATAATACACGGAAGTGGAAGAGCGGCGAACGCAAACCGAAGAACAAAAACTGGGGAGGCCTGGGAATGAGGCTAGTGGTGCTACAGGTTTTAATCATCCATGCATTGTCTTTCCTTCCTCAGAGCGAGAGCTTTCTGGTGTCCCTGATGGTCGTGGGGGGGTGCTTCCAACCATCAAACAGCCACCCCTTGGCACTGCAGTGTCTCCCACTATTCCAGAGGATCGCCCCCTCAACTTTCCCTCCTCACAACCCCCTCCCCTCGCCCTGCAGCGAAGCATCTCCCATCCTTCCCATGTCACACCCCTCACCTCCCCTTTCTCTCCTCCCCAGTCCTTCACCACTCCCAACATCTTCACTGCAGGACAGTGGGCACACCAGGGCACCAAGGTGTCCCTCCCTCCAGGAAGGCTAACAAGACAGGTCTGATTTAGAGTTTATTGAAAGTACTATTATTGCTCTTCTTGTACTTTCTTTCAGTGAAACTATTACACACACACTTGCAGAGTGTTCCTGCTGTAAAACTGGCATTCCCTCCCTCCTCCGTGGAGAAAATAAAGGAAGAAGAAGAAGAACAGGAGGTCGAAAGAGGAGAAGAGAAGATGGAGATGGGCAAGGAGAAGCCATTGGAACATGACACAAGCTCCAACAGCAGTGCCAGTTCAGTCGACCAACAGGAAGAGAAAGCTGCATAGCTCTTTATTTTATGACACATGCCACTGACAACACATGCCACACTTCTTTTCTATTGTATTATTCATACCTTTTGTATGTATGACATTTGCAGCTGATTGCAGTACTAAAAACACACAACCGTGTATTCAGTGTAGCATACAGCACAAATGCCAGTGATTGGTGAAGTTTGAATGAGGCTTGCTATTGCACCAGTAAAACACGGTATGTCTTATTGAGAAAGGCCTGTTTGAATGGAGGCGGGATGTGACTGTGTAGCAGCTGGCAGAACACGGGTCTGTCTCTGCTGTCAGGGTCTTCTTCATCCCACACTTCATAGAATGCACAGCTGGACTGTACTGCTTTCTGCACTAGGCATCCTCAATGATGACATAATTCACTGCCATTTCATGGAGGATTGAGTGCATGGATCTCGGATGGTGGCTTCCGGCTAAACACTGTGTACACATTCTTTGTACAGTTTCTGGTGAGGAAGAGATAACTTGTGAAGTAGCCATATCCATCCCATTTCTTAATAATTCTTAACCCTCACTCCACACC
This sequence comes from Agelas oroides, assembly GCA_949130485.1. Classification (NCBI taxonomy): domain Eukaryota; kingdom Metazoa; phylum Porifera; class Demospongiae; order Agelasida; family Agelasidae; genus Agelas; species Agelas oroides. The sequence goes on along the minus strand of OX422186.1, from coordinate 9,515,838 downwards.
TTCTTTGCTTATAGCTCTCACCTTCTCACTCATATGTGCACCTCCTCATCCCTCCCCCCACTCTCTCATTCTTGCTCTAGGGGGGACAATATTCACTGAGGGGGATATTATTCACTGGTGGTGAATAATGTCCGGGGGGACATCTTTGGGGAGGGGGGGGGGGGGGGGGGGGGGACGGTATGGCCTGCATGCGTGATCCTCCTAGCAACCTAAAAATAGACGAGCCCCTCCTCTCACTTAGAAGGATGGCGGAGAGCACCTTTTTAGTTTTGTTACTGGAGGTCGTACTTCGCGGAGCGTTCCTGCAGAGTAGGTTTGAGGAATAGTTCTGGTCCACCACACTTGACTAAAGACTCTCACTTGTTTCCCCTCCAGCGATATGTCCAAGCCGGAGTTACACCATGGATCCCTCGAGTCAGCAATGTTACCGCTACGTCGAATCGCCTAAGGATTTTTTTGATGCCAATCGGACGTGCGAGCGTGAAGGTGGAGGGATGCTGCTTCGCATCGACTCTGCTAGGGAGAACGAATACGTGCGCGCGCGGTTCTTTGTGGGCAGGGGATCGACAGAATTCTGGATTGGACTGAATGACATCGATCAGGAAGGAGTATTCAGGTGATTGTGTGTACTGTTATTTACCACTAGAAAATGTAGAACATTGTGGGGGCGAGCCTGAGCAAGCAGCTACTATGGCTACACATGAATAAACTAAGCTTCACGCTGAAAATCATGAGCTGAATCGCTGGCGTTTATGAGAGCCGTTTATGCACGACCCTTACCTGAAGCGATCTCAACCCCGCGTGTCATTTTGTACGGTCTGCAAGCAGCCTACCGTTGATGCCTAGTCTCGCAGGCCAGACTCTCACACGGGGAGAGTCTGGCCCGCGAGACTAGTTGATGCCGGGTCGGTCCCGGTAGCTGCTGTGACAAACAAGAAGTAAGGTGCCGTGCGTGCTTCAACTTGAGCCGTCTCCGCTACAGTTGCCGACGCTGCACTCTGGCAGCAGCCCAGCATTGCTATTGACTAAGTGCACGAGGACGTTCAATTTTCCAGGTATGTTCGGATGCCAAAATTGGCACATTTTGGAAACCGTTTCCTACCACTTATGGTGGATTGTGACATGCCAATTCTGGTTTGATTCCAAAATTGGCACAAGATGCATTCTCTGTTCTACAGAGTGACTCATGTGCCATATCTGCCAACTTTGGTTCGGTTCCAAAATTGGAACAAAATGTATCCTTGGCAACTTTCCAAAATTGGCACATGTGCAACTTTGGTTCAGTTCTACCATTATTGGTCCAAACCAGTTTCTACCATTATTGGTCCAAACCAGTTTCTACCATTATTGGTCCAAACCAGTTTCTACCATTACTGGTGCAAACCAGTTTCTACCATTATTGGTGCAGACCGGTTTCTACCATTATTGGTGCAGACCGGTTTCTACCATTATTGGTTTCATCCAAAATTGGCATATTAGATTCTGCCATGGTTGGTATACACGTGTTCCTTTTTTGCCAATTTTGGCAAAAAATGCACTCCCTGTTGTATACAGTGACGCACATGCCATTTCTACCAATTTTGGATTAATATTCCAAAATTGGCACAAAATGCACTCGCTGTTCTATAGAGTGACACACATACCATTTCTACCAATTTAATCCAAAATTGGCTGAAATGGCATGTGGTCACTCTGTAGAACAGAGAGTGCATTTTGTGCCATTTTTGGTTTATCACCAAAGTTGGCATACCAAAATGAACCATGTTTGGTAGAATTTGGTTTCCAAAATGTGCCAGTTTTGGTACAAAAACATACCTCCAATTTTCGGGAAATATTTAAATGCGCATTTAAAATTTACGGTATATGGCCGCAAGCATAGATACATACACACACACTTCCGCAACGCAGTCCCGCTAGTGTGGGGCTCGCTCAGGCTCGTCCCAATAAGGGGCAGAAGAAGGAAAGGCTACATACTAGTGTAGACAGCTGTGTTATGTGTGTGCCGATAAAGCATGATAGTATAGTAATTCCTGCTTCCTTTGTGGTGTGTGTGCAGGTGGGTAGATGGTAATGAAGCTGTGTACACCAACTGGTCTCAAAGTTTTCCACCGGCTACTGAAAATGCCAACAACCGGGACTGTGTAAAATTTGCTGCTGATGGATGGAGGTTGCACGACTCCTGTGCCGTGTCTGATTTCCCCTTTGTCTGTAAAATGCGCCGTAAGTTGGACATTTTGTCTACAGGCTTTAAATATTAAGGCAGTGTGTACCACATCAACTCAAACTGAATTAGAATTGCTTCTCTCCCCAGCATGCCAATCACACGATGGCAATGTCTGCATTGGCAGTGAGCCTACAATGATGGTTGCCCAAGGACCAGACGTGGGGTTGATCGTGGGAATTGTTGTAGTCATTCTTGTAATTGTCGCCGTTGTTGGTAAGTGCAGCCTATAATGTGTCTATTTATGTAGTAATATTACCCTTTTCCCCAAATACACACCACACACATGCACACGTGCCACACACACACACACACACACACACACACGCACACACACACACACACACACACACACACACACACACACACACACACACACACACACACACACACACACACACACACAAATGCACACACACTCCATAGTGTTGGTGATTGTGTTACTTTTGATGTGGAAGTTTGCCAATGATGCATTTTACCACTATGTATGCTGTTGTGTGTCTGGAGGGTCTCGGTCTGCCATGCATTCTCTGCAACAGGAGAACCAGCGACTGAGGCATGAACTCTCCCAGCACAAGGTCTCCCTCAGTGGCAGATACTCTCAGGGGTTCTTTAGTGAGTGCAGATCATGCATAAAGTCTTTCTACAGCGTGAACACTTAATCCCCACACACCTCCCCTATCAGAAAAATCACTAAACTTCCTCCAGTGTGCACCAATCTTCAGATATAGTGGTGCTAGCCTCATTCCCAGGCCTCCCCCGTTTTTGTTCTTCGGTTTGCGTTCAGTATAATACACGGAAGTGGAAGAGCGGCGAACGCAAACCGAAGAACAAAAACTGGGGAGGCCTGGGAATGAGGCTAGTGGTGCTACAGGTTTTAATCATCCATGCATTGTCTTTCCTTCCTCAGAGCGAGAGCTTTCTGGTGTCCCTGATGGTCATGGGGGGGTGCTTCCAACCATCAAACAGCCACCCCTTGGCACTGCAGTGTCTCCCACTATTCCAGAGGATCGCCCCCTCAACTTTCCCTCCTCACAACCCCCTCCCCTCGCCCTGCAGCGAAGCATCTCCCATCCTTCCCATGTCACACCCCTCACCTCCCCTTTCTCTCCTCCCCAGTCCTTCACCACTCCCAGCATCTTCACTGCAGGACAGTGGGCACACCAGGGCACCAAGGTGTCCCTCCCTCCAGGAAGGCTAACAAGACAGGTCTGATTTAGAGTTTATTGAAAGTACTATTATTGCTCTTCTTGTACTTTCTTTCAGTGAAACAATTACACACACACTTGCAGAGTGTTCCTGCTGTGAAACTGGCGTTCCCTCCCTCCTCCATGGAGAAAATAAAGGAAGAAGAACAGGAGGTCGAAAGAGGAGAAGAGAAGATGGAGATGGGCAAGGAGAAGCCATCGGAACATGACACAAGCTCCAGCAGCAGTGCCAGTTCAGTCGACCAACAGGAAGAGAAAGCTGCGTAGCTCTTTATTTTATGACACATGCCACTGACAACACATGCCACACTTCTTTCCTATTGTATTATTCATACCTTTTGTATGTATGACATTTGCAGCTGATTGCAGTACTAAAAACACACAACCGTGTATTCAGTGTAGCATACAGCACAAAAGCCAGTGATTGGTGAAGTCTGAATGAGGCTTGCTATTGCACCAGTAAAACACGGTATGTCTTATTGAGAAAGGCCTGTTTGAATGGAGGCGGGATGTGACTGTGTAGCAGCTGGCAGAACACGGGTCTGTCTCTGTTGTCAGGGTCTTCTTCATCCCACACCTCATAGAATGCACAGCCTGGACGGTACTGCTTTCTGCACCAGGCATCTTCAATGATGACATAATTCACTGCCATTTCATGGAGGATTGAGTGGATCTCGGATGGTGGCTTCCGGCTAAACACCGTGTACACCTCCTTTGCACGGTTTCTGGAAAGGAAGAGATAACTGATGATGTATGAACTTAATCCACCCTCTCACTCTACACCTCCTCTCCCCATACCATCCCCTCTCTCCTCTCCTATACCCCTCACCCTCATTCCTCTTCCTACATGACATACTTAACCTTCCCACCACACGCTCCTCACCGAAGCCCTGCATCCTCATAGTGAGGATGAATGACAATTGGTCTCTCAGTGGAGAGCTTGACGGCAGCCATGGTGGGCATCGATCCAGCAAACACTGCACTGTGAGGCGTGGAGCCATTTATCCACAACATCTGTGGGTGTGTGGGCATGTCCAAGATTATGGCAGCATATGTAAACAGATAATTATTGCCCAGAGCTAAAAGAAGTTGGCCTTGTTTCCAGGTCTGACCCTGGGAAAAGACTAGTAGTATGTGTGAGGGCATACAATTATGCATGTCTGAGTTTGGAACATTCTGGGTATTAGTTCTAACGGAGTCAAGTCTAGGAGCTCATTGGCCAGTAAACAAAGACAGGGATGATGGCTACTAAGTATGCTAGAAAGTTGAAAGGAAAACATACTAGCTCTTCTTGGTCAGGGTTGTTGAATTCTCCAACAATACCCTGTGTGTGTGTGTGTGTGTGTGTGTGTGTGTGCGTGTGTGTGTGCATAGATGGAAGTTTGTGTGTACATGTGTCACACATTACCACTGATTTGACTATGCACATGGTGTTCTCTCTTATAAATTTAGTCAATGACCTCTTTTTTGTTGGTTTGCTTGTTTGAAACACACCTATTAACCTAGCCTTAATCATTTTATTTGCAAGGAGAAAAGCTGTGAGAGATTTTTAGACAGAAAGTCTGGACTCAAACTATCCATCCTCACTGGAGACGTCAATCATGCCTTTGCACGCACCCACTGTGTCCAGAGGTTGTGCACACCCTTTACTGAAATACCCACTACCAGCAGCACCAGCAACCACAGCTGGCCACGCCCACGACCAAACCATGTGACCTGGGAGAGTGGGATAAGTAGACATTAACTAAGCAACACTTTTTGTGGAAAAAATAAAAAGAAATTGAATTCTCTGTCACCTTGGGCAGGGTAGTGATGAGAGCAGTGAGGAGCGCAAGTTGTGGTGTAAGAAAAAGCTTCAGGCGCATGATCAAAATAGCCATCACTGCATAGGCGGCACACTGCACTACATGGTAGCACTGCTATATACGGAAACAGAAGACATAATATAAATCCTACAGCATGTCTCCTGAGTTGCAGTGACTACCTCAGGCAGGTCGGCAGTTGCTGGGGGAGTGTCCCCTTCCTCCTGTATCCTCCACCCCCGCTTCCTCAGTCCCCCCACCACCCTCCACACCACCAGCCCCACAACCACACCTCCCACTGGGAGCAGCAAGGTGGCAGACAATGCGAGGGCGTAGCTAGGTGAGAGAAAGTCAAACTCGGCAGAACACGTGTAGAGTTGTGTGTGGAAGTCTTGGTACGAGGAGAACTTGGAAAGAAGAAGGGCGACAATGTGGGCCTGTGATGACAGTGGAGAAAAAGCCAGAGTAGAACTGCCACCCAGCCATTATAGCAATGCAGCAGGTGTACATACACTTATGTGACCAAATTTGAACTGTTCTTAATGCAGAGCAGATTATTTCCCCAGCAAAAGAATATGGGAGGATTGAAGATTAGGATTATATATTTTATAAGTGAAGTTTGGATATTGGTACGTGACTTAACCTCATTCCCAGTCCTCCACCACCGCTATCGTTGTTTGCAGTATAGGTATTGTCACTTGCAGTACAGCTATCATTGATTGCAGTACAGCTATTGTCACTTGCAGTACAGCTATCGTTGCTTGCAGTACAGGTATCGTTGCTTGCAGTACAGGTATCGTTGCTTGCAGTACAGCTTGCAGTACAGTTATCGTTGGTTGCAGTACAGCTATCGTTGCTTGCAGTACAGCTATCGTTGCTTGCAGTACAGGTATCGTTGCTTGCAGTACAGCTACTGTTGCTTGCAGTACAGCTATCGTTGCTTGCAGTACAGCTATCGTTGCTTGCAGTACAGCTATCGTTGCTTGCAGGACAGCTATCGTTGCTTGCAGTACAGCTATTGTCACTTGCAGTACAGCTATCGTTGCTTGCAATACAGCTATCGTTGCTTGCAGTACAGCTTGCAGTACAGCTATCGTTGCTTGCAGTACAGCTATCGTTGCTTGCAGTACAGCTATCGTTGCTTGCAGGACAGCTATCGTTGCTTGCAGTACAGCTATTGTCACTTGCAGTACAGCTATCGTTGCTTGCAGTACAACTATCGTTGCTTGCAGTACAGCTATTGTCACTTGCAGTACAGCTATTGTTGCTTGCAGTACAGCTATTGTCACTTGCAGTACAGCTATCGTTGCTTGCAGGACAGCTACTGTCACTTGCAGTACAGCTATCGTTGCTTGCAGTACAGGTATCGTTGCTTGCAGGACAGGTATCGTTGCTTGCAGTACAGCTATTGTCACTTGCAGTACAGCTATTGTTGCTTGCAGTACAGCTATTGTCACTTGCAGTACAGCTATCGTTGCTTGCAGGACAGCTACTGTCACTTGCAGTACAGCTATCGTTGCTTGCAGTACAGCTATCGTTGCTTGCAGGACAGCTATCGTTGCTTGCAGTACAGCTATCGTTGCTTGCAGGACAGCTACTGTCACTTGCAGTACAGCTATCGTTGCTTGCAGTACAGCTATCGTTGCTTGCAGGACAGCTATCGTTGCTTGCAGTACAGCTATCGTTGCTTGCAGGACAGCTACTGTCACTTGCAGTACAGCTATCGTTGCTTGCAGTACAGCTACTGTTGCTTATGAGTAGTGCTATTTGTACTGCAAACAACTGCAAACAACAATAGCTGTTGTGGAGTACTGGGAACAAGGCTACTTACTGTATGTATGCTGCAGTACTTGAGGGTGTCCATGTATGGTAGTAGTGTTTGAATTGTACTTACGTCATCCTGTGCTCCAAGCGTGAGTGTGAGCACCTTCCTCACTGCAACACTTCCCACCAGCACACAACACACCTCCACCACCTGAAGTGGGCAGCCGAGGTTAGTCTTAGCATCGTACCCCTCCTCTACACGACCTGAGCACAAGGCTAGGATAGTCTGAGTACGTCTGCCACTGACTCACGGCTATGAGTGGAATGTACTTGAGTTTGTTGAATGCTTTGTGCAGTGAGACAACCACCTGCATGCAGTGTGGGAGAGAAAGGAGAGTTAGAGGAAGGGATGAAGGAAGGAGGAGAGGAATGGAGGGAGCCGACTTCCTCACTACATGTGTACTTGAATGTGACTCACTAGGGAGCAGAGGAGACAGCAGGCAAGGGTGGAGGTCAGGAGAAGCGCATTGCCAAACTGGAGCAGGACATTTAACAGGAACGCAACCTGTACGAAAGGGAGGGGAGGAGGTAGCTTCCACAGTTGTGTACAAAGTGTCCACTATACTCTGTATCAAATGGAGTCTCTTGTCCCCCCTCCCCACATCCCAACCCTCGTAGTCACTTTGGAGAGGGATCAGGGTACTCAAACTAAGTAGTGAATTCTCAGCATGTAACAGAGTGTATTACCACAATAGCGGAGAGGATGAGGGTGAGCTTCTGGGGAGAGATGAGGCGGAGGTTGTATACTGCCATTAGGGAGAGAGTCTGGATGGGGAGGGCCAACCCACAAATACACACACCATTACACACTGGACTGAGTGTAGTGGTAGGAACAGACCTGTGTCAGTAAGGTGAACTGAGCAAACTGGAAGGGGAGAGGGGAAGGAGAAGGAAAGAGAAGGGAGGGAAAAGAGAGAAAGAAAGGGAGGAGAGGAACAGGAGGGGAAAGGGCAAAACTATGATGCTCTCTGTCCTTCTGCCAGTTTGGCTACAAGCTACCAAAGGTCTGGCAGTGGGCCACAAACTGAGTGTGTTACCTGCCATGGGAGCATGAAGCCCAGGGCAGTGCTGGTGATGGCCACTCCCTGTAACCACCATCGAGGAGATGCATGTCTGGAGGAAAGAGGAAGGGGAGGAGAGTAAGGTGGAAGAAAAAAAAGGGAGGGAGGGGGGGGTTAAATTTCCTATCATTTAGGCTGTTTGCCATCCCTTTCCTTCTACCTGAATGTGTGTGTGACTGCCAGCATTTCCAGCATGAGAAATGGCATGGCAAAGCTTTCTCGCAAGGGGGGAGTCCACATTACACGTGTTGCCTAGGAAGTGGGGAAGGGAGGTTAACACATACATTGAACTACACAGACATAGACACACACACACCTCGCCGTGGTTGTAGAAGAAAGCCAATACTACCAATACTCCAGAAACCACACTCTTCCTGTTGTTAGAAAGATGAGGAGGAGGGAATTCATAGCCACACACAGTACCACACTGGTGCCACAAGGGCTCTCCTCACCCCAGGTATGCTCCCAGCAGAAACAGCACAGAAGCAAGGAGCCCATTGAGGACAAACACAGCGTCTATGTAGAAGTAGGCAGAGTCACCAAGCCCTGCAGGGGAGCAGCCAGAAGGAAGGGATGAGAGTGATTGGGGGGGGATGCACAATGGCTCCACCCAGCCCAATGTAAGGAGCCTACCAGTGCATGCTTCAACTGGTGGCTGCCCATAGCCTCTGCTGATGGTGAAACACTGCACTCCGCTCAGCCCACACATATTTAGAACAGCACGGTAGCCTCGGAACAGTGCCCCCAGAATCACCTATGGATGTGCACTTAAGAGAAGTAAAACTATCCAGTTCCTCCACCCTCCTTTCCTTGTGGCCTGGCAGCCTGGTTAGTCATATCCAGGCTCATTACTGCCATGGGCACAAGGCTACTCATGGCTAGCAACAACAATAGTAGCAGTATTTTTTTCAGGGTCATTTTGGGAGGAGAAATTCCCTCCTCCTCCAATTGTGAATTTTTACCCCAAAGCTTTCTTACCCAACCCTCTCAAAGTAAAGTACATCATATAATACAGCACCGGTAGTTGCATTGGGTCTCAGAAACACAACACCACCAAATGTTTCTTTGGGGGAGAGGGGGGGGGGGGGGGGGGGCGTGTCTAGATCTCCAGACTTCCCTACTTGCTTGACCAGACCACTACAATGCCAGTGCTCTCCACTCCAGTTCATTATTTAGGCCCCAATACGTTGATTATTAGTTTCTCATCGGCCGCCCACGTGAATTTTGTACGATAGAATTTATCACCATTATTTTGCATACTAAAGACGTACGAATGAGCCGGATAAGCGTAACGCTAAGTCTGTCTATGGCACAGTGTTTAAAAAAACCTTTCTACAATGGCGTATAACTAGCGCTGATCCTCCTGGCAAAGGCTGGCATCATGTTCTTTTTTGAGAAATACCTGATAAATACATAATGGTAACACTCGCCCGCCCGCATTGTGTGCAGGTAAAGCACCTGATGAGAAACTTAAAATCAACAAATTGGGGCCTTAGGAATCAATATGTGTCATCAACTGTGTACTAAGTTATGTTACTGTAACAGTTATATACCTCTGGGTAGAGGTTGAACCGACGCAGTGTGTTGATGGTTGAGGGGTATTCTGTGAGGTTATCTTGCACAATGCGCTGTAGGCCGTTCATAAATGAAGGAGCTGTCACTAGCGTCTTGTAGTAGGAGTAGTATAGACCCTTTGGAGAGAGGGGTAAAGGGAGAGAATTGTAATCAGGACCCAGGTTCTCGTGACAGAAGGGTCTGGGGTCCAGACTTGGGAAATTACTGACCATTTCTGTTCTGAAGGAGAGCTCCCTCTCAAGGGAAGAGAGGTGGGAGAAGAAGCGGTCATTCTCAAAGAGGATGTGCAGGTGAATGCTGTGAGAGATTTAGAGCCATGTGTGAGGGGTGAGAAACACACACACACCTTTTGTGTTGCCTTCATACCAGTGCAGCAGGCCAACTGATACAACTGTTGTGGTGGAGGGAACAGAGATAGTAGTCGTGTTAGTACAGGTGATGAAAAGGTTAAGACAGCAGGCCCACATGCCACATGCACAGTGCATGGAGATCTCTCTCACCCAGTGCTGCTGCTCCCACCCAGTACGGCGTAAGGTAGCTCTTGATGGACAGCACGCCAGTTGGGACATCCCTCTCCCTCTGATCGTCTTTCCTCCACCTTGATTTCTTACCTGGACGGCGGTGTCTCAAGGCCATGGTATAATGCCACACCTTTTTCTGGTGGGAGAAATCTTGTTCCCAGACTGCAAAAATCTCGTTCCCAGACCACGCACCTATGCCTGGGAACGAGAAAGTTAGAACAAAGATCACGTGCGCCAATTTTCCATAGCAACAAAGTTACAGTGCTAAACGTCAACTGATCAAGGCTTCGAGATCAAATACTGAACCATCATGTCTATCCCTTCGGAGGAGAGCATCTACAATTTGATCCCAAGAGAGGTACCTCCGCCACCAAAAGCACAGAAGTAAGAAATGTGACGTGTAATTTGGGGTACTATAAAGTGAGGAGAAAAATATAGTGTAGTAGGTATATACTAGCTAGAAAGATGCTGCATCATCCTGGGGCGAGCCTGAGCGAGTAGGAAATTTCATTTAAAATGCCCCCATGTACGTATATAGGTAGTCTCCAGGCAAAAACCGAGTAAAAGCTGTCTTGCAAGCCAGGCCTGACTTAGTCTCGTGTAGCCAGACTCTCGGTGGAAAGAAAGACTAGACCTGACTATTTCCATTCTTCAGCACCGATCACTTTCAGCATTGGAATGGAAAGGATCTGGCTTACAAGACTAGGATGCGAGACTATGTACTTTTAATGTAGGTGTCTATACGTCTTTCAGGCATAGATCAAAGTTTGGTGGAATGGTGCGAATGGAAACAAAACAGAATAGGGCTGCAAACAAGACCATGGTAAGGCAACAAATGATTTATACATAATAAACTTACTCCTCAATCTGTGATGGAGACAACCTTTCATTTCTTTGCAGGGACCAGCAAAGGTGCACGTCAACCCACCCAAGAGCTACCTACAAAAACATTCTAAGGAGCCAAAGTTGCCAGAAAGTGAGGATCATCTCTTGTGTGTGGGCCATGAGTGTGGTATGAAATGGTGTATCTGATCTTCTCTGCAGAGAAACTCTTCCAGTATCCTGACCACTCCACACGCCGTCCACCGGTGCCCAACCACACTGACAGGCCCCAGATGGGAGCCACCTCTAACAAAAACTTTATCACCACCAATGCTGTCCACAACATCATGTCAGGTCAGTTAGAACAAAAAAGCCTCATTCCCAGACCCCTCCCAGCTTCCTATTGCTTGCAGTATGCATACTGCAAGTGACAGTTTGTCCAGTAATGAGGGGCTAGCTAGCTTAGACTTGTGTCTAGACCTTTTAACCCCAGTGCTTGTCACTCATGGTTAAATAGATTGTACACTAGCTATAGCACCTCCATTCCAAGCTGAGTCTGGGGACTGACAGTTAGTATGCAAACAACAAATGCTGGGGTTAGAAGGTCCGAGAATGAGGCTACATGGCTTGTTAAACCAAGAGTACTGGTAACGTGCATGTCCATATACAATGTAAGGAGGACACTGTCTTTCTCTGTAGTGCCCCGCAAGCCTGCTCCAAAGTATATGGATTCTGCTGGTGGGACGACACATGACCTGGAGGTAGGGTAACACGTAGGGCACAGACAGTCCTGAGCATTAAAAATGTATGGGTGTTATATTCAAGTACTTTCCCCAGGCTTCTGGCCTTGCACCCAAGTACCGAAACAAGAAGGTTTGTGTCACTTTTAATGATACTGCATACAATACATTTCTTTGATACTCCTCCCTCCCTCCCCCACATGCACCAACACACATTTAGGACTATGGCAAGGTACCTGCCTACTTAGAGCAGCATCGTCAGGAGATGGCCGAGGCACAGGAGCAGTATGACCGCTATGTGCAGGAGAGTTTACAGAGAGGACAAATGCAGCAGGTTGCAGGAGATAAGAGGTATGTGCAGCTTGAGTCTCAAGTTTCAACCTTACACCCTAATGGCTCAGTGATAGCTACCAGCTAGCTAGCTATAGCTTGTTCTCTGACCCACAACCCCTTCCTCTTCCACCAGGGAGGAGCTACTGGCAGGTCTGAAGAAGAACTGGGAGACCCTGCACCACCAGTACCAGGGGCTGAGTGTGGTGACAGACACTGCCCCAAAGAAGGCACGCAAGGAGAGGATGGAGGCTGAGATGAAGCAGCTGGAGAGAGACATTGAGCTGATTGAGAGACACCGAGTGATCTTTGTCAACCAGCCAGGGATCGTACACTAGCACCTCCCCCCAATACACTGTCATGCGGACATTTCTTCCACTGTACACATATCCTAAGCCTTTATTGACATTTTGTGGTCATAAAACTGATAAACATCAATAGTTCAATGGGCTAAAAATAAAATACACACACACTATAATAATGATCAGGAGTTTGTTTCAAAATTTGAGCATGACGAGAAGCTAAGAGCCGGATCGATGAGACAGTTTAGTCTATTTGCTGAGCAAGGGCCCTGGCAGCTGATGCAGCCTGCCGGCCTTTCTGTGTGGCCTCCCCAGCCCGGCACCGCTCCACGCACTGTGTCCCCTGGAACTTGCCCTCATTCCTTGGCCGACCATGACCCCCATCAGCAAAGGTCACAAAACCTAGCCCCTGTGCACGGCCATCCTGAAACTGACCCTGGGTGTGCAATAAGCAAGTTCTTTGTTAATAATTAATGTTATGAACCATGCCAGAGTAACACATAGGTTATGAAGTTAGTAGAGTCAAAATGAAGGCCAAGGCTTTAACCTTTTCCTTTTCAGTGCAAGGTTCCTATCCCCACATTGCAATAAGGTCAATTCAACTCAATCTGGTTTCACAATCCCACTAAATTAACTATGTGCATAAAGGGGTTGCCTAATACAACATAGCAGGGCGTATTGCAAGCGACAGAAAGCTGGATGGGGCCTGAGAACAAGGAATCAAATGGTGGAAATTATGCGATGCTAATGTCTTATCTTCAAGTCGACCTACTGAGCCTTCCTTAATCAAACCTTGGCTCGTGAAACAGTGAGATTGTGTGTTACTGGACAGCCAGATTGTGGATCAAGGCATCAAGGTTGGGCAGGTGCTAGCCTTGTTCCCGGGCCATGTGGCCTGGAATGAGGCTAGGCAGGCGCACTGGCCAGGTATGAGCTGGGGTTGGTTTTGGGTCTGGGACCAAGACTAGTATGAGCGTAGGTTGGGCAGGTGAACAGTAAGAGCCATATGCATGGTCATGAGGGAGTTGAATATCTTACATGATCCAAAAATAAAAAAAAACAACTGAAGTTGAAGTGGAATGTTCATAAATTATGTTGTGTACTGAGCCTTCCTTAATCAAACCTTGGCTCGTGAAACAGTGAATCATTTAGATTGAGCATCACACTTGACAGCCAGATTGTGGATCAAGGCATCAAGGTTGGGCAGGTGCTAGCCTTGTTCCCGGGCCATTAGAACAATTTTGCGAGTATCTGGTTCAGCCGAAAGCTCTACTGGCTACGGAAGGTTCAGCAATTAATAAAATTCCTAACATTCCGCAGTGTACACTTCCACCCCAGCCGATTTACCAGACCCTCCTTTTCGATTTTTTGAGGGTCTGGTTCCGAGACTAAGGTTGGGCAGGTGAACAGTAAGAGCCATGGTCATGAGGGAGTTAAATATCTTACATGATCCAAAAATAAAAAACAACTGAAGTTGAAGTGGCCTAAGGGGATGTTCACGTTGTGTATCACAGCAGGTGTTAAAGTTGGGAGGTGTAAGAACAGTTGTGGCTTAAAAGGACTAAGGCAGACTTTGTTTTATCATTGTAGACGCGCCTCACCTCATACTTCATCCCATTAGAGGCGGTGTACACGCCATAGCCGTGGTACTTTCCCACCTCGAAATTTCCTTCATACCTGGCCCCGTCTGAGAACTTGAGCACCCCACGGCCTTGAAAGAAACCGCCTACAAATTCACCAGAGTAGCGCGCCCCTGAAGTAAAAGTCAGTACGCCCTTTCCATGTCTCTTCCCCTCCGCACTCCACTCTCCCTCGTACAAATCCCCATCGTCATACTTGATTCGGTGTTGGCCGGCCATGGCAACAACAGTTTGTTGAACTTTGACCTTTCAGCGAGACCTCGTGCACTACTGAGTCTACTCACGTATGGTGGGGTGGCTTCTGTTTGGGAGGGGAAGTGTACGAAGAACTGTCAAGTTTGTGGTATCGGCACTTCGTCTCAAAGCAATGGCATCGGACCAGAGTGAGTCGCTGGATCCATCTCGTGAGATTGCCCTTTCTTGGATTTTTATTACTCCGAATAGTTTGCATCGTGACCATCTGTGGTCATTCTATGTACACTATTCACCTTCCAATTAACATTTAATCATTTCTAATTAGTTGATTTGCCCCAAGTGATAATTGAACATTAATGTTTGGCACCATGAACCACAGTGAGTACTCATATCAGTCCTTTACTTTAGGTAGTAGCAAGCAGCCTGTGTGGCTGAAGCCGGAAGGTACTGATGTGCCAAAACTGAAGTTGCTGAACAGTCTGACACGAAGGAAGGTGGGTGGATGTGAGGTGATCAGGACAGTCTCCTAGTGCCACAAGGCTGACGACTAGAGGAAAGACAGACTAGTGTCTACTTCAGTAGTTGAACTGGTATATAGTGTTGTCAACTCTAACTTCTCCTCGGTGTGATTTCCATGGCAGGAGGAGTTTGTTCCCCTCTCTGGGAGGCGTGTCCTCTGGTACAGCTGCGGACCCACTGTCTACGATGCCTCTCACATGGGACATGCCAGGTGCTACACCACATACACAACACTCGGTATATCCATCCAGTGTATGTACATGTTACATTGCATTAATCCTCCAGATCTTACATCACCTTTGATATCCTGCGTCGTGTACTGAGCGGCTACTTCAACTATGAAGTGTTCTATGTAATGAACATCACAGATATTGATGACAAGGTAAGGGGTTGGATTGAGTCATCTGCTGTTGTATTAATGATCCCTCTCCTCTTCTCCTCCCCCCTTCCTCCCTTCCTTCGTATCTCCCTTTCCCCTCCACCCTTCTCCCTCCCTCCCTCTCTCCCTCCCTCCTTCCCTTCTCCTCCTTCTGCTAGATCATTAGTCGTGCACGGAGAAACCATCTTCTTGCTGAGTATCTAGCCAAGGACCACCAGTTACCGGATGTGGTCAAACATGTCACAGAGGCCCTGCAGGTGTGTTTACAATGTACATGGATGTCTTCTTAGCCTCATAATCTGAGAGCCAAGAATACTTGATTTTTGTATGTGCTAAGTCAGCGGTTTTTATTTCAGGTGGATTGTTGATCACATTTTTCCATTGGCAATTGCTAAATATTTTAACATGTGAAGACTATATCCCCGATCCAAAACTGTTGGGAGCTAAAAATGATGCTAGGACACTGTTTTATTAGTCTCGTGCCCAGACCCCACCCGCGAGGAGAGGGTCTGGTAACGTTCGATCGATCCCTCGGGCTTCATTAACGTTGATTGCTTTCTGCGGGGAATTTTCCTACCGCCAATCAAATTGCAGAAAACACAATCTGTGGTTGCAACACCGGAAATCCTTGGCTGCTTCAGCACGATGACACAGCACCCCTTTTTTGGTGCCTAAGTTATCAGTTCGCAACTATGCATACAGTAAGCTATGAATTTGTAATGAAGCCTGAGGAATCAGCCGGATGTCACCAGACCCTCTCCTTGCGGGTGGGGTCTGGGCACGAGACTACTGTTTTATAGGCCCTTGAATTTAGTACGTATTGATAGATAGGCTATCACTCTCATCTCGATCCCAAGATTAGCCTCTAGTCACACCTTTATAATAATTGTCCACGTACTCTGTACAACACCATCATCAACAGTGGCTACCTACCACATGATGATCATTACATACTAATTGGAGGAGCTGATTGGTTCAGATCTGCGCTATGTATGTTAGTGTAAGGGAAGTTAGGACTACACATGTATAGTTGCTTTGCAAGATAAAACTGTAAAACCTTCCCTCTTAGCCATTCCGGGAAAAGGCAGAGGCGGAGTTGGATGAAGACAAGAAAGCAATGCTGCAGAACATTCTGGTGAGTGGTACCCTGGTAGCAACTAGCCTTGCACCCATTTTAACAGCCTGGGAATGAGGCTAGATGGCAGCAAAAGTGTTGTAGACACTTGGTGTCTCTGTTGTCTGCAGTCCAAGGCTGAGGATGGCCTTCAGGAGGCAAGAGAGGGCACAGGAGACCCACAGACAGCCAAGGTAAGGTTATGCTACATCTTGTGTTAGTATTTCCTGACCTCTCTGCACGCTTTCCCTCACTTGTATGCCCCCCCCTCTCTCTCCCACACAACACGTGTGTATGTGAATGTGGTACATGTATACAGGACAAGCTGCTGGAGTTGGCAAGTGAGCCACTCTCAGCATGGCTAGATGGTCGGTATGGCTCCGAGGTGCGGGACCACAGCATTTTTCAGGCCCTCACACGCCACTGGGAGGAGGAATACCACAAGGACATGCACTCCCTCAATGTAAGTGAATCATGGTACTTATCATTTTTTAGTGAGAACTCCACCATACACATGCCCACATGCACGCATGCACACACTGTGACCCTCTTCCCCATCCCCTCTCTCCTTCCCTCCTCCCCTCACACACACACACACACACACACACACACACACACACACATGCACACACGCACGCACACATGCATGCACGCACACACACGCACACACACGCACGCACACACACACACACATGCACACACACACGCACACACACACACAAACACACACACACACACATAACAGGTGCTTCCTCCAGATGTTCTGACCAGAGTCAGTGAATATGTACCCGAGGTCGTCGAGTTTGTTGACAAGATTATTGACAATGGATATGCGTGAGTGTCTAAGATCACTCTACTAGCATCGTTCCTTGGCCTCACAAGTCTAAGATCACTCTACTAGCATCGTTCCTTGGCCTCACAAGTCTAAGATCACTCTACTAGCATCGTTCCTTGGCCTCACAAGTCTAAGATCACTCTACTAGCATCGTTCCTTGGCCTCACAAGTCTAAGATCACTCTACTAGCATCGTTCCTTGGCCTCACAAGTCTAAGATCACTCTACTAGCATCGTTCCTTGGCCTCACAAGTCTAAGATCACTCTACTAGCATCGTTCCTTGGCCTCACAAGTCTAAGATCACTCTACTAGCATCGTTCCTTGGCCTCACAAGTCTAAGATCACTCTACTAGCATCATTCCTTGGCCTCACACAGCATTTCTTGCTTAGTAGACTATGTTCTACAAAAACAATGAATATTTTTGCACTTGCCAGATGAACAGAATACTTGAATGTTTATAGCAGCTGCACCCCATGTCATTCATAGGCCTAGAGACACTCTTCCTGGGTCAATCCATGTGCCAAGAATCAGAAGCAGTTGGCAATCAATAGATGCCGATACCCTGGCCACCATTTTGTAGTGCTGGGAGGTGTTGCTAAATAAGTACTCAAATGATCACTAAATTTTGTACTTGCTATTAAAAGGTGCAGCTGTACTTGAAATGCATGTGATGAAGAATGATTACACATTAAACATGTAGCAGTTTCCGTCTTCCAGTCTAGCCTTAGTAAGACTGCGTGGTGTGCATTGTGAGCCCCTCCTTCCTTCCAGCTATGTGTCCAATGGGTCGGTCTACTTTGACGTGGCGAAGTTCTCTGTGGCCCCCAACCATAGCTATGCCAAACTGGTGCCTGAGGCGGTGGGAGACATGCAGGCAATGGCTGAGGGGGAGGGAGGTCTCAGTATCTCTTCCGACAGACTGCGTGAGAAACATTCCAGAAATGACTTTGCCCTCTGGAAAGCTAGCAAACCAGGGGAACCAGGGTGGCCAAGCCCCTGGGGGGAGGGGAGGCCTGGCTGGCACATTGAGTGCTCTGTCATGGCATGGTAAGCGGTCACATATGTATACCTACCGCAGGTTAGACTATTGTCCACTGTTGGAACAGTACAATGGTCCAGACATTAGGTAATTCTCTCGTATTGTATGCCCTTCTCCCTCTAGTGACATCCTGGGCCAGCAAGCTGACATCCACACTGGGGGTGTGGACCTCAAGTTTCCCCACCATGACAACGAGATTGCACAGGCTGAGGTAGGTCACGTACCCCTTGCTTCCCCAGTTTAAGCGCACCCCAGCATTGCCCATGCTCTAAATGGCAAGCTATATCCCCCCTCTCCCACTTTCTTCTCTAGGCTAGGTTTGGCCATGACCGTTGGATGAGCTACTTTCTGCACTCGGGCCACCTCACCATCGAGGGCTGCAAGATGTCCAAGTCTCTGAAAAACTTTATCACCATCAAGGAGGCTCTGTCTCGATACACTGCCCGCCAGCTACGACTGGCCTTCCTCCTGCATGCCTGGCACGCCACCCTGGACTACAGTGAGGCCACCATGGCCGAAGCACTGCAGACAGAGAGGAGTTTTAACGTGAGCTGGCATACTGTCTATGTTAGGCATACTTCATTCAAAATGCAACCACTTCTTTTACACACCATGCACATACATGACTAGGAATTTTTTCTGTTGGTGAAGGACCTGCTACGTAAGCAACCCTCGGGCGTCCAGAGCTACTGCAAGGTCCAGGAGAGGGAAAAGGAGCTCATCTCAAAGTGAAGCAATTACTGCTGTGCCCATTCTCTGTCCTTATATGGTAACATGACCTGCCTATACTACTACAGGTACTTGGATGTGAGGACTGCTATACACGAAGCACTGTGTGGTGAGTTGGCAAGGAAGACCTGAGCCTTGGAGAGAGCTTGATTGTCCTGTCTCCCCACCCATCCCTCCCATCCCCCCTCCCTCCCCCTCCCCCCCCCACACACACACACATACACACACATGCACTAGACTCAATCGACACACCTCAAGTGATGCGTCTGATGCGAGAGCTAGTCAGCTCGGCTAATGTCTACTACACAGACCGTGGCGCTATTGCCAATACTCGCCTCCTCCACAACATAGCACACTACCTCACCTTCCTCCTGCGTGTGTTTGGAGTGGTGCCTTCTGACGGGGGACTGGGGTTCCCCATTGAGCAAGATGGGACCACTGACCAGGTGAGCTCGTCTTGGAGGGGAGAAGGAGGTTGAAGGTGGAAGTCATGTGACATGCTCACCTGCAGGAGGCAGTGGTAACACCTTATCTCACAGTATTGGCTGACTTCAGAGAGCAAGTTCGAAAAATTGCACTTGAAAAAAAAGGTACATACATATTTGATGGCTTTATATGCCTAACTGCAATGTAGAATCATCCTCTCCCCATTCTTCCCACCCCTAGTGCCTGCCCTTCTGGCTGAGTGTGACCAGCTTCGTGACAAGACACTACCAGAGCTGGGTGTGCGGATGGAGGACAAGGAGGATACCACTGTTGTGAAGCTAGTGGGAAGGGAAGCTGCACTGAGAGAGAAAGAAAGAGAGAGGGAGGTGAGAGCAGTAGCAGAATATAAAAACCTGGGGGGGAAATGGACTGAAATTGAATAGGCACACATGCCTCATGTTCATTAGCTTCAAGAAGAGCACCAGAGACAGAAGGAGGAGCAGAAGAGGAGGATGGAAGAAGCCAAGGTAAGGATATTTTGTTTGTCCAGTTCACTCACAGCATGGCTAGCTGGGCACAGAGTTATCTTGGGACTTTGCACCTTGTGGAATGGGGCATCAGTGAACCCAGGCTTTCCATTCTGGATTTTGTCTCGTATAGCTTTTGGAAAAAAAAAATCAATTTTTCCCTTCTGAGATTTTGCCTAAGAGGAATGTGATATCAACTTGTTCCCCCCCCCCCTCCCCCCCCTCCACCCAGCGCCACCGTGAAGCACAAGCCTCAATTCCCCCCACAGAGATGTTCCAATCACAGACAGACAAGTACAGTGCCTTTGATGAACAGGGGCTGCCCACACATGATGCAGAGGGTGAGCCGCTGAGTGCCAAACAGAGAAAGAAGCTGCAGAAGCTTTGGCAGGCACAGGAGGAGAAGTATAAGAGGAGTAGTACAAAGACACAGGAGGAGAACAATTAGGAAATTTGACTAGTGCTTAATCTTGGGGGTGGGGAATTTTTTTTACACGTGCAAACTATGAACTTTGAACTTTGAACTTTGAACTTTGAAGGCGGCATGCAGCTACTATAAAAGTGTGCATGTAGTTGTTTGGAGATCAGCATCAAACATGACCACTCCAGTGAGTTAGCATCGAGTTGGATTGTATAAAAATATACTTTGGGGTGCACGTACTTGGTCAGTAAGGATGGCGCTAATTTCTGGCGCCCCCGCCATCCCACCTCCCCTAGAGTGCTGTGTCTCAAGTGCAGGAGATCCGCGACATCACACGCATTGAGAGAATTGGTGAGTAATGCCCATTGCGCATACAGCAGATCTGGTGCTGTACCAAATTAGTGTACCAGTCTCTCTTACTACCGGCAGTCAGACATCACCAGCCAGCCCATGCATACTTGGTGATGCCATAGATATATGACACGGATGGTGATGCCGGGCTATATTAAGCAACAGTAGTCCTTGGAGAATCCGTGGTAGTTGCTGGTAAAACTTTATTTGCAGCGTTTTGACTACACTCTGGCAATCATCTTGCATATACTCGAGGGTATAATCAAAACCTTGCAAATCTATCACCATGCATGATCATTCATGGCCAAGAGTTGCATTAGGTAGCAGACACTCAAGGGGTACGACATCAGGCTAGGGTATAAAGAGGTTGCAACCAAGAAAAAAATTTATATATGACCTGGATACAATGGTGTTGGCACTGTCCTGTTGTCATGGCAATCATCTTTCTCCAATAGGAGCCCACTCCCATATTCGTGGTCTCGGGCTAGACGATGCACTGGAACCAAGACCAGTGAGTAGTGTGGTCCAGGTGATGGTGTGGGATTGAGTTATACCTGTTTTGTCTATTTACCATTTCGTCTACTCAAGTTTGGATATCCTCTGAAATGAATAAAAGAAGCCCAAGTGTAGATATCCTCTGATTTAGGGCTTGCATGAGCAAAGTGGAAAGAGCACCCCTTCACCTCTGTTGTAGAAAAAGGCAAACTCAGTTGCTCGGATGTTTGTCTTAGTGTCAAAAAACTATTTTTGGCTGAGTAGGCGAAATGGCACGTGTACAATTTGATTTTTAGTAGGCGAAATGGGAGTAGGCAAAATGGGAGATGGCGAAATGGCACTAACCCGTTATTTAGTGTGTTTTCTGCTTGTGCACATGATATGCAGGTGTCCCAGGGGATGGTAGGGCAATCAGCTGCGAGAAGGGCAGCTGGGATCATTTTGGAGATGGTGAAGGTATCACTGATGTGTGTGTGTGTGAGAGGACATTCTCTCGTGCTTTAATTGTCTCATAACATTTATTCCTAGCTAACAGAAGTTGTTCTATGAACCAACTGTGCTCTTAGTCTGTACACATTACTCTCTAGGAGGGAAAGATAGCTGGCCGTGCGGTGCTGATTGCTGGCCAGCCAGGCACCGGGAAGACAGCCATAGCCATGGGTAAGTTGCTGTAGGGTGGTAGTGCTGCTGCTGCACAGGGTGATAGTTGGAAGTTGCTCTACCCCCAGGCATGGCTCAAGCCCTCGGGACAGACACCCCCTTCACAGCCATTGCTGGAAGTGAGATATTCTCACTAGAAATGAGCAAGACGGAGGCCCTGACTCAAGCCTTTCGGAAGTCAATTGGAGTTAGAATCAAGTGAGCTATGCCTGGGATGTTGAATGTCAAACTGTTACATCTTCCTCATGTCAGTGTTCTTGTTCATACCTGTTGGTTTTCTCTCTCTCTCTCTCTCTCTCTCTCTCTCTCTCTCTCCCTCTTGTTGCAGGGAGGAGACAGAAATTATTGAGGGGGAGGTAGTGGAGATACAGATTGATCGTCCTACCACCACATCTGTGAGCTCCACCCCACCAACACATATTGATCATTGTTCATCACCCAGGGAACAGTACCCAGCAAGCATTGTGTGCATGACCTGCGTCTGCCCTCTTCCTGTCCTCTAGGGTGCCAAAGTGGGCAAACTGACTCTAAAGACAACTGAGATGGAGACAGTGTACGACCTTGGTACAAAGATGATTGAATCTCTCACTCGGGAGAAGGTCCAGGCAGGGTAGGGTTGTGCACTCCTCAACTTCAAGTTTCATGCACTTCACAGTGACTTTCTTCCAATGCCAGGGACATTGTCACAATAGACAAGGCGACAGGCAAGATTTCTAAGCTTGGTCGCTCCTTCACCCGAGCCAGAGACTACGATGCAATGGGACCTCAGGTAGCACAAGTGGGGAGAGGAGAGGGTAGGTAGAGGTGTGATGACTGTGTGTGTGTGTGTGTGTGTGTGTACCTCTTCCCCAGACAAAATTTGTGCAGTGCCCAGAGGGAGAGCTGCAGAAGCGGAAGGAGGTCGTACACACAGTGAGCCTGCATGAGATTGACGTCATCAACAGCAGGACACAGGGGTTCCTCGCCCTCTTCTCAGGTCAGCCTTTGATTGGATAATATCATATACTGGTTACAGCAAGGACATAAGTCGCTGAAGAGGCGCCCTTGGTTACCGTCAATATGTATCTGCTGATAGCAAGTTGTGAAAGCTTTGTATGCACATGGAACCCTTGGTAGCTGGTAGGTCTTAAAACATGGATATTTGTACTGTTACAGTCAGTGTGCAGTTGACCAATTTGCAGGTGACACTGGTGAGATAAAAGGGGAAGTTCGGGAACAGATCAATGCAAAGGTGGCAGAGTGGAGAGAGGAGGGGAAGGCCGAGATTGTACCTGGGGTGAGGGTGTGGTATATAGTTTCTGTCCAGGCACTATGGTGTGTTTAGTGTGTGTCTGTGTGCAGGTGCTTTTCATTGATGAGGTGCACATGCTGGATATTGAGTGTTTCTCCTTCCTGAATCGAGCGCTAGAGGGAGACATGGCCCCCATCCTTATCATGGCCACCAACAGAGGCATCACCAGGTCAGGAGAGAAGGAATCCTACAATTTTATGATCTCAGAGTCGTACATTCTGCTCAAAAATTATGCATCCCTCTGCCCTGAATTAAGTACACCAGGACACAATAGTAAAACTTCACAGTAATTTTCCCTAAAGAGGAGAATATTTTGTCCTAATGTGGTTTAATTAGGGAGGTTTTGCTTGTGAGCACTGCACATAATTTTTTTTTATCACAATTTGCATATTTCTTGCAGGATCCGTGGCACCACATATAGTAGCCCCCACGGGATCCCAATCGACTTGCTGGATCGTCTACTCATCATCTCCACGCAGCCCTACAGTGAAAAGGAAGTGAAACAGATCCTCACTATCAGGTGGAGCTTTAGAGATCTACTGACCATGTGTAACCACAGATAATAAAGAAGGCGGTGCCCAATAACTGGTGTACGATCGTTTATCTCCCGTGCGGGTCATTGCACTATTCTTGTGCATATACTCATTATACTGACAAGACTTATTAAAAATGTAAAAAGATGTAGGGATGGCATGCCAAAAAGTATGCAAACAAGGTAGGGATAATGTATGAAAGCAAAGGTCTAGATATTGCCAAAGCCCCATCCCTACATCTTTTTCACACTGCAGTTAGACAGTGCATGGGGGTCTTCCTAAAACGTACCACAAATTCACTCCAACCTTTACTGGCAGTTCATGGCTGTAGCCTCGTTTTCCTAGCACCTCCCACATGGCCTGGGAACAAGGCTACAAGTTCACCAACTTTACTGCTGTAGCCTCGTTCTCAGGCCCCTTCCTAGCTCCTCCCACATGGCCTGGGAACGAGGCTACAAGTTCACCCACTTTACTGCTGTAGCCTCGTTCTCAGGCCACTTCCTAGCTCCTCCCACGTAGCCTGGGAACGAGGCTACAAGTTCACCCACTTTACTGCTGTAGCCTCGTTCTCAGGCCACTTCCTAGCTCCTCCCATGTAGCCCGGGAACGAGGACTATGATCCAGCATTTATGTCTGTATTAGGTATGTTTACCTCGTACGTGGCTATCAGATAGCTACCAAGTAGCTTTACTGCCAACATGTACTACTTGTAGTGACAGTGGCACCCTTTCTGATACAACCTAGACACTGAGCTTGAGTGGGCTGCAGACAAGTACTCATGGATGGGTGCAGATTCAGCTCTCAACTCAAGCACGCTGTCTATTAAACTGCAGTGTGAAAAAGATGTAGGGATGAGGCTTTGGCAATATCTAGACCTTTGCTTTCATACATTATCCCTACCTTGTTTGCATACTTTTTGGCATGCCATCCCTACATCTTTTTACATTTTTAATGTTTTTTAAGTCTTGTTTCTGTACTTTTTGGGGGTTAATCTCAGTTACAGTTAGACTGCCTACAAGTGTAACCACAACACCAGAACTTAAAACGGCGTTGACAGTTTAGTAGTGGTTCCAGGCATGTAATAATTATGTGTATTAATATAGCCAGCTAAAACCTGATGAAGGGCCAACCACTCTCCGTACCAAACTTTGTGAAACCAATTTCATGATTCAGTTGTCAATCACATGACGACTGACCAGCTGCAGCACAGAAAACTATCAACTTACCATCCTAGCTTTACAGTTCACTAAAGCTGTGAGTAGGCTATTTTTAGTGTAGCTACAAGTAGGCAGCTGAATGCAGCGCCTTACCTACGTGGTGTTCATAAGCCTTGCCCAATGCCGCGGGGGGAAAAGACCGTGCCAGCCATGCCTCGCTTCCAGACCAATGACCGTGGTCTTTGGTCTGGGAACGAGACTTCATTGCACATGCGTACAAAATTAGAAAATGGCGTCCCAGGCAACGGGCAGCCACTCGAGTGTGCTGTGAACAGCTTGTGAAAGTTGAATTGGAGTTACGGAGAAGCTAGGGATCAGGGGCACTTCGCGTTGATGTATGGACCATTTTTGTGCTACAACCACGGTGAGTAGTTAAGCCATTCTCAAGATATTTTGGTTGACGAAAGAAACAAAGAAAGAAAGAATAACAAAAAGGGCAATTTCGCTACCGCACACTTTTGCGTTTAGCTGTTTTCCACGTGGCTTTTGGCCACTTATATGAGTCTTGCTGATCACAATGGCACTCAAAGAGGAAGCCTGGGCGCTTAAATAAGCTTTTAGCGTGTTTGTGGTGAAGTTATACGGCTTTTGCTTAAGTATTGCATATATTGCGCGTCGGCGCCATCCCTACATAGAGAGTCTACCGACTCTCTGATATACCACGGTATCTACAATATTCTGGTAGAAAATTTTACTATGTACAGTTGTAAATTGATTTTTATGCAATGTAAAAATGCATGTTTTTTTCTGGAAAATAAACAGGGCTACCAAATGATGCAAGCTGTCATAGAGTGTAACCATTAGCAAAGAATGTAACTGAGTGGTTGTTTCTTTGTGATACAGTACACAGTTTGCCGTAAAATTATTGCCGTTTCCAATCCCTGTTCGTAGCTCTATTATCTATGGTGTAACTAGCCTTGTTCACAATCCTCATTCTTCAGCTATCATCTCTTGTAGTACGAATAGCGCTACTCGTAATGCAAGTGACGATAGCTGTAGTGGAGGAGGACTGGGAATGACATTGTGCTTGTGTGTGCTGTGCAGGTGTGAGGAGGAGGATGTGGAGATGACAGAGGATGCAGTGGCCATCCTGACACGCATTGGGATGGAAACCTCCCTCCGCTACGCCATCCAGCTCATCACTGCAGCTAGCCTCACCTGTCGCAGCAGAAAGGTACACAATAACTTATGTCATACCACTGCTGAAGCCAACCTTGTTCCCAGGTCTTCCCACTGTCTGGAGAGATTGTCATCTGAAGGACATCAATGTTTACCTAGGAGGGGGTTCCAACTAAAGGACATATTTATGCATGCATTCTCCATCCTGATTTGCTGAATAAGTGGTATGTACTTCCGTTTGGATTCCAGCCCTTGGATAGACACTACAAGCGAAAGCTTACAATTACTATTTGGACCCCTCTGTTCTCATAAGATGTCCCAACCCTCTATTTCCTGGAACAAGACCATTGAGGCTTTCCTCCTTCCTCCTGTGCAGGGTACAGAGGTGGAAGTAGACGACATCAAGAGAGTCTACTCTCTCTTCCTGGACGAACACCGCTCCACACAGTTCTTACAGGAATACCAGGAGCAATTCCTCTTCAGTGAGAACACCCGCATCCCCATGGAGACCTCCTAGCACTGGACACATACATCATTATAGGACTGCTCCATCATATAGTCCTGTACCCCTCTGGGCACAGTCTGTACAAGAACATTATGCATGACTCATCATGATAAAATAAATTTTGATGACAAAATGGACAAAATAGTGCTGACAGATATAGTTGAGGACTTCATATGGCCTCCTAGCCAGTTCCTGAGGAGGTACGTATGAGGTATCCATAGGGAGGGAATCAGTCACTTGGGAGGATGGTGATCACTAACCCCTGGGCTGGCCACTCCAGTGTGTGGGGTAGGCAGAGCTGGGGGGTAGGTGGGGTCAAGAGTAGGCCATCTATCTTTGAAGATGAGTTCTGTTGAGTGTACAATGATCAACCTACCGTCTTTGTATTGAGGGCACCTTCCACGTCTGCTAGGAAGAGGTCAAAAAACTCTGATCCCAGGAACACCTGTAACCAGGGACCGTGGGCAGCGTATGGATGTCTCTCATCAGCAAATGTTCCCTGTACTCCTGCACACACAAACGTGATTGCCACATCTCCAGCAAAGCTCTTGAATGTGAAGTGACGACCATGCTTCAGCCTGCCCCTATACACATCATACATGTTGCTATGACAACAGCAACCAGTGAGCACACATCTACTGATTTGGCACACCTGACGGCCAGAGGAAGCAATCTGGCTGCCTCCACATTGAATCTCAGCAGCACCTGTTCCAGGGATGCTGTTCTCAGCAGGTCTCCACTTGTGGGGTCGGCCACCTCCATTGTAAGGGTCGTGGGTGTGGTATCACTGGAGGGAGACTGGCTGTCTCTGTCCTCCCACGTACACACTGCACTCACTCCACTGAGATTGGAGCCATCCAAGCGGATACCTTCATCCACACATGACTACATGTACAACAGGAGAGATTTTGGGAGGGGGGGGAGAAATATTGAGGGAGTGGTTTGTCATGCACAAGGTCTAGTTCAATACAGCTTTTGTAGATGGCAAGAACCCAGAAATGAGGCTACAAATACATACACTATATTGATGTGTAAGGGTGTTGGAGGAGAGGTACCTGAGCAGTGAGGTCGAGTTCAAACAGGGATTCCCCCCTTCTCATGTCTGTCACCAGCCATGGCCCTCCAGTGCTGTATATATATTGCATGTATGTGTGTGTGTGTGTGTGTGTGCAGGTGTGTGTGGGAGGGGGGGGAGGTAGTGAAGAATGTGCTTTGCCCCTCATGAAAGAGGAACTTACCCAGGGTGTTTCCGCAAGAGGTCCAGTATGCCTGGGCCATTCCACTTCTGAGCAGCATCTAACTCTTCAGAGATGACACCAACAATCTGGAAGTTTTATTAGGCACAACATTGCTCCAAAATTAATGGAGAAACCAACAAGAAGAGTAGCTTTGCTCATGCGCTCATGGTATGAAATTTTCTGCTTGGGGGAAAACGAACAATGTTTCAACAGTCTAAACCTATGCCCTGAAGCATTTAGAAGTTTTTCAAACTTTTTATGCAGTAGCCAACTGAAAAATCACCACTTTGTGCTCACAGTATGGTTTAATGCAAACCTGCACAAACTTGATGCAGCCCAGGGGTGTGTCGAGGGGAGAGAGGAGGGGGTCTTCAGTGAGTAGCATATGCTGTAGCCTAGACTCCCCTTGATCCAGTGGAGAGTGCCAGGATATGTGGTCACCTGCACAGAGCGCATTCTCACTGTGGAAGACGTATCGCGCCAGGCCCTGCATTAGCTCTGCTGGCCAGGTGGGAGGAGATGACTCACCTGGCTCCCGCCTCAGACGAAATGTGAGCTCAAAACCAAAACCACTGGGAATACCTGGGCCAGACGGGCTGCAGCAACATGCACCACATCATCAGTACAGTGATTATGCAGAAATAAATTAGCTTCCTGCTCCTCACTCATGCACTCTGCCATCCCCATGCAAGTCCGAAAGACCTAGACTGACGTAGTGCCAATGGGGAGGTACACCTTCCTTCCCAGGGTGGGAGAACATGCTGATGTAATCCAGAGGGTCAGGCCCACCGAGCCTGTAGAGTGAGCAACGACCAGACGAGGAGGACTATATGACATTGTGCTATGACGAAGTGAGCTAGCTAATTTATTACTCTGGGCGTGTGCACTCTTCTCACCAGTGCTTGACGAGAGCAGTGACCTGCAAGGGGTTCGGTTGGTCCGGGTAGATTGCTCTGCAGGCGGCGTTCACGGCATCCAGCCCCGGGGCCGCCGGCCGGGGGGAGTTGCTGGCGTCAGACATTAGACCTGTACGCACAGTTGCCATGACTACCAACCGGAAGTAAAAGACCGCCCCATGACGTAATGATTTCTGTGGTGTGTGTTTTGCCGGGGGTGTGTGAAAGCGGACCGAACAAGTGCGACAAGGACTGACAATGGCCTACGGCGATCAGAGTGACTTTGGGTGGTGTAACATTATCGTCAAGTTTCTTCTCTTTCTATGCAACTTCGTCATCTGGGTGAGCAAACTTGAGATCAGCACATTTTCCGCCCGAGAGCCAAGTTTATTATACTGGCATATTGTACCATAGATATATGGTGATTGTATGATTGTACACACACGCACACAGATTGTGGGGATGGCCCTATTGGGTATCGGTATCTATTTACAAGTGGAGACTGCCATTGACAACCTGGGTCTCAGTGGGTTGCTCTCAAACCCTGCCATTATCCTGATCATCATTGGTAGTGTTCTATTCCTCCTTGGCTTTTGTGGGTGCTTTGGGGCACTGCTGGAGCTCTTCTTCCTGCTCGTCATTGTAAGGACACTACATGTACCACAAGAGGCAGCTGTTTATATCCTAGCTACCTTCTTTACCTCTGCAGTTTGCAGTTGTGTTGTCCCTTATTCTTCTGGCGGAGATAGGGGTGGTGGTATGGGTGTTTGTGCAGCAGGACCAGGTCAGTGTGTAGTGAGAATGTTCACTCACAGAACAAGGTAGTCACTCAAATCAGTGCAATATTTATATGTACCGTAAAAGCTTTAATTAAAGCGCCTCTCTAATGAAAGCGCCCTTAAGACAGGAAACTAATTTTTCTCGCTCTATCGCGGGCGCCCTTTGGCATAATAAATAGTGAAGGGCGCTTTCTATTTTAGAGAGATTTTGCACTCGACTCGTGTGACTTTCAAGACTACTAGTTCTTCGACTGTTGATGAGCCTTTCATTGATCTCGGGACTCCAAACGCACTTGTATTTATGATAGCCTCGTATAACATACTCCAAGGTGTCACTCGCACTCTAATTCAAAGGCGCCTCTCTAAACAAGGCGCCCCCAACGGTCCAAAGTAATTTTTGCGCTCCAAACAAGGCGCCTTTGCGGATCCTACTTATTTTTTAACGGCATCTTAAATAAAGCTTTTACAGTACATTTGTTAGTGGAGTCCTAAGTCATCTAAACTATGTGACTGCACTGCTAAGCGCTGGTAACTTTAGCAAAGTGACTTTGTAACAGTTTAGTAGTATACAGAGCAACATAATAAGCCTCTTTTGGTATACAAAGAGAGTGACCTCTCTTTGGCTAAATGTATCTGGAAATTTGGTGCATGAGACAGCTGACCTCTTTGTTGATGTAGGCATTTGACCAAGTTCGCCAAGTGCTTGAAGGTAATATTGAACGTTACTATGACAACATCAACCTCCGTGATGTTGTGGATCTCATCCAAGGCCAGGTGAGGTACCCTTTAAATACCACTGGGAAAGAAGCTCACGAAATTGTTTCCTCTGTTCTGTAGCTCCTGCAGTGCTGTGGTGTGACAGAGCCTAATGATTGGGAGGCCAACATTTACTTCAACTGTTCCAGTATAGCCTTCCAGAGGTGTAGTGTTCCTTTTTCCTGCTGTATAAGGGTGAGTGTTTAGAACCAGCCACCTCCTATTGGCAGGGAACCTCACTCTTGATGACATTCTGTGTGCATATTCAATTCATACAGAATAATACAGATTCAGAGGTAGTGAATGTGCAGTGTGGCTACAGGACTCTGAATACTACTTCAGTAAGTGTGTGTGTGTTTGTGTCCTTATTAGGGAAAACTGTACACACCCAATAAGGAAACAGTTCAATTAGCAACATATCTTGTTACTCATGTGGAACTCTTCTCTACTTTCTAGCCCCGCTTCATGATGGGCATTTATACAGAGGGCTGCCTTACCCAAATACGGAATTTGGTGCAGAGCAACATTTCCATTGTGGGTGGGATTGGAATCGGTGTGCTTGTCTTCCAGCTGTTGAACGTCCTCCTGGCCGCTGGCCTGGCCATTGATGTGCACAAGGAGAAGGCAGCGGCAAAGGCATTTAAACGTCAGAGGAAGTAGCTACACTAGCACACTAGCACTGGCACAGCGAGGATTATAAACACATCATACTTTATGACTGAACAGTATTATTAGTAGTAAAATAATGTTATGACTGTGTGTTTTTGTTTTTAACCTAGCAAGTCCCTTGAAATTATCACCCTCATGATCTCATTAGTCCCTGCAGGGTTAATAACAGATAAGCACAACTGTAACAATGTACCTTATTCTGCTAGTGTGGGGCAGTGTTGTTGTAGTTTAATGTTCAGAGTAGTTTCAGATTGTTTAGTTTCAGTTTAATTATAATTATGCTACCAATTCAGTTTAGTTATAGTTTTTAAATACTGAATCTAAAATGGTACTATTAGTTTCAGTTGAAATAAAACATGCCATACTAAAATGCATTTTAGTTAACTATAACAACACTGGACTATGGGGCTCCTTCAGGTGCTTACCTTCGAGGATCTGATGTACACGTGTGTCTCGCATGTACTGCTGCACAGGGAAGTCCTTCAGGTACCCATATCCCCCATGTAGCTGTAGTGCATCATTGCAAATGTTGAAGCAAGTGTCTGTAGCAAAGAGTTTGGCCATGGAACACAGCTCCACAGTGGAGGGAGCATTCTCCTGCAGAGCCCTGGCTGCATTCCGCACCATCAGCCGCGATGCAACCAAACCAGTGGCCATGTCAGCCAGCTTAAACCTAAGGTGCTGGGAGAGAGAATATTGTAACACAAATGGCCCATACTGCCGTACTCATACATATGCAGTCACCTGAAAACTGGCAAGAGGTTGGTTAAATGCATGTCTGTCTTTCAGATATTGTCTGGTCTGTTCTATTGATGCCCATGCTGCTCCCAGGCTACAAGAAGCTGTAGGAGTAAGCATCAACAGACAATCTGACTGCTGGGGGTGCCAAGCATGGCAGCATACCAACCAATGTTGATCCTTCCTCCATTGAGGCCCTTCATTGCGATCTGAAAGCCCTAGGGAGAGAGAATGTGATCACTAGAGACAAAGGAACTTGCAGACAGAAAAGTAGAACCAGACAAGCGGATAGTACCTGGCCTTCTGAACCAAGCAGGTTACTGCAAGGGACACAACAGTCATCCAAATTGACAATCCGAGTTGGATGGGAATTCCAGCCAACCTATCAGAGGCAGGCAGGACCATGTATAGCTTAGTTGACAGTATATTGGTCATGAGCATATAATAGACTGAAGGACTAAAGAGATGAGACAGACAGGAGAACTGAGGAGAGGAGACAGGCTGGAAGACCGAGGAGGGGAGACAGACAGGAGAACTGAGGAGAGGAGACAGGCTGGAAGACCGAGGAGGGGAGACAGACTGGAAGACCGAGGAGGGGAGACAGACTGGAAGACTGAGGAGAGGAGACAGACTGGAGGATTGAGGAGGGGAGACAGACTGGAAGACTAAGGAGATGAGACAGACTGGAGGATTGAGGAGCACATTCACCAGCACAGCCACCTTTTTTTCCTTGTTCCCAAAGCTCAATCCTGGGGTCCCTTTCTCCACGATGAAACAAGAAATGCCTTTTGGCCCTACAAGAGAAAGGGGTGGGTACCCAGCATGTCATATGGTCATGCAATGAAATGCATACAGGTACTCAAAGGGACATTTGAAAAATGAAAAGTAGAGAGAAAGACTAGTTAGGGGAGTGAATATCCGGCTACTTCCAGACAAGTGGTGTAGGTGGATATGATGGGTATATACATGTATGTCTCAAACCTTGTTCCCCAGTGCGTGCCATGATGAGGTACACATCTGTTTCGCCAGCACCACTGATAAAGGCCTACATAACATTCAAAGAAAACATTAACATTGCCAACAAGGGTGCCAATGTGGAAGGCTGACCTTTGAACCATTGAGGCAGTACCAGTCTCCATCTCGTTGTGCCTTAGTTTCCAAGCTGGCAGCATCACTGCCTGCTCCAGGCTCTGTGAGGCAGTAGGAGGACATGTGCTAAGAGGAGGGGGGAAGAAAAGTGAGAGCAGGCTGAGGCCAGCTGACTTCAGATCAGATTTTACCTCCATACTGCACAGAGAAGGAACATAGGTTTTTCTCTGGGTCTGGTTGCCAAACTCATCAATCATCCAGGCACACATACTGTAGGGTCGTATGACATGTGAATAGGGTATAAATAAAGAGTATATAGCCTGCACTTACTTGTGAATACTTAAGTATGCAGCAGTGCTCACACAGCCTGTGGCGAGGGCCTCAAATATCACCGTGGCATCCAGCCTGCTAAGGCCACTTCCACCTACATCCTCACATACGTAAACTCCTATGGAACATTCAGACAAGCAATTGTGCAGCTCCTGGTCAGAGTTACACCTCTTGTAGTATTGAATGTTGGGGGAGGGGGCAAGCTGACAACTGACCTCCAAACCCCAGTGCTGCAGCCTTTCGTAGTGTGTCAACCGGAAATTTCTCCTGGAAAGAAGATGGCCATAGGTAGCATTCACCCCAAGCTAGCAATATATGCCAGTATGACAGAAATGTTAGCAGCCCAAGCTATACATACATACTAGGTGTTCATGCACACTACACCCACACTCAGTCGTGTGCCAGAAGAGAGCTGCCTTTTTATGACTTGTCAGAACCAAATATCTGAACTGAGTTCAGGTAGAGGGCAGCCTCATTCCCAGGCTCCTGGGAACAAGGCTAGGTAATAGACTCTTTGTGTAGTATGAGAACTCAGCACATCCAGGACACTACATACTGTAAGCTGCCACCATAAGCATACAAACTTTCACAATGCTATGATATCATAATTCAATAGCTATATATAACGGTACATGTACGTAAATGCATCTCAACTTCACTTGCTGCCCAGAGCTGCCCATGAAAATGACATATACAATAAATTTGCGTATGGTACAACTTACATCTTCATCCCACTGTTTCATGTGCGGTGCGAGCTCCTGCTTAGCAAATTCCAGTGCCAACTGCTGGAACTGCTGTTGCTCTGCACTCAACCCTCCAGAAGCTATATGTGCATGTGAACACGAGAGAAAGGGTTTCAGGGAGGGAGGGAGAGAGAGGGAGGAGGGGGGGGGGAAGAGGGAACAATCTCATGACTTGTAGCTACAGGTTTATAATTGGTGGGGCCCCCCGGGGGCCAAGTTACTTTGGTCTCATGCCAAGCTAAGCCTACGTCCTTTACGGTCAATGCATGCTGTGGTGTAGAGCCGCAAGTAGGACGGTCGGAACAGTTTTCGCTGTCGTCCCAGAGCTGTCAGCATCCACACACGCCTGCAGGACTGCATCGCGTTGACCCCTTCCCGGCTGTGGGCTCTCGATTTGGGCACGAGACCAATAATTATGAGTTCGGGGTCTGAAGAGAGGACCGATTCCCAGTACAAGATCTCGGAAAAGATGGAGTCAGCAAACAGAGGCGAGGCAGAACGCTGTCTGCGCTTCGCCAAAAGTACAAAGGATGTGGGGAAAGCTCGCCGATTTGCTGAGAAGTCTTACAGACTTTGTCCTACACCGGAGTGCCGGGGTGGGTTAGCCTAGTTGGTTATTCTATTTATCACACACCTCCATAATTTATAAAAGTGGTCCCTCAAAATATTATGTTTTCGTCTTATTTCCAGATACAATTTTAAAGGAAAAGTCCTCATACACCATGACTCCAAACCATCCCTTGAATTTGATCATCACACCTTTCAGATTCACTCAAGCTTCCCTAACCCCCAAGATCCAATTGACACTCTTCTATGGGAGTGTATGATTTGTTAAGTCACATGATCCAGCTCACATCTAAGCGAATTACCGAGATAGTCTAATAAGTTAATTTCCACACTGTTCATTTTTACACTCCTCTGCTTTTTGTACTGAAACTAATCTCTGTGTGGGTCTTGCTCACAAGAGCAACTTGAACTACACTGCTTTTTTCCAATTGTTAGAGTTCTTGGAGCAGCTGGCGTCCTCCCCCCACACTCATAGTGTGGCTAGTGACACGCAGGAGAAGGAGGAAATCAAGGAGGAGGTGGGGAGAAGTGCAGAGGATGAAAAGGAGTACACTGCTAATGAAGAGGAAGCAGTGAAGAGGTGTGACGAGGAGATCAAAGGAAGGAGGGGTGGGGAGAGGGGGGAGTAGCCTCATTTCCAGGTGTTTGAAAGATCAGAGTGGCTGGAAACCATGCTGGGAGGGAGACAGAATGATTATCTTTTATGTTACGCTACACAATCTGTGTCAAAGTACAGTAGGTCTCTGTAATTTGATCACAGAGGTTTCTCCATTGATAGAGAATAGGAGATACGACCTTCCAAGTGCATTATTTGTTTCTGTGGCCACAGAAAGATCCATGGCAAGAAACTGACTAACCTTTTCAATCACACTGTTTTGTGTCCACACAGGATCCTGAGATGCCAAGACTACTACGATATTCTGGGTGTGTCTCGGGACGTTGATGAGACAGGTCTGAAGCGCCAGTACCGGAAGCTAGCACTGCAGTTTCACCCAGACAAGAACAGAGCTCCCAAAGCAGATGAAGCCTTTAAAGGTGTGAGCACAGATTTTGTTCTAAAAGTACAAGTTGGACTGGTTAGCTAAATTTCATTTTCTTTCTTTCCCAGCCATTGGTAAGGCATATGCTGTTTTAAGTGACCCTGAAAAGCGGAGCCGTTATGATCAATTTGGGGAGGATGGACTCAACCTGAGGACAACCCGAACCAGTCGAGGCTATGATCCAGACTTTGACGCAGATGAACTATTTCGGGCATTCTTTGGTGACAGCTTTGGATTTGGTGGAAATCATGGTGAGCTAATAAGTGTGAAGTAAAAGCCACTTCACCTATATTAGGTATGGCTATACATCAGTCAGATACTCCTATATTACTGTGTATACCTCCTCCAGCTTTTGTCTACAGATCCCGCGGTCCTGGCTTTCAGTACATGTTCCGGCCACAGTACAGGGCCCACCACCACCATCATCATAACCACGACGTATGTGTGTACCAGCTTTGTTCCCAGGCCTTTTGCACACTAGTCACCTGTAGTTTGGTTTCTTAATGCAAGTGATGAATGTGTGAAGACCTAGGAAAGTATCAAATGTGTATACATGTTGGTAATGATACTGTGATGCTACAGCACCACCTCCTTTGCTCACACAGGCCTCTGGAACATGGCTTCATGTTTGTCAAATGCTACCCATTATTGTGCTGCTGTTGGCCTCCTTGTTCTCCAGTGTGTTGTTCGCCCCCTTCTTCCCCTCCCAGCCTTTCTCTCTAGAAAGAACAAGGTACAGTCCACTAGAGGACAAGGCCACCCAGTTAACATATGATTCTGATACAAGTACTTGTACTATGAAATACTGATCATTCTTGCTGCATTTGTGGATGACAAAAACTTTGAATGTCTCTTTGAGTTGTATGTGGTCACCTATTACACAGTATGCATTTCAGCCCTCGTCCGAATCTGGATTTATTGCTGTTAGATGGGTGTACTGTAGCATGGGTGCACAAAGGACAAACCTGGCCTATGAGGTGTACTCCCCAGTACACAGATACATGTACAAAGAGGATGCAAAAGGACAAAAGAACAAGACAAAGAGTTCAATCAGCATGTCACTGTTCCCCTGCAGTGTATACACCATGAAACGGGTCACTGAGAAACATGAACTACCATACTTTGTGCAGGTTAGTCTCTAGTCCTGTACATAACACTTTCTGCTTCAGGTTAGTTTACAGCCTAATTCACAGGACACAAGTGCAGTTGCTTGGCACAAGTAGGGACACTTGTGCTGTAGCATGTACCAGAAGTGTTGCCCCATTCCCAGACCGTCTGTTTGTTGATTGTGGTATTGTGTAACATCGGGGAAGTGGGTTAGAAAGTGTGGAAACAAGGCTACACCGAGTGAGAGCTGTGTCTCCTTCTCTCAGGAGTCTTTTGCTAAAGACTACCCCACCCAACAGCTAGTTGCAGCTGTGGAGAAGGATGTGAAAGATGAGTACATATGGCAGTTTCGTGCGCAGTGCAGGGCTGACCAGCTAAGTCAATCACTCAGTAGGAGGAAGGGAACAGGTACACATGCAGTTTTGAAAATGTGACTGTACTGATGTGGTACAATAAGATAGACATCATCAGGGGGTCCCCGATGAACCAAGTGATTCAATGAACAAGTGTAGAGACTCATCTCCCATTCCCTGATGAAGACTATCAAAGTGTAGAAACAATACCATACTCATGCGTTATTGAGTGCATACGCTTACATCTCCACAGGAAGGGTTGAGTTACATTTTGTGTGTACTTATTTAGAGCATTACAGTAACTGCATGCAAGTCAGTGCAGATGCACTTATAAGTGGAACGCACTTTAACAATGCATGAATATGGTAAGTTATAGTTATGGCACAGTGCAATGCCAGAGATTTATGGCAGTAAACAGACCGAGTCCGAGGACGAGGTTTGTTTACTACAGCCATAAATTCCTGGTCTCCTGTGCTATAACTATTATATATCCCACCTGATTGGTCCTTTGTTGTTATTACTGTAAACAAATCTGTACATGTGCAAGTGTTTACAGTAACTTCAATATTATTTACACACAACTGTGTATAGAATCTGTACTATAGTATAGCAATGTAGTGTACTGTAAGCTAAAAATATATGGAGAGGGAACATAATTATTTTCCTTTGTAGCCATCAGGGAGGGAAAATATCACCGGTAAAAAGTTCAACTAAGCTGTACATCACTATCTTGTGTATTGTGTGTCATGTTATGCCAAAGAGTATAAATATT
Organism: Agelas oroides; assembly: GCA_949130485.1. NCBI lineage: Eukaryota > Metazoa > Porifera > Demospongiae > Agelasida > Agelasidae > Agelas > Agelas oroides. The sequence goes on along the minus strand of OX422186.1, from coordinate 9,478,359 downwards.
GAAACCAACCGGCTCCTAACTATCTTGACCTGCAGGAGAAGACTTGCCCAGATCTTGCCAGAAATTAAAGAAACTGTGGAAGAGTAGATAGCATCAGAGAGTCTGCAATTTACTAGTGTCACAATATTATTAAAGAATGGAAGTCCATTGCACACATCAGTTGCATTGGTATGTTTTCCTGCTATGAAATTTTGGGCTTCAAAGAGGAAGAAGTTAGTGAAACGATGCTTGGACCTGAAAGTTTTTTTTACACGCCTCATAATTTTATGAATAGTGAAAATTCCGAACAAACAGAGCTACGCGCGTATATTCTCACAATCATGCTACCAATAATACTGAATAAATAGCCTAATGTCTACATTCACTCTATGGTAATGATGGCAGAAGAAAGTTCCACACTGACAGTTAGGACTTTTTGGTTCTGCACTTCCTGGGCAGAGGTGTGGCCAATTCTGAGATCCGTGGGGAGGCCTGGGAGTAGAGAGCTGCCCGCGAAACCACCCATGCACGTGGGTTGTAGTCTTCAAGCTCTTCATTGTGGGGCTTTGGTTTTGCCAGCTTCTGCATCCTCTCTGAGGCCACATGGCCAAGTGTTGCTTTACTCACTGGCCACTGTACTTGGCGACAAGGCTGGTGGAGGGGGTGTGAGCACTTGGGCTCTGCTAGAGCACTCAGGTGAGACGAAGCCTCTGCAGTCTTGGCAGCATGGCTAACATCAGACTTCCACTCACCCCAGTCCCACTCACTGTTGGCCTTGATGGGCAGGGGAGGGAATGTCTTGTGTCTAGCCAGTCGGGACAGGTGTTCGGAGGGCAATACGCGAAGGGCACTTGGAGAAATGGTTGTCATCACCTGGGAGGAGGAGGGGGACACCAATTGGTGTATGAACCAGTTGTGGAGACCAAGCTGCCTTGTTACTGTGTGTGGACACGCACTCTCCACACACTCTCCAACCCACCTGCCTGCAAGGCTGGTAGCCAGGGTGAAGCTGCTTTGACTGGGCTAGTTGCTGCACACGGGGGGAGGCTGTTGCAGTCTTAGCATGTTCAGACACCTTCCAGATGGGGGAGGGATGGTCTCCCTGGTATTGGGGATGGAGCTTCTTGCTGTACACCAGTTGTGCTTGCCGAGCAGTCAGCACTGCAGTAGAGATATCATGATGCCCAGTGCACACACAGTCAAGCAGAAACTGAATAACTACTACCGTTTCTTACCGAATGAGGTGGTTTTGGTATAATCTTTAGCAGGAAAGCCATTCTCCCAGTATACTGATCGCCTGTAAACACAGATATATGATTTATCACACAGCTTCAAATAGTTAAAGAGGATGATGAAAAAGTGACAGTGACTGGGCATCTAGCTTGAGCTACCAGTGTTCTGACTACTGATCTACAACTACCAGACAGCTGCATGTCTAGCCTCATATCCAGGCCTGCAGGGTACAAGGCTACCACAAGCCTTCACAAAACTCAACTAGCTAGTAGTTACCTGTCCTCAAGGAATCCTGCAGGAAGGGACTTGGGGGTTGCCAGGGCGTGGGTATGGGTGAGACGATCTGAAGGTGTTCAATAAGAAATTTTCTTCACAAGAAACATTACACTCAAGATTTAGTGTTGAATATTTTCATAGGTGATGCTCCATGCATGTACACAAATTAATTTCTAATGTATGCTGTAACATCGTGTAACCAACTTACCACAAGCAATACTGGCCATATTAGAGAGCCTCCTCGCTATGTACTGTAGCCGGCTTGGTCGCGGGATCCCGGGAGTGATTTAGTTTCCATGGAAACTGAAGCACATGCACGTGCGATGAAGGTGGGACTTTGTCGGGCGCGCGCATGTAAGCCACGCCCCTACCAGAGTAGTCTGACAGCTCTCTGGCTCTGCACCATGGATCTTCCACAAAAACGTTACTACAGGCAAAGAGCGCACTCGAATCCTTTGGCGGACCACACATTTGAGTACCCAGTCAGCCCTGAGCAGATGGAATGGGGATCCCTGTACCCGGACTGGACGAAGCAGCAGCAACCAGTTCGCTTTCTGGACGTGGGGTGTGGGTACGGAGGCCTATTGGTCGAGCTCTCCCCACGCTACCCTGATGTTGCGATGCTGGGTCTGGAAATTCGTGTGAAAGTCTCTGACTACGTGCAGGATCGCATCAGAGCTCTGCAGCATAACCATCCCGGCCAATACCGCAACATTGCCGTCACCAGAACTAATGCAATGAAGTACCTTCCAAACTACTTTCATAAAGGCCAACTATCCAAACTCTTCTTTCTCTTCCCAGACCCCCACTTCAAGAAAACAAAGCACAAGTGGCGTATCATTAATCCTTCTGTGCTGGCTGAATATGCATATGTTCTCCAGGAGGGAGGCCTGCTGTACACTGCAACAGATGTTGAAGATCTCCATCATTGGAATGTAGACCATATTTCATCCCACCCTTTGTTTGAGCCACCGAGTCGAGAGGAAGAGGAGGCAGATGCTATTCTTCCCCTGTTGCGACACTGCACAGAGGAGGGGAAGAAGGTGGCACGAGGAGAGGGACAGGTCCATACAGCCTGCTTCAGGAGAGTGACAGATCCATATCAAAAAACTGATCATGTTTAGTTGACAGAGCTGATAGTAACTGTTGAAATATCGCTACATGGGTTCTTCAAATCTTGGATTATCTTCCATTTTGGTGAAGTTTTCCCAGTCTCTGCTGCAAGTGGGGTGTAGAGGATGCAGTGAGCTAATAAGATGAGCTACTATCAGCTCAGAGAAGGAGGGGCCTGGGTCGTAGGAAGCTGCACAAAGGGACCTGACTGCCACTGCAGTGCAGTGCTGGGGGGATAACAGCAGACAGGGAGTATAGTACCAGTTTCTACGACTGTCTCTGTTAAGAACTGTACCTCACTGACCAAACTCTCTTCAAACACCCACTCTAGTGCCGCAACACCTTCTATGAACAGCCTTGACCCAGTGCACAGAGTCTTGTAAGAGAAAAGAACACCACTAAAGTAGTCTGTAGTCAACTTGTACTATAACAAGAGCGCATAAGACGGGCGGCTCAAGTAAGAGCGTGTAACTCCAATAGAAGCCCATAGTCCGGTCAAAATTATCAAACAATACTAAAAATGGAACACCCGGTCACATGCTTAGCAACCATGGCTTATGTCTAGTCTACGCATAGCTGTGCAGTACATGTTACTATTTTTAGTACTGGCGGTAAATTCCGACCGGTTTCAAATTTTACGGAGTTACACACTCTTACTCAAGCCGCCCGTTCCTATGCGCTAATTATACAGCCCTCTAACCCCTTCAGGTGGTGGCCAGCCATCTCCCGGCACAAACTCAAGTTTCTGCAACCCATAAGATAGACCAGACCCTTCAGCCTTGATGAAACTCTCCTTCAAACACTGTGCAGCATGACAAGCACAGTACTAGTGCCTTCATACATACATATCGTACCCAGGCCTCCCACGTGGCCTGGGTACAAGGCTAACATGCATGTTAACATACATACATACATACATACATACTAGCCTCGTACCCAGGCCTCCCACATGGCCTGGGTACAAGGCTAACATACAAACATACTAAAAACATACATACATACATACATACTAGCCTCGTACCCAGGCATCCCATGCGGCCTGGGTATGAGGCTAACATACAAACATACTAAAAACATACATACATACATACATACTAGCCTCATACCCAGGCCTCCCACACGGCCTGGGTACGAGGCTAACATACAAACATACTAAAAACATACATACATACTAGCCTCGTACCCAGGCCTCCCACACGGCCTGGGTACGAGGCTAACATACAAACATACTAAAAACATACATACATACTAGCCTCGTACCCAGGCCTCCCACACGGCCTGGGTACGAGGCTAACATACAAACATACTAAAAACATACATACATACTAGCCTCATACCCAGGCCTCCCACACGGCCTGGGTACGAGGCTAACATACAAACATACTAAAAACATACATACATACTAGCCTCATACCCAGGCCTCCCACACGGCCTGGGTACGAGGCTAACATACAAACATACTAAAAACATACATACATACTAGCCTCATACCCAGGCCTCCCACACGGCCTGGGTACGAGGCTAACATACAAACATACTAAAAACATACATACATACTAGCCTCATACCCAGGCCTCCCACACGGCCTGGGTACGAGGCTAACATACAAACATACTAAAAACATACATACATACTAGCCTCGTACCCAGGCCTCCCACACGGCCTGGGTACGAGGCTAACATACATACATAGATACCCAAAATCTGTAGAACATTGCAAGCTGCTGCTTGTCAGTGGGTGGGGCTGCGATGAACTTCCACTCAGCACTTGTAAACTGTCTACGCATAGTGTGGAAGAATTCAGGCAAACTCTGCCCTCCTGTACAGAATTGAAGGGACATATTCTGCTATAGCAGTGCCCTGTTCCCAGGCCCTCCTGTATATAGCATTCATCACTTACATTACAAGGTGTGTACTCAAGACTAGTAACTGTGTATCATTATGTCTAGGAATGAGGCTATCGCAAATACCTCCAACAGAATATCAGCAAATTGCGTGCTACACGTCCTGCACTTACGTGGTTGGCTCAGCTGCATCACATCCACACCAACTGCAGGGAAGGAGGGGAAACATGTACTCATCACTGCCTCATACCAAGATCTGGACCAGACATCCAGGTAAGTCCTAAGTTATGGTGAGTACCAATTATACCTTGTGTTCCCACTTCTGTGGCAAGCACTGCATACAGCCCCTGTATACAATAGCAGCGATCAATGTAGGGACATGCCTCACTGCACATTCATAGCTGGGAACTAACCTGATGAGAGAGGTTGAAATCAATTGGCTTGTCTCCACCCTCCACCTAGGCAGCGAATGAAGGCAGTGACCACAATTCCCTTCGTAGACTCATTCCCAGGCCTTCCCTGACTCCAGTTTTTGATCACTTGCAGTATGTAAGCAATCAAAAACTGAAGCCTGGGAAGAGACTATTCTATAACTCATGCTCTATACTCCAGGCTCACCAAAACTGGCCTGCCTCGCTGTGTCCTTCCTAGGACAATCTTATCATTCTCCACTCCCAGATAGCTCACTAGGGCACTGCGAATCAGAAGACGCCCCACCTGAAATGAAGCCAATGGCAATGTATTGCAGCTGTTCAACTCAGTCTGGACCCTAGACCTTTCTGACTGAAGGGTCTGGGGTCCAGGTCACGCTAACTTGCAATCTCTGATTAGTGGGTTTACTGGATGAATAGCCTTGGCCTCTCCCTCTCCGCCCCTTACCAGTGCTAGCTTTGCATCCCTAGAGAAGACAAACTTGCTGATACGCTCCTTCTCCTCCTCCTGAACACGAGACACAGCACTCAGCCACTCCTGGGTGTACAGTAACACGAGATGAGGAGGAGAAGCGGTACCATCTTGGCTGTTTTGCAAACCTCTCTCGTGGGACGCCAAGCAGCGCAGTTCACTGCCCACCGAATGCGAGCCATGTGTACAGGGGAGACCCCGGTAATTACATCTACCGTATAAGGATGCCTCGGCCTCCTGATAATTAGGGTCAAAGGTCGACTCTCAGATCCGGCTAGTGTGTGTGTAAACCATGGAGCAAAAGAAGTTACTGAAGCTCAGCGAAGAGAGTCTTATGAGGGAGCCCGAGGAGGTCTTCGACCTTCTGGAGAAGATTGGAGAAGGGTAAGTACTATCAATGGGCATCGGCTACTTCATAAACGCTCAGTGGCGATCTATGGTTGCCCTTTTTATACCTACCAGGTATTAGAGTACATGTAGCTTCTTCGTCTGTTTTCTTTCAAGAATAATGGCCCGGTTAAGTTACAGATACCAACCTGAATCTGGTTTGGTTTTCAGCTTCTTCATGTGCCAGTTGGTAGGGGGGCGGAGTGAGGGAGGGAGGTAAGAGTCTTGTGCCAAGTTATTCACCTGATTCTTCCCTCTTACCTCCTTCCTCCTGGTACTAGAAACATTTGGGCAGCCTTGTTTCTGTTCTGCCTTTTCTTGTGAGGGCCTGAGAAGGCTAGGATTTGGTTAACCCCTGACGTACATCTCACCTCCCTAGGGCATATGGTGCAGTCTACAAGTCTATGCATAAGGAGTCGGGCCAACTACTGGCCATCAAGCAGGTGCCGGTGGACTCTGACCTCCAGGACATTATCAAAGAGATCAGCATTATGCAGCAGTGTGACAGGTCGGCTTATCCCACCTCCTCCTTACGAACACACACACACACTCTTTATTCTATACGATTGTACCGTATTTCTCTTCACAAAAGCAGTTCAAGTTGGGTCTTAGCACCATTATGTAGAACACAAAAACACCACTTTGTAGTGGCCCTTTTAAATGGAAATGGTTACTTTGATACTTTGCTCATTGAGTTTTTACCCCCCCCCTCCCCCCCACCCCACCCTCTCACACCCACCAGTCAGTACGTAGTCAAGTATTATGGCAGTTACTTCAAGAACACAGACTTATGGGTAAGTTGAGCTGCTAGCTGTCCTGTGGAGTGAGTTTGCTTATACCACCGTCATCTCATTTCTCAGATTGTCATGGAGTACTGTGGGGCGGGGTCAGTCTCCGATATAATGAGGATTGTCAACCGACCGGTGAGTGCATAGCCCTGAACTCACTGGCACTCCACACACAATGGAGTATTAGTGGTCACAGTTGTCGGTAGCCAATTCAATGGATTGTCAACTGACCGGTGAGTGCGTAGCCCTGAACTCACTGGCACTCCACACACAATGGAGTATAGTGGTCACAGTTGTCGGTAGCTAATTCAATGGATTATCAACCGACCGGTGAGTGCGTAGCCCTGAACTCACTGGCATTCCACACACAATGGAGTATAGTGGTCACAGTTGTCGGTAGCCAATTCTTACCAATTCATTGTTATGGCCACTGCTTATGGTCCCAAAGCTGTGCCAAGGTCTCCTATTCTTTATAATGGCCAAACAATGCTGGTAACCTTGGCAACCATTATAGACAGGTTTCACTGCACACACACACACACAGACAACCCAGGGATACTTGCCTCTTCTTTCAATAACATTTCAATACAATGTGTTTTGGCCAGTTTGTTGATTGGCGGTAGGGATGAGACAGGAGTTGGGAGTCTCAGGCTCAATGCTCTGGTCCTTATAACAGCACTGAACTGTGCACCTCTCCCACACACAGCTCAGAGAAGAGGAGATAGCCATTGTGCTGCAGTATGCACTGAGGGGACTTGAGTACTTACACTTTAAGCGGAAAATCCACCGAGACATCAAGGCAGGCAACATCCTGCTCAATATGGAGGGACACGCAAAGCTCGGTGAGCCCACAACACACTCTCTTCTCTTTTATTGCCGAGCGCCTTAGCGCGAGGCTACTAATCTTGCAGTGCGTGTTCTCAGTTGGCGGGGTGTGGCTTTGACTTCTGTCCCGCTTTAGGAATGCAATTTGTCACGCTTTAGGAATGCAATTTGTCCCGCTTTAGGAATGCAATTTGTCACGCTTTAGGAATGCAAGTAAAGGTGTGGCTTGTGTGCAAACATCTGTCCCGCTTAGGAATGCAATTAAAATATCCTGTTTACAAAAAGTTGTGTACACTTTTGTAAGTTTATCGTTCTAGCGCTGTAGCGGCGCTAGCGGCCTCATTGTCGCGACGTCAAAATGGCAAAAATTGTGATGGGAGTGAGGAAGAAAGAGCTAGGAGCCTGGCGCGAAAACGGAAGAGAAGACAGAGAGCGTAAATGCAGCCACAACGCTGTGAAGTCTGCGTCGAGAACGATGAGTACGAGAGTGAGCAGCAGCGCCTAGTGGAGCAAATAAAGTGCGTGGTCGTCTTGAGAAACGACCATATCCTCGCGTTCTGTGCGATTCGAAACCGCGCTCACATTCTCGAAACTCTTTCAATGTAGTACGTACGCTTTGCCCTCCTCACACTTTTCACACTTCGTTGCACATGCATGGACCGACAGTCCCAAAAGCACGTGCCACGCCTACTAACTAATCCACACGTGTTGATTCAAAGGTTGTTGAGATGCGCGCGAGGCATATACTGCGAATACGTACACCTAGTATGCTTGTAATTTGTGGTCTGATTTACTCCTTGTAGCTGACTTTGGGGTTGCTGGACAACTGACTGTAAGTGAATGTAGTTGGGCTTGCCACTTGACGGTCTACCAACCTTTCATGCTCTCTCCCTCAGGACACCATGGCCAAACGAAACACTGTCATTGGCACTCCATTCTGGATGGCCCCAGAGGTCATCCAGGAGGTTGGCTATGACTGTCTAGCAGACATCTGGTCCCTGGGTATCACAGCAGTCGAGATGGCAGAGGGAAGGCCGCCTTATGCTGATGTGCACCCCATGAGAGTATGTTATACCGTTGGGCTCTATCATACAATCGGGTCTCTCGTCTGAAGTTTAACTGAATCAGTCACAGTATTATAAGAGATTGTATTCCAAAAAACTTGATATATTGCACAACATTGGTAGTCTTGTTCCCAGGCCGTTCTCGCCTCAGTGGTGAAGGCCTGGGGGCGAGGCTACAACAGTGGTACAACTTGTACAGATAGTTCTAGTCTAGCCTGCTGGATCAGTACGAAACATCACCATTTCTGTGCAATATACGACTTGAGTAGGGTATATACCCAGTATGTCACACATTACAGTACATAGATTGTCATGATAACTCACTCACTAGTTTTGAGTTTATTGGCTCTGCACTCCACTGTGCGCACCTGTAGCTGTTAGCCACCCCTTTCTTTGTGTTCTGTCAGTTGTGTGACGACTGTTCTTTCCCTCTTTCTCCCTCCCAGGCCATCTTCATGATCCCCACAAAGCCCCCACCTACTCTAAAAGACCCAAATAAATTCTCCAACGAGTTCTCAGATTTTATCAGCCGCTGTCTAGTAAAGAACCCAGAAGAACGCCCATCTGCCACCGCCCTCCTGCAGCACAAGTTCATCAAGTCAGCCAAAAATGTCTCTGTACTTAAGGAATTGGTCCAGTATGCACAAAAACTTGTGGAGGAGGAAGAAGAGGACAGTGGTTCGGATGTGAGTTTGCAATGATCTGGCTATCTTTGTCCAATGAGTGCTTATTGTGGTTTGCATTTCCCTTTTGCCTGGATAGGAGGCAGAGGATGACGAGTTCTATACAGCCAACCAGACCATGGTCCAGCAAAGTTATGCCAGGCAGAGAAGAGCAAAAGGGTTAGTGAGAGTGGGAGAAGAAAGCACCATGGTGGAGCACTCCAGCGATGGGACCATCACAGACCTTGGGACACTCGTCATTATCGATGACGACCCGGATGAAATGGACACTATGAAGAGTGAGTGGGTGGGATGAGGGGATGATGGGATGAGTGAATGGAGGGTGTGATGTGTGCTTCATGTTGCTACAGGAGTGGACACAGGTGTGGTGGACAAGGAGGCCAAGGAGTACCTCCCGGGATTCATACAACACTATGATAAGAAAGAGGAAAAGCGTGTGGGCCGCAAACAGGCCCCTCAAGGACCACATGACATTAGCTATTACTTTCCTGACATTCCAGAGGGCATGGACTTCAGAGAGTTTGTAAGCTATTGATAGTTTCATGTGTATTGCCTAACTAGAAGGTGTGGTGGGGTCTTATGTACCATGGCCATACACAATGCATGCATGCATTGTAAGTGTTGCCTCTGTTTTTGCTTATTAAGCCAGACCTATCCGGTGAATGAATATTGTCTTCGTTTGGTAGTCTTCTATGCATTTGTAGCCTTGTTCCCAGCTTAGAGCCTGGGAACAAGGATATAGCTACTAAAAACAGTCTACGACTTTTACCCACCCAGAAAATTAGCCTTGTCCCCAGGCTCTCTCCTCAAAAACGGGCGGAGGAGAGAGCCTGGGGACGAGGCTACCAGAAAATAACCTCTATAAACCCCATCTATGACTTCTAGTTTTCTACAATGTCATGATGATCATGGAATGATTGTCCTGGGTACAAGGCTAGGGATGGTCTCTTTTACCACCATCAAGCTGTACACTAGCCTCATTCCCAGTCTCATGCATGGGCAGAGAGCTAGTCTGGGGATGAGGCTAGCTTTACATGCACACTGTCATATTGTGTGTGTTCTATCACTGCAGTTGAAGACATTGACACAGCCACAGCTCGAGGAGTACATGGTTGCACTGGACAGACACATGGACCAAGAGTTGGAGGCACTCAGAAAACGCTACCACCAAAAGAGACTGCCCATCCTGCAGGCTATGGACACAAAGAAGAAGCAACAGTTTCGCAACTGATAACCATGGTTGTACATGCACCAACTCACACCATCACCCACACACACCTTCACAGCACAATAACAGAATCGGGATGTATGCTATTGTTTTGTATTAATCATATCAAATCAGGTGTACGCTGTGTACTCTTAACCTTTTGTGGAGAATTTTATATTAGTTGCACATGATAATTATATTCATTACGTATCTAGACCCAGTGCGTGCTGTGTTTGCACCTATGTACCGCATGCTAGTAAGTCTGAAAAAGCAAAAGTAGAGACGAAAATTATGTTTCCGTCTGCTACTATTTTTATTCTTGTACAAGAGACATGCCATCACCCCAGCGCAGCTGATGAAGCCTGGTATTGGGCAAAACGTGTCCTGTGCAGTGGGTGACTGTGTAACATCTAGGCCTGCCTTTTTTTATTCAAGGAAATGTGGTTTATCAATTGTTCGTACATAAATGGCACTACCCAAGACTGTCCATTCTAAGAAGAGGAAACCATGATTGTTACTGGCGTGATTGAAGCCAACCAGAGTAGCTACCATATGGAGGTGTTGAGAGTGGAGGATTCCCTGCTACCATGTGCACTATATGAAGTGTTGTGATATTGGGTTGTTGTGGCTCAATGGTCAGAGCAATGGTGCAGCTCAAGCCAGGGACCCTTAGTTCAATTCCCAGTGACTGCCGGTTTTCAATTTCCATCCAAGGTGCACGATGACATCACAAGAGTGGCATCATGTGCTCTTGTGCCTCATATGTTTATTGCATTTATTTGCTTTGTTAATTCATCGTGAAGGATTCAAGGGCGGATGAATTTCACCATGTACAAATATCATACAATGTTATGAATCACTTGCAAAGATAAATAATGATTGTACCAGTGAGACAATAATACAGGTGGAGTGGAGGGCAGGCTACACAAACCCAAATGTTCTAGTCTTTATGGCGGTGAGGAGCCTGTTCCGCAGTATTGCCCTGCTGGAGTACAACGGTAAGTACAACCGCGAGATACAAGTGTTTGCAGTGGGCAGGTGCTGGTCAGATGGTGGCCGGAGTGTGACACTCGGGGGAGGCTGGTAGGAGTCGGTGCTGGCTGGGAGGGCTGGACTGCCAGTCCAGAAATAGAGGAGCTCCTGACGCTCAAGCGGGGTAAACCGATCCAGTAAAGACCAGAACCACGTCTTATAACGTGTCAGCACTTCAGGTTCCTTGCCTGAGGGGGGAAGATACACAATCATGTATATAGTACATATGTACCTCTCAAGAACATCACAAGAACATCACAACCAGACTGTCTGAGTGAAAGGGCATACATGAAACTCAATTTCCATCTGAGGTTTTCTCCAAAATTGTGAGACAAAATCTCTAATAGAAATTAGTCCCAATCAACTTTTGAGAAACAAACTTACGACTCTCATCGTCAAAGATGGTAATGCTTCGCAGAACATCAATGTCAATGTGTGCACACCCACAGAGTATTAGTCGAAAGTCCTCGGCTGACATTCCAGACAGAGTACTTTCTGGGAGCACGTCATACACCCCCTCACGCAATTTCTACATGGGACACAACACAGGGTGCAGGTGCATATTCTAAATAGAGCTCACCACACAATAATATTTTTGGTGTCAACCAATCACAATGGTGAAATTGCACTATATGCAATAATTTTGCAATCCCATTGGTTCTTACACAATCTAGGAATTAGCTCAAGAAATATGGTTTGGGTGAACCAGGCTATTTCTTGGTAAGAGGTGTAGCCTGTGCATGAAGCTGTTTGTTAGCATGCCATATGATAAGTAAACAACTCTCACAGTGAAAGATAAAGTGGCATGTGTATAGATCGGAAATTTTCATAAAAAATAATTTGCACTTTAAATCACGTGTTTAATTCTCATTTTCTGTTGCGCAAGGAATTTATGAGTGCCACGTTGATCCCATGCATCCTCCGTCAAATTTCATGCCCTGCAAAATCTCCGTATAAGGAAATGGTATAATTCTCAGCTCCTTAACAGATGGATTTTTAGTGTGCAAATGAAAATCCATATAAGGAGTGTTCTGAAGTGCAATTTGACATAAGATTTTGCCGGTGTGACCAGGAGCTTATGCAATGAGAAGGATTGTACAACTAGCATGCCCATCTTGTTTTAACTTCCCGATGGGGCCAAGTGGAACATGTAAGCACTCACTCGTAGTGGTTCTTCATTGACGTGAATCATCCTTAGCTGGGCGTACTTGCGAACATATTCATAGACATTCTCCGCTGTCACGGCAACTGAGCTTCCCCCTGGCACCAGCTCCACACTCTCCCCACCCTCCTCTGGGCACAGGGTCACACAGAATGTCACACCAAGATTGCGCAACTCCTTTCCCTCCCGGGATGTAAGAATGAGCTTTCGTAAGCTCTCGTAGCTGACGGGATCAAAGAAGGCTAGATCCTGCCACCCAACCTGAGGGGACAAACAGCCATCATAGCAAGTGGCCTTCTTTCCAGTGTGCACACGTGTACGTACAATGCTACCCCTATAGACTCTCTCCCCATCTGTGAACTACAAGAAACACAAAAGACTCTCCCCCATATGTGAACTACAAGAAACACAAAAGTAGACAGGGGAATGAAGCTACGGTGACACACATACCTCCCTCCCAAGGATGTATTTGAAGATGTGTCGACAGAGGGGGAGTGGCATCACTTCAGTGTGTAGCAGTGCCAGACCCATCATCCGGCCCACATTACGGTAGGCGTTGAGCCGCTCTGGGGAGCCACCTCCTGCACGAGGGGCATAGAACCCTGGCTTTCCTGGTTGGTAGAAGAGGCTGACATCTGATAAACACCTAGGAAGAGGGAGGGACACACATGTCAACTGTTTACCCTACATGTTTACATTACTATGGCAACCCCACCTGCTGGGGGAGGTCCTGGGGACCATCTGTAGGGAGATGGTGACGTGGCCCATTCTCTGTCTCTCTCTGGGCTTAGCATGTCCCTCTCCAGCTGTGCACATACAGGGTATCACCCACACAACACACACATGGTGTCAGTCGCACACATATGATACATAGGCACAAAATGGTGCATACAAGAATCAGTGGCAGCTCATTGCAAGGTTGTGCAAACAAAGTCATGAAGGTTGTGGAGTGTCAATAACATAGCAAAATTACAGGTAGTTTCACTCGTTATCATCACAACATTTAAAAAAAATAAATCCTGTACTATATATTCCATCTAATTAATTAATGCACATTCTAGCACATGACTTGGTACTAGCCTCGTTCCCAGGCTCCACCCAGCTTTCCGTCGCTTGCAGTACGGAGAACCCCATTCCTTTCAATTTTTCGTTCACGCGTGGGGAGAGCCTGGGAACGAGGCTAACTCGGTACTGTATTGTCACAGCTGAAGAAGCTACATGAATCAAGGTGTTTGTATGAATACTTGCTATGTACCTAACACTCCACAAATCTTCACAACTTCATTCAAACTTAGCTCACGTGCAGATAGAATCCACGTACGTGAGGACGGTCTCCTGGAACTGGGCAGGGGCTTCAACGGTGGCAGAGAATCCTCTGACAACACATCCTATAGTAGTAAATTAATAACACCAGGTTGCTATGGCAACTTTGCTTATAATTAGATACATGTAGTAAAATGCTAAAATTCTATCAGCCTGCTACATCACTCATATGTCATGCAACTGCGCCAACACACTACTCCACTGGATGGGTGACATCAGTGCCTGCACAAATTCAGTTTCTAATATTCTTACTCCATATATAGGTATACTACATGTATCTATGTAGCCTCATTCCCAGCCCCAGTTTTCCCAATAAAAAGCTGGACTAGGGACTGAGAATGAGGCTACTATATATCTCTGCATACCACTATGTAGACCTGCTTCTTTTGTCAGTCTCATAACGCCTACAAAGCTATGGTTGAAAGTCGATATTAATTATTATCAGAGACGCACCTCAGAGATGGCAGTGAAGAGGCTCCGCAGGACTCCAGACCCCTCCCCCGGCTCTCCCTGAAAGGTCACCTTCATGCGATGCACACACAGTGGAGGAGAACCGTTCCCATGACGCTCGCAGAACAAATTCAGCTCCTGAAACAATACTGGCAGGAGCTTGTCCCTGGCTCGGTCCAGCTGGATAAAGAGTTCTCCAATTAAAGCACACACAAGTAACCCGCTTTGGACAATTGGCTACACCAGACCTATGATCTAATTGAAGGTTGGGACATAACACATACCTCAGTAACAATATCCCTATGGGCAGAGGTGCGCAGTGCATCCATTTCTCTTCTAAACTCTTTCTCTCTAGCCTGAAAGCTCTGTTCCCCCGCCAGGAAGGAGCCAGAAGTCTTCCCCACACTCTCCATGAAGACCATGGAGAACACAGCAGTGCTCCTACGCCACCTCCCCACCAGGAGGCTAGCAGACAGCTGATGACAGTCCAGCCCACACACCTGGTCCACTGAGAGATCCACAACTGAGGGAAAACACAAACATACTTGTGGTCTATTAAGGTAGACCAATTTCTCTCACACTCTGGAAGTTGGGGGTGGGGTGCCCGCTTCTCCCTACACCCAAGATGTATTTCACCACTATCCTGTCACAAAAGCTGACTATGCCATTTCTATGTCAGGTATATAACTAGTTAACAAACTAGTTAACAAACTAGTTAACAAACTAGTTAACAAGCTAGTTATCAAACTGGTTAACAAACTACATGTAACTTACCACTCAGTTTCTTCCCACTCTGCTGCCTCGTACTGCTGTCTGTCTGTACCAGCTTCAAAATGGGAGAGTCGTCCAGTGGACACTTCGGCCAGCAGTCGAGGGGCGTGGCATGCTGGAACCCAAACAAAGCCGTCTTATAGTTGTCCCTCGCTCCTGCCTGCATGGCCTCCAGGAGGTGCGGTCTCTCAGCCAGCGGGAGGGCCTCAGGGAGAGGGTTAAAAGGTGAGGGAGGCACATAGCCCAGACAGCAGGTGGATGGGGAACGGCGGAAGAATCGCCTGTCAGTTACTTCCAGTGGGAGGCTCTCTGGAGAAGGCTGGGGCCGTGCAGGGCGAGTGTTCTAAGGAAAGAAATGGACAGCACATACATGTACATTGCCCATGTAAGGTGAGCTCCAAGTGAAGACAGAGCCAGGCAAGTTCCACTAACGATGTGTGGAAACACAAATAATTCTATGAGGCGAAGGGGGAGCAATGTGAAAAACAGGCAGTGGCCAAGTGTAAGATTGGGGTATTCAACCTACCTGGTTACGAGGCTAAGGTATTCGGTACCACCTGTGAAGTACATGCATTGTAGAGGATTGTGAAGGCTGGTGGTTGCCCATTCCTTGTTCAGAGCACCAGCAGCTCAAGCCGAGTCTCTACCTGTCGTCCCAACAACTACCACTTTCTTTTCACCACTTCTCTAAAGTACATGTACAGTGGACCCTCGCTTATCCGAACCTCAAATATCCGGCTGCTCGGATTATCCGGCCTCGATCTCTGCGCATTCTATTTAACGGCCATGCTGCGCATGGAGCAAAGTAGCTGTACTAGAAGGGACGAGTTGGAACACCTGAAGATGCCAGAATTTCGACCGTCCGAAGCTTGAAGAGGCTGAAACACGACGATTGTTTGCACCGACGATGGATAACATGACAGGAAAAGAAATGGCAGTGCTAATAATGACAAGACTTAAAAAAACATTAAAAATGTAAAAAGATGTAGGGATGGCATGCCAAAAAGTATGCAAACAAGGTAGAGATGATGCATGAAAGCAAAGGTCTACATATTGGCAAAGCCCCATCCCTACATCTTTTTCACACTGCAGTTAGACAGTGCATGGGTAGTCTTTACTAGCAGTTCATGGCTATAGCCTCGTTCTCAGGCCATGCACTTCCTAGCTCCTCCCACATGGCCTGGGAACGAGGCTAATATTGTAGGTGGCTACCAAGGTTAGTAGTTTTATTGCCAACATACTACTTGTAGTGACAGTGGTACCGGCCTTGTTATATGCCTCTGGTATAACCTAGACAGTGAGCTCGAGTGGGCTGCAGACTGGTCATAGTAATCAGTGTGTAAAACTCAAGCACTCATGCACAGCGTTAATAACTGCATGGATGGGTGCAGATTCAGCTCTCGAGCATGCTGTCTAACTGCAGTGTGAAAAAGATGTAGGGATGGGGCTTTGCCAATATGTAGACCTTTGCTTTCATGCATCATCTCTACCTTGTTTGCATACTTTTTGGCATGCCATCCCTACATCTTTTTACATTTTTAATGTTTTTTTAAGTCTTGTTTCTGTACTTTTTTTGATGTTAATCTCAGTTACAGTTAGACCTAAGCCTAAGAAGAATATTTCAAGTGTAACCACAACACCAGAACTTGAAGCGGCGTTGACAGTTTAGTAGTGATTCCAGTGTGACATCTGCCCTCCCTGGAGAAAAGTGTAATAATTATGTGCAATATAGCCAGCTAGAACCTGATGAAGGGCCAACCACTCTCCGTACCAAACTTTGTGAAAACAATTTCATGATTCAGTTGTCAATCACATGACGACTGACCAGCTGCAGCACAGAAAACTATCATACTGACAACAGACCATCCTAGCTTTACAGTTCACTGAAGCTGTGAGTAGGCTATTTTTAGTGTAGCTACAAGTAGGCAGCTGAATGCAGCGCCTTACCTACGTGGTGTTCATAAGCCTTGCCCAATGCCGCGGGGGAAAAAAACCATGCCAACCATGCCCGCCCGCTCGCTTGTGTACTCTCGCTTCCAGACCAATGACCGTGGTCTTCGGTCTGGGAACGAGACTTCGTGTGCGCATGCGTACAAAATTAGAAAATGGCGTCCTTCGCAACGGACAGCAGCCTCAGAGTGTTGTGAATGACTTTTGTTGACCAGGGTGAATTTGAAGCTATGAAGACGCTAAGTGGTTGGGAAGCTGAGCGCTGTGATGAGCATCCGTTTCGTGCTAAAATCAAGGTGAGTACTTGAGCCGTTTTCGAGTTATCACAATTTACAAAGTGGTCGGAACAAAGAAAGAAAGAAAGAAAGAAGAATACGAAAAATGGCACTTTTGCTAGCGCACACTTTTGTGTTTAGCTGTCTTCCGCGTGGCTTTTGGCCACTTGTATGAGTCTTGCTGATCACAAAGGCACTCAAAGAGGAAGCCTGGGCGCTTAAATAAGCTTTTAGCGTGTTTGTGAAGTTATACGGCTTTTGCTTAAGTATTGCATATATTGCGCGTCGGCGCCATCCCTACATAGAGAGTCTACCGACTCTCTGATACATTAAAGACCCTATTCGCATGATGATTCACATATCCGGCTATTTCGCTTATCTGGCCATGGTCTGGTCCTGTTGTAGCCGAATAAGCGAGGGTCCACTGTACTTCACTGCAGAAGGCACTCACTTGCAGAAGGTAGAACAGTGAATCCATGCACCAAGCCAGGTGCTCCATCCCTGCAACGTCGATGGCAGGCATGGCTCCACCGTGTTCTTGGTATTGCCCTCGCAGCAGTGTCAGGATGTAGGAGAACATGGCCTTCCGACCCTCCAGGCTGTCGGAGGTTGGCTCTGAACGAGGAGGATCTGCAAAACAAGGCAACAGGTGTTCATAGCTGCATGCCACTAGTTCCTGTGTCCATGCCGCAAGTGGCAGTGACTAATGTTACCGAACAACCCTGTCATTTGTGAAGCTCACAGAAGCACATTCATCCAAAGTACATGGATTCAAACTAACAAACTAGCGTTACGATTCAGTAATACACATTTGGCAGCCATGTTCCCAAGTTTCACTCAGCTTCTCATCACTTGCAGCACAGAGAAGCTTGGTTGCGGCCTGGGAATGAGGCTACATTTTAATATTTGTAATGGGACACATTAACGAACAGGACTCCCAAGTTCCTCCCCAGCTTGCACACTGTACCGCTGCTGTACAGCTGCTGTACCGCTACCATACCGCTACTGTATCGCTGCTGTACCGTACTGCTACTGTACTGCTGCCGCACCGCTACCGTACCGCTACCGTACCGCTACGGCACCACTACTATACCGTTGCTGTACCGCTACTGTACAGATGTGAGACAAGCAGGGGAGGAACCTGGGAACGAGGTTATAATATACATGTACAAGATACCACAACGAAGCTGGTAAAGCCAAACAAACAAACAAAAACAGGAGAAGAGCCTGGGAACAGGGCTGACAAAAGACTCAGTCCCAACCAGTTTGAACACAAGAGAGTTGAACCATAGCTACATGTACATTGTCCAGGCATGTGTGAGGAATGTGGGATGTGGTACCTTTGGATATCTTCCTACTGACAACATCGCCCAGACAGAGTTGGCTCTCCAGCATATCCATGGCGTCCACCAGCCACCTCCACACTCCCTCCAGCTCCCCCCACACCCACTGATACAGCTGCCCTGGATCCTCCTCCTTCACGGGGAGGACATAGGGCGGCGTGGGGCACTGCAGCAGGTCCCAGCACCGCTCCAGGCAGTCTGCAGTTTGGCGCACAAGAAGGGAGAACGTCTGTGCCAGGAGGGCAGCTGAGGCACCCATGTTCACACCCTCCCTTCAAGTGATGGAGAGAGAGAGGGGATCAATGGAGGGGGGTGGGGAAATTACTTTGAACAGGGAGTTGCGTGAGTTTGAGTTCAGAGATAGAAACACTTACCTGTGTAGGCTAGCTTTGGAGAGGCGTGAAGAGGACATGTGAGGATGTGAGAGGGGGAGGGCCCAGTGGGAGTGGGAGGGTGCACGGTGAGTGGGGAGGTCCAGTATATCATCGTCATGGCGATCATCCACAAGGGAAGCATCGTCTGCAGCTGAGTCCACCTCCTCACCATCACTCGAGTCCTGAGTAAGGACATTAGGGTTAAGTAGTTTGGTAGTGGCGGAGGGGGAAGCATATAGCAATGCACCTCAAGTACCTGAGCCATCGACCTAGCCTTGTTCCTGGACTTTCAGTTTTGAATTGTTTACCGCTCTTAGCAGCTTCGTTCCCAGGTTTTCCCCACGTGTGAACTGGGGTCTGGGAACGAGGCTAAGTTCTTAGGCCTTTCACAAACAAAACAAGCCTGAGAGTGCGCTATACCTAGACCTTCTACATGTACGGCTTTGTATCTCTGGAGACAAGGACAGGATACAAGGTCGGGAAAGGAAGGTTTCTGAAAACATATGTGGATACATACATGTATGTGGGGCAGGGGTACATTAGTATCGCAGTCTAGTTACTAGCACGAGGCTACCATTGACCTGGTCTGAAAGGTAGAGAGGGTTAGATCCAATGGTGGCCGTAGAGCTTGCATCGTGAGTGGGTACTCCACCAACAGACTCTTCTCCATCTCCAATCTCACTCTCAGTGTCGGCATCCCCCCCTCCCTCTCCACCACCTTCCTCCTCCATTACTGGAACACGCAACAGCGTGGTCGGTGGAAGGCTAAACATCTCCATGGCAGTCTTGTGACGGTCACCCATGCACAGAGGGTGAACTGGGCGGGCCATGCCCATACTCACAGGCAGGATGAGAGCCCTGGCCATCGGGACAAGCTGGAACACAGCCAGTGGAGCCAGGGAAGAGAGGACGTGCTCTGCTCTCTCCACCAGTTGGGGAGTACTACAGCAAAAAGAAACACAATGATTGGTCAATGTACCGTATGCACCAGAGAAAAGGAGATGGAACCAGAAATGTCGTGACAATCACGAAATTCACGACTACATGTGTACGTGCTGTCATCTTGTTACTATGCTTACAGTTTCCAGTACTAGGGATCCATTTGGTCTCATTCCCAGGCCACACTCAGCTTTCCATACTGCAAGCTGAGAGGGGGCCTGGCCTGGGAATGAGCCACTAGTACACGTATGCCAGAGAATGAATTTGTGCCTGAATCCTATAGGCTGGCTATAAAATGAAACTGAACAGTGCAGAGTATCATTTCAAGGCCCAGCCCAGCTTTCTGTCGCTTGCAGTAGGGAAAGCCTGAAATGAGGCTACATAATCGTGCTGTTATGCAAGCTGGAGAATGAGTCTCATACCCAGGCCATGTGAAGAATGGAAAAAGTGGTCTGGGTATGAGACTAAGATCACATGTACACACTGACACCTCTTCTTCTTGTTAGTAGTACAGGAGGAAAGGGGAGGAGAGGGGATGTTTGTGGCCTCCAGCTGACACACGGTGTAGACCCGCACCACAGAACGCAGGAAGCGCTGACACACGGCCACTGCTTCCTCGTTGGTACGTGAGGGCCCCACTCGCTTTACCAGCACAGTCAGCAGGCTGTCCAGAGTCTGTGGAAGATGGGAGAGTAAGGGAGGAGGACAAGAGGTGAGAAGGGTAAGGAGCACAAGGAAGGAGGGAGGCTTAGGAGAGGAGGGAAGGGTGAGGATGATGAGGAATGCTGAAATGTTGAGAAACATGAGGAGGGAGGGATGGGTGGGAAAGATAAGGAGTGTGGGGAGATGGAAGAGTGGGGAGGAGCTGGTGCAGCTAGTAGTCGCTTCTCCTCCTCCTTACTGTATCAACGTCAAACACCAGAGGTAAACCTCACCTCGGCACTAAGTTTGGCCAGCAGGGTGTGGGTGAAGACGTCCAGGTGGGTGGTGCTTGACTGGAGTGGGTCACCGGTCTGTTCTGCCACTCCAGACTGCAGTGCAGCCCTCACACACTCCCAGTCCTCCATCACAATGCTGAGGGCCTTCTGAGCAAACTTGGGAGGTGCAAGATCGTGCACGGGGATTTCCTCGTGTTTTGCACGGTTGACACGGGAGGTAGTGGAGGACCGGAGCACACTCCAGTGGCTCTGTTCTTTGCTCTGCCGTGCAACAGTGCCAGCTAACATACCTGGGAGCATCACATGGCAAAACTGTCACACATCACCCAGGTGATGCCTCAAGCTAGTGTGATACAATCACTGTGACATGCACCCTACCTAGGAGGTGCTCCTTCTTTGCATTCACCCTGGTCCCCAGTGGGGTTCGCTTGAGCAGACACAGCAGTAGGGACTGTAGTAGAGAAGAGATTTCGTTTCTTCTTGTACACACTTCACAGTTAGTGATAAGATAGCCTCGTTCCCATGTCACACCCTCACGGGAATGAGGCTACATGTCCAGTCTTAATTACCTGACGTTGTGCATCGTCACCTGGAGCAAGCGCACAACACTTCCCCCTCTCCCAGCAGTCACAGTAGGCAGTCGGGCTGGCTCGCTTGAATGTACAGTCATGGCCCCGGTGGCAGTTGTACGCACACTCTGTGCAGCAACACAGGGAGCCAGTGAGCCCACACGTGTGGCACTCAAAAATGTCCTGTGAGGGGGATGGGGAAGAAGGAGAGGAGGAAGAGGGAGAGGGGAGGGAAGAGGAGAGAGGGGAGGGAAAGGGGAGGGGGAAGGGAGGGAAGAGGAGAGAAAGGAGGGGGAGAGGAGGGAGGGGAGAGGGGAGGGAAGAGGGGAGGGAAGAGGAGGGAGGGGAAGGAGAGGGAAGAGGAGGGAGGTGAGGGGGATACATAGCTGTAATCACTGAATGTATGTTGTATGCATGGATCCAGACCACACCTGCCGCTAGTCTTGATCGTTCTCAGACTGACCCATAGAGAAAAGGACTTGTGACACAAGTCGAAATCTTTAGGCTTGTTCAAAAATTCGAGAGTGACACGTACCAATAAAATTGTGACTATACACGAACCAATTGCATTCATGCACACGTACAATGCTGGATTCTTTCTTTCCTCTGTGGGTTGGGTCTTAGCATGAGATTTCCTAGCCTCGTATTCAGGCAAGAGCACATAAGAACATGTAACTCCGTAAATTTGAGACCGGGGTGAAATTTACTGCCAGCACTAAAGATAGTAACAGGTACTATGCATGCTGCGTAGACATAAGCCACTGTTGCTAGGTATGTGACTGGGTATTCAATTTTAATCAATAATTTTGACCGGACAACGGAGTTAGTTACTCGCTCTTACTCAAGCCGCCTGTTCCTATGCGCTCTCAATTCAGGCTACGTAGGCGAAGAAAACTTTTCGCCTTCCACATGAGTACGAGGCTAGAGGCTACCCTGTCACAGGCCAACAAACCCATGACCCCACCCACCTGCTGCACATGCTCCTCGCCTGTCCATGTGAAGGAGCAGGCATCATTTCTGCATAGGGCAAACACAGGGTTGTCGTCAGCATGGCTGTCAGCTGGACAGACCATTGAGAGCAGTGCCTCCATATTCCCTGCACTGAGCTGCTCTGCAAGGTCAAACAGTCGCAGAGCAACGTCATAGGCCTGCATGAGAGAGAGAGGAGGGAGGGAGAGAGAGAGGGAGGGAGAGAGGGAGGGAGAGGGAGAGAGGGAGGGAGAGAGGGAGAGAGGGAGGGAGAGAGGGAGAGAGGGAGGGAGAGAGGGAGGGAGAGAGGGAGGGAGAGAGGGAGGGAGAGAGAGGAAGACAATGCTGTAATAGACATACATTCACAGACAACAGCAGACCTAGCCTCATTCCCAGTTTCTCATGTGTTGGCACTAGACTTCACCTTGCATGCCATGGCTGCCATGAAGGGGGTGTGGCCATCAAGGTTCTTGTCTCTCATCAGTTTCTCCAGCACTGGCCAGCACTCGGGCAGGGAGGTCAGCAGTTCCACACACACAGCTGCATCCATGGGGGGCGTGTCTCCACTGAGGAGGTCATCGGGGGACCAGGAGGGAGAGTCTGAGAGAAACAGATACACGTGATTGGTTGATGCAAATGTCACGAAAGTCCCAAAACCCTAGCCCACATACTTACAGTACTCGATACATGTATCACTGTAAGCATCAGCAGCTAAATTTTGAACAAGCAATTAATCTCCTGGCCAGAGAATGTGCACACATGTTCGCTGTGGATATAGTCCCAAGCTAGGGTACATCAACTGTCTTCGGTAGCTCGTCGACAAGCGAGTGAATAAATCAGTTTGTGTAGAGTGTCTATACTTCTGGATCAAAACATTGGAATAGTATGGTGAAGCGTTCAGGTTGTCTCACTAGCAAATATATCCACCTTTATGCATCTGGATGCTTTCAGTTGAACAACTTGCACATCTGTGCACAGCTGCATGAATGTCAACCGAAAGTGTGTTCAGTACATGTGTACGTGGGCGGACAATACCTCACAACATGTTCAGTCGGATGTTGGACACACCTTTGAGAACCCATGGGACTACACCACACCACCACTTAGCTGAAGACTGCGCATACTGTACTCAGACTCATGGGTTGTTTGTGTATATGCTTACAACTCGGAAGTGAGTAGCCTCACTCCCAGGCTCTCCCTGTTAGTGGTAACAGCAAGGTACCTTTGGTGGGCTTTATTTAGAGTACCACACACACACACACACACAAAACAGCACTTGATAGTAAATACGTGCTTATGAGCAGAATTTGTATGGTATATGCTTTTTGGCTAACAACACATGCAGTCATACCAAGAGTGCATAAAAACAGGCGGCAAGAGTAAGAGTGTGTAACTCCGTAAAATTTGAAACCAGGTGAAATTTACTGCCAAAAATAGTAACACATACTGTGCATGCTGCGTATAGATCGACATGTAAGCCGTGACCGGGTGTTCTGTTTTTAGTATGTAATTTTGACCGGACTACAAGCTTCTATTGCCGGAGTTACATGCTCTTACTCTAGCCGCCTGTTCTTATGCACTCTTGCACATACCAATAGCTGGGGGAGGAGGGGCACCACCAGCAAAGGCCACAGCCTGTTTCATGAACTCTCTGATAACTCCTCTGCGTGGTGTGGTGCGGGCAGAGGAGGATGGCCCCTTCTTCTCTCCCTGTGAGGAGGGGGATGGGTTCGGGGGTCGGCCAAGAAGGGCAAGGGCGTGAAGCACGTTGCACCCTCCAGAGCAGCAGTCACTGAGCAGAGATGCAGCTGTTGCAGCATCACCTAAACGGAGTCGAGATTCTGCATGTCATACCATGTCCTTAGACAAACACACAATGTTTAGAGCACAATGCACTCAAATTCTTTTTCCTACAAGTTAGCTTACTCACCCCTTGCTTGCTCCAGCAGTGCACGCAGGGCAGCTACATCACACCGCACAACAGCAGACATGAGTGCCTGCCTTCGGAACCCAACGGTGATTAGACAGTTACGGCTACTGCATACTCCCACCCCCACGCTGGTCACCGGTGGAAGGTTCTACAGAAGTGGGAGGAGAACACCAAACTCTATAGGTACCCAGTACAGAATATTTACCCCACCCACTTTCTTGTAGCAGTTCACATCTCAGGTAATCACCGTATGTATGGAGCTAAATTTCCAAATTGGGTAGAGTATGCACTCAGGAGTGTAGAAATCACCCAATCGGACAAATCGGTATCTCTGTAGAACTCAATATGGTTGGAAACCAACAGGAAACAAACCTGGTCGAAAACGGACTTTTGTGAGGGCTCCCATGGAATGAGTGTGACCAGTTTTATTCATAGTTTTGCACCCAGACAGAGGTTTTTTGCTGTCTGGGTGCAAGAACAAATTAGAGACTACCAATGATATTGCTAACATTCAGACACACGTGCAACGAAAGGTTGTGTTATGGCTGTTATGTACATGATTCGTTTACCATCTGAAATGGTGTAATTAGCTCAATGTTTTTGTTGACAGAGGAAGAAAACTTAATTAGCCCCTACATGTATGGGATAATTAAAACAACTGTGCCATGGCGCACATGGCTGTTTACTTAGGGGAAGTACTAGTCTATCAAGCCAGACCCTCTCTCACTTTTCTGGAGGGTGAGAGAGGGTCTGGCTTGATAGACTAGGGAAGTAAACACTTAATTAACCCTTTAGGGCCTAAAATATCTTTAACCCCCTTCCTATTGGCCTATTGATTTCAGTTCAGTTCAGTACGTATCCCTAACTGGACACCACTGCAGCTACTCACCAGTAGTGGCAGGTCCTTCATCCCTCCCCCAATGTCCCGAGCCAGGGGGTACAGACCTCCGTCTCTGTCCAACAGGAGGAGCAGGCTAAGGTTCACAGGTACCAGCTGCATTGGAGGGCCCTGGCGCAACAGGTACTGAGATACAAGCTCACTGAAGGGCGAGTCTTGGCTTTGCTTTCCCGTGTTCAGGTTGAACTGCAGGTAGTGTACCAGGGAGCGTGCAGAGGACATGGCATGCACACCCCTCGTGTCACATCCCACCCCAAGCAGCTGGTTAGTGGCAGGGATACGCAGCTTCTTGGGAGACTCCTGTATGCAGGAGGGTGTCTGGTGGGCAAGGCCATCGTGACAAAGCTGGAGAAAAGAGCAACAAAGTTCATGCACTTGTACATATACAGTCTCTTCTCCCACCTCTCCTCCCTCCCTCCACACCCTCACACACCACAAGTCTCCACTCCTCCCCTACACACTCCTCCTCCCTGCCCTACACACACACACACCATCACTCACCACAAGTCTCTACTCCTCCTACCTCCCCTACACACATGCACACCCTCACTCACCACAAGCCTCCACCCCTCCTCTAGATCTACACACACACATCCTCACTCACAAGCCTTCACTCCTCCTCCCTCCCTACACACACACACCTCCTCCTCCCTGCCCTACACACACACACACCATCACTCACCACAAGTCTCTACTCCTCCTACCTCCCCTACACACATGCACACCCTCACTCACCACAAGCCTCCACCCCTCCTCTAGATCTACACACACACATCCTCACTCACAAGCCTTCACTCCTCCTCCCTCCCTACACACACACCTCCTCCTCCCTCCCCTACACACACATCCTCACTCACCACAAGCTCATCCCTACGGAGCAGCCGGCAGTTGGAGAGGTTGACCTGAGAGAGGTCAGAGCCGGGGTCCAGCGCAGGGTAGTGAACTGCCATGTAGCATCCATCCACTTTCACCACTGTTCCCACTTTCACCGTCTGCATAATCTCAGTAAAGATGACGTCCCTCAGCGACCACATCTCCTCCCTGATGACACCAATGTCCTCTGAAAACTTGCGCTTTGAACCTGCAGTAACACAGCAAGAAATGCAGTAACATAAGCAAATATTAGCAATGTACCTTTGATATTCAGAATGGGGAAAGATCACAGCTCCCTGAGGTGCTACGAACAAAATGGCTCTAAATTCAGCAAACCTACCACCTCCAAATACAACAGAGCCAATGGGTACATGTGGATTATTCTAAACTGAGCCCACCTAGAGTTACTCCCTCGACCACGACTCTCAGTTGGTCCCCTGTGTCCATGGCCTCCTGCAGGGGAGAGGTGATCACCTGAAAACGGACCTTCTCTGTAAGCGAGCTCGAGAACACACTCTCCTGAAGGATACCACACTGCAGGGGACGGCAAGAGACGAAAATATGTCACCACAGCTTTGAACATAGCATCCATTAGACAGGAAACAATACTCATGTAACTTCAAATCTATCTGACCTGGATCTGCCCGCCCTTGAGGTGAATGGCCTTTGAGCCAACTGCATAAATAGGGTTGGTGCGTATGCACACTCGACTGCCATGAGTGATACCCTCGCCACGCGATCCTCCACACCGCAGCAACCTAACACGATCCTGAACATTAGAGATGACCTGCTTGCGCTCCGTGAATGGAAGCATACCCCTGTGTGTACATGGAGAGAAAAGTTAGAGTTCAATAATTTTTAACATCATCTTTGGTTACACACGGGGACCCACCACCAGAAGATCTTGCCCGAGTCGGTGCTGACAGCTGTGAATAGCTCACAGACAAGCAGCTGTGAGATGGCCTCCCCAGCCAGCTCGGGGAAGGGCATCACTCGGTGTTCCAGACAGGAGGAGACTGAGCTGACTCGTCGGTCCAGCCAGGTAGCCACCTACAGGTGGAGATGGTGGGCCACTCACACTGACTGTTAAGTGTGTGTGAAGTCCCACTGTACCTTGCCAGACTCAGTGAGGATGCTTGCCCTCAGCACTTTTGCAGCCATCAGTCGTATCTTCTCTCCCTCCAGACCAAGCTCTCCCTCCAAAGCAAGTGGGAGAGAGTGGGGGAGATGGCTCTGCCAGGACCACCCATGCAGCCGACCCTTCAGGTCTACTCCCAAAAGGTCCGAGTAAAGACCAGCAATATGCTGAAACTTAAGCCCACCCTGTGGAGATATGGTACACACAGTTTAAGCAACAGTAGCCTTGGTTCTTAGTTGGTGGGGCACCAAGAGCCTGGGTACAAGGCCAGAGCACCATCTGAGTCACACGACAGAGAGAACTTGCCCCATGTTGTTAGGGTACAAGGATAGAGAAATCTACTAGCATGGCAAATAATAATCATGCATTAGCTATCTTACCTTTTCTCCTCCCCACCACTCCACGTCATTATCAAAGAGCTGTGGACCACTGGTACTTTCCTTCCGCTTCTTCCTCCCTCTCCCCGTCTCCCAACTCACACCACCACCTCCACCAGCAGCACTGTCACCCAGAGTCACAAGAGAACGAATCTCACTCTGCAGACAATACAGTGCTGTGACATACGAACCTTCTAGTCTCAATTGCAGGCACATCGAGCCACCGAAGGCTCGCCTCCTTCGGCAAGTCGATGTGCCCTTGGTCTCAATTGCAGGCTCCCCCTTTCATACAGTACATGACAAAAGTTCGGGAAGGTCCTGAGAATAAGAATTTTCCTGTGCAGCATCTCACCTGTAGCTGTGGGTCACTAATCTCATACACTCCCACACGAGACTCTCTTCCTCCTCCCTCTTCCCTTCCCCTTCCCAATGCCTCCTCTAGCTCCTCCTCGCCTACCCCAGCCAACCCGGAGCCAAGCAGGTTCAACAGCTCTTCTGGAGGGAAAACAAGGAGGAGTCAATGTTTAGAACACTCTCTCTAAACTTGGAATACTCACCTCCAGAGGGAAAGAACCCAACCACACCCTCTTCGTGACCTCCCTCCCCTCCATCATCGTCACGACTGAGAAGATTGTTCACTGCCTGATTCACATCCAGGCTCTGGAGGAGGAGGAAAAGGAAGGGGGGAGGAAAGGAAGAAGAGAAGGAAGAGGGGGTGGAAGAAAGGATGGAGAAACAGAAGGAGGCAGGAAGAGAAGAGTGAGGGCCAGTGTTTATATCATCCATTTGTGACATTGCCTAATCTTGCACCTACCGTTCTCTGCAGCTCCCTGGTCACAATTTCCCGTGATTTGCCCTGCAGCACTGCCATGGCCTGAGGAGGTAGTGGGGCCAGTCCTCAATAACATGGGTGTGGCACGCTAGCACACACTCTTACCTGATCCACCAGATCATCAGGCACATCTGAGGCAGGCACAAGTGGCCACCTGGCCACCAGGCTCCGTCCCACCCCCCTCCTTCGCAGCAGGATACGACTGCGACTACGCAGCTGAGAGGCACTAGCTGCCGAGGGGACACTTGACCCGAGGAGAGAACCAAGGGCATGCCTGTGGGGGTAGGGACAATTATCACAGACCAGACACAAGAAGATGTATGACTAAAGGCTAATATTGGCATGTAAATGAATACAGTGACTCACACAACACTGGCAGATCCCCTCTCCTCGCTCTCCGGACGTGGTGAGACACTTCGTGAACCTGGTAAAGAAGAACTCTATAGTCAATTCACACTAAATCTCATATCTCCTTACACTGTGACACACCTAAGGAGCGGGCACTTGAAGTAGAGGCTCCCTCATCGTCACTGCAGGGAAAGAAGAGACATGATAGTTGACTAGGCTTGCTTACCCCCACACAAAAGGAGCACAAGGTTGAGTGAACTTTGATATATATACTTGGCAGGATAACTCCGTCAATAACACTTGAAACGGGTAGACTTCACATGGGTATATGGCCTTCAGGTCTAGTATTGATGTCTAGAGCTATGAACTTGCTACTCAATATCAAACACTGGAATTAACCACCTACCAAAATTGTCCCACCTTACTTTATTATCACCCCGTTCCCAGGCAGCCTTTCATCATGTGCACTACAAGGTTTGTCTAGTCTCGTTCCCAGACTCTCAGCAAGCCTGGTTGTGTGTACCGGACTGAGAGTCTGAAGACCAGACTGTGACTTGTCTATACAACTAGAGAGACAAGACATGCCGACACACCTCTTTTCCTTGCTAGTGGTCGCAGCAGTGGATGTCTCTTCACAATAGCGCACACGACACACCCTGCCATCATCCAACAAGAGCGCTACATGCCGCTCGGACACAACACACTCCCGCACACATAGACCCTGAAAACTGCAGAAGCTGGACAGATGGAACGTGTAGAGGAGGGTCCCGTGTGTGACATGATGGCACTGATGGCGTCTACACCTAATGAATGACCTACCTTCCTTTTGATCCAGCTGGTGGGCTGGCAGCAGCACCCTCAGACAGATCACGCAGCCTGGAGCAGAAGGAGGAAAACACGTTAGCGGAGCAACCACTCTGGTTTCTAGTGTGGTGCAGACTTGGGGGACAAAGCACTAGACTCTAGTATAGAACAAGGTCTATGAAATAATGGCTTACTTCTCCACCAGCTGCGAACACGTGCCGATGTTGCTGTGCGCAAAAGAGTAGAAATATCCAGTACTGGTCATTCTCCCGCTTGTTGAGTGGCGAGCTGATCTCCTCTGAGCGATCTGCTGATCTCAAGCCGCAGGTGCAATATGTTCTAAATAAAGCCTATTGGACACGTGTTCCGGTGTCATGGGAAAATGGGGACCCCCTAAAATGGGGACCCCGGGTCCCCATTTTAGCGGGAGAATGGGGACCCGGGTCCCCATCTTCCCGGTAAAATGGGGACCTGGGTCCCCATCTTCCCAGGAGAATGGGGACCCGGGGTCCCCATTTTACCGGGAAGATGGGGACCCTATTGGGAAAATGGGGACCCCCAGTGTGGCAGACCATTTTCTGGGAATTGAAGGATCCAATCCAGCTTTGCTCTAGCAATCAACAACTAGATGATGATAAGTCCTGGAAACACAGGTCAGGGTTTTCCACTAGTAGTACTGCTAAAGCAATGACTTCAGTTCAATTAACAAAATTGAAACCACAAATAGCAACTATATAATACATACAAACAGGCAACTATATAATATATACAAACAGCCAACTGTAAGTCTAACCAAGTTCAAAGGTATGTGCTACACTGTGGGCAGACCCAGGAGTCTGGTTCAGTCACAAGCTTCATGCACTTAAAGTGGAACCACTTCTGGCATTGTTCACACTCAATCATCTGAGTGTCATAACTTTCAGGGAGTCCACATACACAGTAAACATGAATGAACACATGCTTCCCCCTACATTTCTGAACAGGCATCTTTGTGGGGGGAAAAGGTGTAAGCTTTTCATTTTCAAAGCATCGTTCAAGGTGTCTTCGGATCTCATCTGCATCAAAGGTCACCAAATGTGGTTCAATCCCCAAGGCAGCGCTGTACGCTGCTGCAATACTGAAGGGCTAGCTTGTCTGGTTTGGTGTAGCCGTCGGGGTAGCAGCCGTCGCGAAGATAGCGATGTATGTCGTTGAAGGTGAACCGTCCTTGTTCTAACTGAGCGTCGTTTTCCATTCTGAATTTGGACTGAAAGACAGCTACTGGATTGTTCCATTTTATTCACTTTCGTAGACAGGTATCGATGAGTGATGAGACAGGTCGAGATGAGGCTTTACGGGACACTCGCGCGCGGAAGTCAGACAGTAGGGGTCCCCATTTTCCCAAAGGGGTCCCCATTCTCCCGGGGAAATGGGGACCCCGGGTCCCCATTTTCATGGGGGTCCCCAAAATTTTATGACACCGGTGTTCCGCGGATCCGGTGTTCACGATCCCGTAGCTTCCGTCATCGTCCGTGTTCCTTTTTGCGACAGCAACTTTTTTTCTGTGCAAGCAGGCTAGAGGTGTGCTGGACAAAACGGAGGAGACTGAGGAGGCCCAGGTGAGCACACATCAACCAGCTTTGTTGCGCTCCACTACTATATGAGTATACGCTCTTGCCCTCGTGAATTCATATTAGCATTGGGAGCCCCACCCCTTCCTGTAACTGCAACCACTTATTATTTATTCTAGAGTGATGTTGCTCTCCCCCATCAGGAGGGGGATGAGAGGGGAGAGGGGCAATACCCTTGTGGCGTTTGTACAAGGGAGGTGAGGGATGATGACGAGGCCATCTACTGTGAAAGTGGCTGTGAACAGTGGTACCACAGGTGACATTTCATAGACCAGCCATTCTACAGTGGGGTGTGGCTAGTGACAAGGTGTGATCAACCCCATAAGCACTGCACTTACATTTCTGACTAGGCTTGTTGATAGATAGTCTTGTCCCTGGACCCTTTTGGCCGCACAAGAAGGGTCTGGGGAAAAACCCTGCCCGGAAGTGTCTTGAGCACTGGAATGCTGCCGTCGGTGTTGATGAGGGAAAGAACAGCACATCAGCCAACCAGCGTTCAAGTTATACTAATGACAGGAAGTGAATATACGGTAAAACGTAGAAATTGGAGTAGTACCTGACCAATCATGTTGAAGATCTGAAAAGAAATTTGCAGGATTTAAAAACCGTGGCATTCCAGCAAGACACTTCCGAGCAAGGCTTTTCCCAGACCCTTTCCTCGCACGGCCAGAAGGGTCTAGGGTCCAGACTAGCTTGGTGACTTTGCAAATCGAAAATAAGTATGACGTACCACACTTATTGTGCTCATACTACAGTGAATGTTTTGTCGCAAGGTTTCAGTGGTTTAGCAGTAAGGTCACAAGGTCGTACTGGGACCACACATTGTGACAACAAATAGCTGTGAAACCACAACAGCATTGATCAATTTGCACCATGTCCTGTTTATTAAGGACCCCATCTGATAGCACAAGTCAATCACTGGCCTCATGAAAGTGACAATGAGTTATAGAGTTATATATAGTGAGAAACAAAGATGAAAAGTTATGAAATTTACTTTTTAGCACAAGCCAATTTTCAATCTCACACCTAAACAGTGGTGTAGGAAGATACTTCAGGGGGAGCTGAGTAAGAATCGATGTGTAAGCATGCAGCAGCTAGAGGGGTCTGGGTGCATGCCCCCCCTAGGAAAATTAGATGCTCTGAGATTGCTTCCGAGGCCATTTTTGGGCCAAACCAGCCACTAGAATGTTCAGTATAGCGATTACAGATTGGCAGCTAGACAAGAGCGCACAAACCAGGCCAAGCGTAAACACCGCATTTCAGGGCTACAAATTTTTGAGTCTACACTTCAGGTACACCAAGGTACATTGAACGATTGTGGATTTTAACAATGCCACTGCTCAGCAAATGGCTAAATCCATGCTGCAAGTTGAAAAGATAGCAACACGGATATATATATAGGCCTAGTCTAATATAGTGTGTGGGCAATGCCCCCCCCCATTTTGCATGTTGTGGGGGCAACTGCCCCCCCCCCCCCCCCCCCCCCTGCTCCCCGTTTCCTACGCCTATGCTAAAAGGCTGCAACACTTTCAGAAGTCCAACATTGTGTCACCAGATCTTTTAATTTCCTTTTTGAGTCTTTTGCCACTGTTAGTACTTTCTCTTAAAAAAACCCTTAGACATTTTGGGATAAGACATTTGTTCTACTAGACTTCCTGTTGGGAAGGATTATCCCACCATCTTTTATGGTGCTCATTGTGTCTTCTCCCGTCCCTCCCACACACACACAGGGAGTGCACTGGAATGAGCAAGGTGGCATATGACTTGCTGACAGCAGAGGACTCGGCTGAGTGGGTCTGTGACAGCTGTGTGACAAGCAAGGCTATTCCCACTGTCAAAATGGTTGTCAAATCCTAGGTTAATACACACTCTTGTTACCCTTCTTATCCCCTCTGCACATCATGGTTTTGGTTCTGTATTGTAATCTTGATATTCTGTTTGGCTACTCAGTCCTACTCGGTGTACTGTGCAAATATTTGTCATGTTTTGACCATATGAATGCTTGTTGCTGTGTGAGCATTCCGCCGTGCCAATAGCTCTGATCTCATAGGTCATAGAAGGTATATGCTGAGTCAGACCATACTAGTATATCGCTAAGTGTTGGGATTGCATCATCGTTGCATCGTAATACAAGTACAATACGTACATATACAGTATGAATACATGTATGCATGCGTAATTAATGGTGATGTAACCAGGGTGCGTTCAAAAGCACGGACGGGAGGCGCTGATGAGACGAGGCCTGGGGAGCATTGCGCAACAACAGTCGACAACACCACCTGAAATTTCACCACCATCTACCAACTGGCTAGTCATGAACTGTTGAAAAGGAGGCTTCAGAGGCTGGCGCAGGGGGTCTAGCTGAAGAACGAAGACGCACCGTTGATCAGATCGACGCCCTCCGTTTACTACATGTTTATCGCAGCCGAACGACTTTCTTTACGATAGCTTTGCCTCTTCCCCTGTCCGCGCCACGACTCCCACTCTCGCCCTACCGCGCTCTGTCGGGAATAGTATGTTCTCTGTTGCCTCGCAACTCGCAAGCCAAAAGTCAAAAGAAACTCACCATGGTACAATAGTATTAAAACCATCGAGTCAACCTTCATTCCCCCCAGGAAGCCAGCTCCTCTCTCTAGGGCGATACCTGGTCAACCTAAGTGCCTCTGACGGAGTGGAACACCCCTGTCTGGATACACACACTGGCCAGCAGCTAGACTGCCGCATATACAACCTAAAAGACTTCCAATCCCTTGCCCCGGTGTTTTTCAGCGAGTGTGAAGGTGTGCATCGACCTATCAATGTTTGTGTTCTGGAAAGCAAGGTGTTTGTGATAGGTGGCCGAACCTATGGAGACTTGCACAACCACCTCAAACAACACAAGAAGCTTTCGGAGGTGCAAGCTGCCCCGATCTTCAGGCAGATTTTGACTCTGGTGCGTGATGCTCATAGGAGGAACATCGCTCTCAGAGACTTGAAACTGAAGAACTTTGTCTTTGAAGACCCTGAAAGGTACATTGTTTTCATTAGAATGTGCTTTGCTG
This sequence comes from Agelas oroides, assembly GCA_949130485.1. Classification (NCBI taxonomy): domain Eukaryota; kingdom Metazoa; phylum Porifera; class Demospongiae; order Agelasida; family Agelasidae; genus Agelas; species Agelas oroides. Next base: position 9,444,112 of record OX422186.1, on the reverse strand, counting down.
GCACTTTAGTGGTATTTGTACCCAATATTCACTGTATGGCTGTGTGTGTGTAGGATGCGGAAATTGTGAATATGATGTCCTGTGTTGCATAACTTCCTCAGATCCATCCTTTCTCTGCGCTACCTGGATGATGCCAAGCTGCTGGATCCCTCAGGGCAACTAACAGACCGCCATGGGTGTCCCGCATACGTCTGCCCCGAGATGCTACAGCCAGGCAGTTATTCGGGAAAGGCTGCAGACATGTGGAGCCTGGGTATCATCCTCTACACCCTCCTTGTAGGTCACTACCCATTCTTTGACACCAACCCACAAACACTATTCTCAAAGATTCGCAGTGGGTACTACGACGTTCCAGACCATGTCTCCTATCTGGCCCGCTCCCTCATCAGCTCCCTGCTGGCTTTTGAACCACATAGGAGAGCCTCACCAGACGCAGTTCTGCGCCACCCCTGGTTCAGTCGAACCCCTGACGAGTCCTTTATCACACCACCTCCCTCTGTACTAGACAAAGACCAGACTGTACCCTTGAAGATTTATTGACTGTTGTCTTCTTCTTTCTCCCCTACCAAGTCTCTTCCCCCTTTCACCTTTGCTGTTGTACATTCAAGTTTGGCACCTTTTTCTTCACTTTTTAACGGTTGTACATATTGTTCTGTAGTGTCTTTTAGAAAGGTATTGGGATGTGAACTCATACTGACATATTTTTCGGCCCAGCCTGGCCTGAGGGGTGGTGAGATTTTGTTTTGTTGCACTGTAACAGCAGCTGTGATCTGTACTGTGTGCTGAGCTGTTCATGTTAATACTGTGCAACTACTTGCTTTCTATAAATAAAACCCATACAAGGACACAGCTTTGTCACGTGGTGTGTTTGTAAACCAGTAAAACCGCATACGCAGAAGCTGCCGTGACCTGAAATTGATTCCAAAAATAAGATGTATAACATCGTGAGAACTAGAATGGTTTGTTTTTGTTGTTGGCTTTGTTTTCATGGTCATGAAGCCTTTCCCAGGTCTATCTTTTTTTTGAGGGCTCGCGTGGAGTGGTAGAGCATTCCGTCCACCATTCCTGCCACCGTGAACACCCCACCCACAATGGCACACACGCCCGTCAGGAAATGGGTGAAGGAGCGCTTGTGTTCAGTCAGTTGCACCATCATGGGAGACAGGTCATACATGAAGAATACTCCTGCGGGGGTGAGTAGTTGGATTCTGTTTACTCAGACTCCACTGTACAAACATAGATAGTAGAGTACTTTACTATCTATGGTACAAGTTAATGATACAGCTATTAAATTTACGCTCCCAACACAATTTCCTCAAACAATGTTATCATACTTGGCATCTGTTAGAGAACCGTACCTGGTAGACCACTCTCTCCAGCTACTGCCCGAGCCAACCTCTTGTGCTTGGTTGCAGAAAACTGGTATGTCTTCAGTCGCTGTGTGTGTGTGTGTGTGTGTGTGTGTTTCAATACAGTAAACCATGGCTTATGTCAAACCTTTTCACATTTACAAAGACTACTGTGTTCCATCTCACTCCCAGACTGAGACCCTAGGGGAGAGGGTTTGGTGACCTTTGGCAGATTCTGATTACCTTTTGGTCAGGAACTGCAAACTACCAATCACATTGGGAAGATCAATCAATACTGCTCACATTCATAAGTGTGTGCACACAAGGTATGAGATGGTACCTCGAGTACCCCTTGTGGTAGGTTTCTAGCATACCATCGCCAATGGATACCTTGGCTACTTCAATGTGATGACATAGCACCTTTCTCATGCGTAAATTAGCAAACCATAGATCAAGAAATTTTCACATTAAAAATTAATTTGCATGATAACATTTTGTGTTGTTACATTTTCTTCTATACGTGAATTTTTAATGGATTAAAGCTAACTGCCCCTCTGAAGTGGCACCATCCATTGGCGATGGTATGCTAGCAACCTGGTATAAGGTTCCATGGCCACAATAGAAAGTTGATCATCTCTGGTACTTCATGTGCACACACTCAACAATATTCATTGATCTTCCTGTTTTGTTCCTGTATTAAAATTTGTGGTTGGCCCTCAACCATAAAATTATTTGAAAATTGGCAATCTACAACTGTAAACTATGAATATTTAACAATGTCAGACACCTTAAGTCACCAGACCCTCTGTTCTTCTAGTGTCTGAGCCTTGAAGACTAGTTATTGGTCTATGTCACTGTTATTCACCTGTCCTGAGAGCTGCTTGTACACAGTGGGCACAACCTTGACAAAATATTGATACATCAAACCTCCTGCAGCACAGAGGAGAGAGAGAGATAGACACCACCATTTTCTCACTGGTAGACAGTGTTCTCACAAACCTGTCTGCGTGTCCTCAGTAGCGTATTGGGAGTAGCCATCGAGTGGATACACCTTCCCGGGATAATGATCCCCAAATGACAGCCGACGAATTGTGTGAGAAAAGTTGAACTACAATTGGAAGAAAGGAGAAGTGTCAGTATGACTCAATGCCGTTAAGCGGGCTCTTATCTCCAGCCATGAGAGAGGCTACTCCACCTCTACCCCTACCTTCTTTATTCCAAATGACTGCAGATCATGCACTGCACAGGACAAAAACACACACATCAGTGCAAGAGTTTCACCTCTACACAGACACACTGGCTAACATACCATGCACATTATGCTGCTGAAAGCTTTTGCCTGGTGCAAAATGGAAGTTGCCAGCGACCTTGCTGACCTCCAGGTAGCCATGGGCCCTGCATCCTTCATTGACCTGTTCTTTCAGTTTGTCTGTCCACCCCTCCCGTATGCACTGAGCAATGCCATGAGGATTGCTGAAGGCCCACCCTTTCTTCCGATATGCCTCCCTCACCTCCTCACACGTGTTACAGCAAGGCTGTTCTGGTGTCTCAGCACCATAACAGCTAGGGAAGTGGAGAGACAGGCCACAAGTCACTACGTAACAGTTCCTCACAGAGATTATAACAGCACAGGTGCATTGCATGTACCTTTCACATTTGGACATTTCCTTCGTTGCCTCCTTTTTTTCTTTCTTCTCTCCTCCCTCCTCCCCCTCCCCATTGTCCTCCCCTTCCTCCTCATTCCCTGCTCCAATCTGGTATTGCTCTGGCTCCTCAGGAATGGGCTCTCCTTCTAGAGTCAGCCGTTGTTTAAACACGCTGTGGTCCACATCCAAATGGTGCTCACCCGAGACATCCATTGCATCGATACTTAGGTCTGGAGGGAGAGGAAGGGAGGGATGGAGAGAGGGGAGGGAGGAAAGGAGAGAGGAGAGGGAGGAAAGGAGAGAGGGGAGGGAGGAAAGGAGAGAGGGGTGTTTCATTAGTGCAAGTCCACAAGGGGTAGTCACTTATATGTCCCTCTTTAAAGCATTTGTGACTGGGATGAAATGGAATCAAGCGATTATCTTTTTTAGAAGTTGATCAAGGGATCAAGGTGATCTCCGAACTGCAAAAAAAAATCAACAAATCAACGATACTAAGATTGTGTGGCTGCTAATGTGACCTTTGACCTTGTAAGGGAGCATTTACCTATTTATTCCCCAAAATAATGTCATTGTGACGTTAGTTAAGGGGGAGGGGGGTAGACTATGTGATGTTATGACACTAAGATACGTACAAGCAGTACAGCTAAGGCCTGCGTCTATGGGAGTCATCTACGTCGCTGGGCATATACTCTACTCAGCAGCTAACCACAACGCAACGACTGATGGACACTGGCAATAGTATGCCAAGCTTCAGCTGTCAGTGGTGAAGACAAGTCATCGAGAACGTTTTCACTCAGAGCTTCAGATTATGTGACTGAGCACTATTTGAGGGCAGTGTCTGCTTGACAGCTGACAGTATGCATGACGTTATGTGGAGGGGAGGAGGGGGGGGGGGGGTCACAAGTTAACATCAAAACGACGTTATTTTGGGGAATAAAAACTTCGTAGATGCCCCTTAAATCAAGCAATCAAGAGCTCCAGAAGGGAACAATCAAGTGGCCAAGCACAATTTTTGCTGTCAAAAACCTTGATCCTGGTCGGAAGCATTTTAACAGGTGACATATAAGTGACTACTCTTTGGTCCACAAAGATAGGTACTTCATTGTGAGACACTCACAGAGGCATGGCATTCGGTGGAAGTCAATGTCAAAGTTTATTCTCAGCTTTTCCCCTCTGGATGTATCCACATACAGCTCCTCTCTCACCTGCACCCACACAGATGGAGAGCTGATAAAAACAGGCGTTAACATAAAGACATCATGTGAAAATCGACACGTACATCAGTGGAGAGGTAGTATGCTAGCTCTGAGCAGAACAGCACCAAAATGATGAAACCACTGACAAGAGTAACTGAGGAAGAAGATGACAAAAGGTAAGAAAATTAACATACCCACCTAAGAGTAGCTAAGAACGTGGTACTGCATCTATGGATGATTTCGACAAGCTCAACCCCCCCACCCCTCTTCACTCCACAAGTATACTACCCCCTCCCCCTCCACACTCACTCCCTGCTCCAGAGTAAGTCTTGATTCTAAAGTCCTCTAACGTCTTAGGGTAGGCGTCAAATTGCTTCAGCCTTCCCAGAAAATCAGCCATCCTCGCTACCGTTTGGTTTTACAATTTTTCGAATTTATGCGTTAAATTAGAATTACGGTCAACAAGCTGCTGTATGTAAGCGAAAGGGGCCTGCAAGGTGAGATTGTGAACGCAGGGAAAGCTGATAATCCAGCACGCTAGTCACTCACTGGTTGCATTGTAGGCTTGCTCAAACGTTACTGGCCCAACCTGATCAAAGAAAAGTGGCTTCAAGGGAAGAGGTATGTCCGTGTGAGTGTGTGCGTGGGAGGGGGAATCTGACAGATGAGCTGAGAATAACTGAAACCTGAGCTATGAGATCGGTATCATAACAGTTTAGAGACTATCCGTTGATCAAGAAGTGTATTGTGCACTGATAAGCCACTCCCTATTTCAATTCAAAGTTAAAATCCCATCCAATCTCCATTGTCTTAGATCATCACACACTCTGGTACGCACAACGTAGTACGCTGGTGATGGCCACAACAATAGGCCCTGACAAGCAACTTTCACAGTGTGTGGATGAGTTTCTGAAAGAACTGGATGGAGATTTCCAGTCTCCAGCTGTGTCCAAGTTCCAGGACTACATGCCACGGTGCCGGAAAGGGGTTCAGTCAATGGAAGAGGTGGGTTGGCCTTGAGACTGCACCTGTGGCTGTTGCAGTAGTGGCCTGTGTAGTATTGTGAGGTGTTTGAAGTAGACACTTGCTAGGCTGTGTGACAGTGACAGGTGGGGTGAAAGGAGGGTTGACATGTGACAGTTGGAGAGGGAGGATGACGTGATGGGTGGGGAGGAAGGAGGGGGGTTGACGGAGGAGGGGGGTTGACATGTGACAGTTGGAGAGGGAAGATGATGTGATGGGTGGGGAGGGAGGAGGGGGGTTGACATGTGACAGTTGGAGAGGGAAGATGACGTGATGGGTAGGGAGGAAGAAGGGGGGTTGACATGTGATGGGTGGGGACAGGTAGGTAGAGGTAAGGACCTCTTTTTTTCTTTAGAGTTTGTCTGTGGACAAGAGTCATGTGCACAAGATGATAGGATCACTCAAGGAAGTCTTCAGAGTTGGCGAGAGTATGTTCAAAATCTGGGGGATCTGTATCTCACAAGACATTGAAGATGTGTTTTGTGCATCCATTCACAGTCCATGGCAACAACATGGCAACGTGTGCAGATGATTTGGTCAAGTTTGGCACAACTATGTCCACTACAGAGCCCGTATTAGGTGAGGGAGGAGAAGGAAGAGGTGTGGAGCAACGTAAGCTGGGATACATAAACTCTTTATTTACTTTCTGTTTTGCAGGGAATTCGTTCGTCAAGTTTGGGACACTCCTCAATGTACGACGGTAGACCTCTTTTAGACCACCACTGTGACCTGTACATGTATCTCATTGTAATCATCTCCCCACTACACACACACACACACACACACACACATGCACACACACACACACATGCACACACACACACACACATGCACACACACACACACACACAGCAAATTTCTTCTCTACTAACAAACCTGGTAAGTGGCTGACATGATCCCATCATCTGTATGCCAGCTGTCCCTGTATGCCAGCTGTTATAACAAAACTTTTCAATTGCTGTCTCTTTTCAAATGGGATGTCTCTACTACAGGCCTCCTCGTCAAAGAACATCCTCCTCTTCTCACTCAACCTCCTCTTTGAGAACGAGCTCAAGGGAGTAAGCCTAACCTTAACCACTTTCCATCCACTGTTTTCTCCAAAGCAGTGAGACAAAATTTTGGACAGAAAGTCTGTGTTTTTGAGGCTGGATTAAGCCTCTGCATGCGTACACCCCACCAGGGTTCACCTTGTACATGTAGGCCATTTCTGTCAACACAAATGTTATCTTTGTAAGTACAATGCACACACTGCTGTTAGCCATGTAAGAGACGTCCTTCTCTAGAGTGATACTCCTGCTGTTGTTGATCAGTTTTACTGCACGATAACAGCCAGCTCTTCCTGCCCCCCCTCAGAGTAGATACAAGTCCGAGATGAAGGCTCTTGCTGGACAGTATCAGTCGGCAAGGTATACAGTGTGTGTGTGTGTGCACATATAGTATAAGACATTTTTATGTCGCCTCTCCTCCCCCCTCTGTCACTCCCTCACCTCTCAACACTGCATAGAAACCAAGTGGAACGGGAAGAGAGGAGGGCACTGGGGCAGGCTGGCATCAATATACAGGACCGGGTATTCACATCAGAGGAGGTAAGGGAGGGGAGGTGAGGGAAGGTGGCGGTGAGGAAGGGTGGCAGTGAGGGGAGAGCAAGGCTTCATTTGTGGGGGGAGGGGGGGGCAAAGGCCTCCTTTGCAGGATAAGTTGTTGTGCAAGCACACCAACTTGGATTGTCGCGTTTCCCAAAGATTTTCAATACTCAATTTTTGCCCCTCAACAACAAAATTTCTAAATGAAGCCCTGTGAGGAAGATGGAAATGAGGGAGGGTGAAGGGCTTGGAGAGTGAAGGAGGAAACATGGATATGTGGGTAGAATGGTCTACCACGAGTGCTTCCACTTTGCACACACTGCAGCTGGCAGCAAAGCTGGTGACAGAGAGAAGAAAGTTCCAGCTGGGAGTGTGTGAGGTACACTAGACTCATTCTCACCAACAGCTGTCATCGTGGCACTCATGCAGTGGCCTAGCGTGTGTTCATATGTGTGTTACCTACCTCACAGTACATGCTGAAAGTCAATGACGTGAAGACGAAGAGGGGAGTGGATCTTGCTGAACACCTCGTGGGCTACTACCAGGCACAGGAAAAGTACTGCATGCAAAGATGTTCTCTTAACTTACTGAGAATTTACTGGGGTTTACTGACTTCCCATCTATATAGCTATTTCAGTGATGGCAAGACTCTACTTCAGGCACTCAAATCTTGGGAATCAAAGTTCACAGCTCAGATCTCAGAGGTAGGCTGCTGGAGAACCAGCTACAGTTAGTACTAGTGGGAGAGGGGGGAGGGGGAGCTGGAGGGGCAAGAGTGCATAATGCTGTTTAAAATAATGTCATTATGCACTCTTAAGAGGGGTACAGGCTCCCTTGAGATTTAAAACTTGCATACATGTACATCACATGGTATGTGTAGTAGTGTACATGTACAGGTAATAGAGGGTGCCTCAGTTGAACACAGGATGTATGGCTACTAGTGAAGCATCCCAGATGACTTATCTTGCTTCGTTCCTGGCCTTCTTTGCCTCGAGTTTTTGATCTGTTTTTGCATGCAGCAAGTGATCAGACAGGTGGGGAAGGCCTGGGAACGAGGCTAGACTTATCACGGTTGTCTGGTAGAGTGACAAGAACTCCTAGGCAGGTCGGGACCTGCTTATTTACTACCAGTACTGCACCATGACCCTCCCCCCTTTCCTCCTTTTTTCACACTTACATAGATGAGGGCAAAACAGGATGATGAGCGCAAGCGGCTACTGGCAGCCAGGGACAGCCTTCGCAGTGCCATGGGGATTGGAGTCCTCAAGCTGCAGGGACCGACGCACCTTGACCCTCAGGCGTGCACAGGACTGACTGAGAAAACTGGCTACCTTGGCAAGCGGCCAGAGAATGCCCTCCGTATCACACGGAGGCCATGGCCAAAGAGATTCTGCACTGCCAGCATGCAGGGATTTACCCTTGCACACAGTCACGTGAGTCAGCAGCCACCCTCACACACACACACATACTGTTTAGTCTCATTCCCCAACCCCACCCTCTGGTATACCAAGTCAAACACACACACCTCTCACACTACTTCAACATACCTACACACCACACCTCTCAACACACACACCACACACCTCACAGACACATGCGCCGCACGTGAAGGTGCCAGTAATGCACTTTCAGTTTAAAGACTGTCCTGAGCCAATTGAGGGAAGAAAGACCTGCTTCAAGCTCATTGCACGTGAGTACCAACAGCTCATACCAGTGCCTGGTGTCTGGAGAGAGGGCTCCTGTTAGCTAGCCTTGTCCCCCTAGGCTTTTCCCGTCCACCACTTAACAGCATGATATCACGGTCTGCCAAGTGGGGGAGGGTGTGAGTGATTTTGAGGCCCTTTTTGTGGTGTCTGTACAAAGGCTGGAGTCCAGAACATTCACTACATGTGACTGGAAAACATACGGCTCATTGTTTGGGGCAAAGAACACACTGTACATGGGTAGCCTTCATAAGCAGCTGGTTTCACTTCTCACTGTGCAGTGCTGTTTTAGTTAGTTTTTGGGTTCTGAAATAATTTTTGGTTTGAATATTAGTTGTTTTAGTTTCAATTACGAAGTGTTCAATACTAATAGGTGTCTAGTTATAGTTATCAGCACTTGGGAAAAGATAGTTTTCTTTTCATATAGTTATGGTTTGCTTTTTGAGTTTAGTTTAGTTACACTCTCCAGTTCAGTGAAGTGTTAAAATTCTCTCCAGCTCAGTAAAGTGTTAAAATTCTCAATTCTGAAACGTTATTGACATATATGTACATGTAAGTTGAAACCTTGTATACTGTATGCTGTTACCTACTGTATATGTCCATGTTCATGTCCATTATGCTATCTGTAAAGTCAACAAAGTCTGTTTGTGTACTATCCGCAAACAGCAGAATGATTCCTAATCAAGATGATTTGGGAGAAATTGTGTGTGCATGCTTTAGAGCTTCCATTTGGACCCTCACTAAGCGCCCTCATTTAGCACCCTCACTAAGCACCCTCACTAAGCACCCTCACTAAGCACCCTCACTAAGCACCCTCACTAAGCACCCTCACTAAGCACCCTCATTTAGCACCCTCACTAAGCACCCTCACTAAGCACCCTCACTAAGCACACACTCAAGCTATCCTTGGAAGATGTACCTTCTCCCCTGATTGGAACTGCTTACTTGGTTCTATCACACTTGGTTACGTAATTACAGTGTTCTCAATCACGAAAGTCTTGTTTCTCACTGCATACAAAACCTCATACTGCAAGCCTATGTAGTTGACTCAAACAGTAAGTGACACTGCCCCTCTCTATGCTGTGCAGAGAACAAGACGTACACGTTTGATGCAGAGTCAGAGAAGGAGCTGCAAGAGTAAGTGGCACCGTCACACAATGCAGCACTGAAATGATCAACCAACACAATGTACATGTACCTAACTGTATTACCAAATTGTGTTGCAGGTGGAAACAGGCCATGCAAAACTGCCAGCTTAAGCTTTTCCAAGGAGAAACTGTGAGTGCAGATTGTCAGACGTACATATGACCCCTTGTTTCCCCCTCTAACACACACATGCACGCACACGCACACACACACACACACACACACACACACACACACACACACACACACACACACACACACACACACACACACACACACACACACACACACACACACACACACACACACACACACACACACAGCAAACCACAAGTGGGGGAGGGTGTGAGTGATGTGTGTGTGTGTGTGTGAGTGCAGATTGTCAGACGTCTTCTTCCTTACATCTGACCCCTCGTTTCCGCCTCTAACACACGCACGCATACGCACACGCACACACGCACGCACACACACAGCAAACCACACTACAACGTCAAAGAAGTGCGTACAGTGGAGGATTATCCACTGACAGTAACACAAGGCAGCTGGTGAAGGTATAGGGCCCTCAAATATTAATAGCCTCATACCGTTCTTTCCTCCCACTGGCCTGGGTACGAGGCTACCTCCAGTAATTCTAACAGTAGTCAGTCATTAACGATTATTCGTCTCATCACGTATGTTCCTTCCGGCAGCGTATCATTGACAAGATCCGTAGCCTGCCAGGAAATGACAGGTGTGTGGACTGTGCTGCCCCTGATCCAGAATGGTTGAGTGTCAACCTTGGTATCTTGATGTGTATCAACTGCTCTGGCCGTCACCGTGAGCTCTCGGTCCAGTATTCACGCATTAGATCACTTACACTGGACCAAATGAAGACCCCCGAGTTGTTGGTGAGAGACTCAAGGGGAGAAGAAGAGGGAGGGAGAGAGGGAAGGAGGGTGGGAAGGAGGGAGGGAGAGAGGGAAGGAGGGTGAGAAGGAGGGAAGGAGGGAGGGAGAGAGGGGAGGGTGGGAAGGAGGGAAGGAGGGAGGGAGAGAGGGAGGGAAGGAGGAGGAGAAAGGAGAGAGGGAGGGAGGACGAGGAGGGAGGAAGGAAGGAGGGAGTAAAAGAGGAAGGAGGGAACAAAGAAGGGAGGAAGGACAAAAGAAGGTAATAGTTTTAGTCCTACATGTATATCCACAGATTGCACTGGTGATGGGAAATGGACTGCTGAATGAGGTCCTGGAGGCCAACTTAACCGACCCCAAGCCAACACCTGACGCCACAACGTATGTAAACTCACCCTTCCCCAGCAGATAGGCTGCTGGCTCATCATTTTTTCCTCCTTCCCCCTTTCCTTCTTCCAGGGAGAAACGACAAGAATTTATTAGTAACAAGTATCTCCAGCACAAGTACATTGAGCAAAGCACAGGGAAGGAGGCACTGATGCAAGAGCTCGCAGAGGCAGTGGACTCACGAGACATCAAGCAGCTGCTGCAAGTAAGTGAATGACACACAATTATTTATGTTGCTGTCAGTTCTGCTTTACTTCAAAGCAAACTGTCACCTCAAGAAGGACTCAGTGATATATGAAACTCTGAAATCGACTAACTGCTTGTCCTTCTTTCTCCCAAGGTGTATGCTGAGGGGGCAGACCTGAGTGCCCCTCTCCCCACATACTCCGGGGGACTAACTGCACTACACCTCGCCATTGAACTAGAGGATCTCACCTCTTTGCACATCGTAGACTTCCTCCTGGGAAACGGGTGAGTCAAGACAACCCTACACAACAATCATATGTTTACTTGAAGCCTGAATCCGTCCAGTGGTAAGGATGGTAAGAGCATTTGACTAGTATTTGGAAGGTCTTGGGTTTGATTCCCAGCTGGATCCCTTGGATTTTCTTCTCTCTCTCTAAAAACTTACATCCACATTATCATCTGTCTGTCTGTCGGTTCCCCTCACCAGTCACACAGAGAACTGCACAGATGGCGAAGGCAACACTCCGCTACACTCAGCTGTGGACAATGACAGCCCACAGTGTGTGAAGCTGCTGCTAAACCATGGTGCTTCTGTTACCACAAGTAAGCCAACAGTACATCACAGCCCCCACTTAAGATGACAAGTAGACTTGTACATGTATACTCTCTCCCCTCCCTTTCTCTCCCCATTTCCCTCTATCGCTCCCCCCTCTCTCTCTTCCATCTTCCTTCCCTCCCCTCCTCCGCACACTCACAGAGAATAATGAGGGCAAGACACCACTGGACATTGCCGAGGAAAAGAAATTTGATGAATGTCTGGAACTGGTGAGTGTGCCTGGCACTGCCATAATATACATGTACACCACTGGACAGAAGTGTGTACACACACACACACGCATGCACACGCGCACATGCATGCACACGCACACATGCACACGCACACACACACACACACACACCTGTCCAGCTACAAGATGCTGGCAAGAAGAAGTTCTCCAAGTGTGACCATATTGACGTAGACTGGGGTGTGGGTGAGGAGGGTGAGGAGGACATCTACCAGACACCAATCATTGACTCACAGCAACCGCCAGCACCCTCCATGAAACACAGTGGAACATCAGACAACATTGCAGGAGGTCAGCATCACTCCCAGAGGTTGCTAGGGGACAGGCGTGAGGGGCACCCCACGTACCCGAAGGAGGCAGGATACAGTTGTGTAGTAGCAATAATTGACATTCCCAAGGGCAAGAATCATGGATGCAAGCTATAAGAAGTGCTTATGGATGCAGTCACAATGGGCGCCTAGGTTTTCAACAAAGCTCAAGCCACCTGGCTACTTAAAATTGTGTTCACCTCACTTTCAAAACTTATAGAGCGCTCCCACGTGTCCAATCCATGCCCTTGGAGTGTCATCAGAGCACACCTATGTTTGCTACAGTGTGACATCACGTCCTGCCTCCTCTGAGAGTATCCTGATTCTGTCACATTGAAGGTATGTTGCTCTGACTGCACTGTAGATACCTCGTCCCCACGTCTGCCAGTCAGGAGCATCTCAGGGACCAAGGTGCCTTTGCCGAACAGCATTGGACGGCATCGCCCAATGTCCACCCACATAGACTCGCGGCCCTCTCACCACCCAATGCAAAACCAGCGGTCTGCCGACAACCTCAAGTTACAACGGCCTCCCTTCCAACCCACCCAACCCAACATCTATCCTGCTCCCACTGAGCCTGCCCCACCCCCACCCCCTAGAACCGTGTCAAAGACTGCAGAAGCTCTACAAGGGCAAGTATCCACATAGTCTCGTTCCCAGACCCTCAGTATGCGAGGGTCTGGGAATGAGACTAGCATCCAGACTGACTCCTACAGTCATACAGTAGAACAAAGTTTATTTTCCTCCCCCACCTCTCTCTCTCACTACTTACACACACACACACCTACATCCATACACATGCACAGTTCGGGCCCAAGTTCTGTCCCCATAATTCCTCCAAGGCGCAAGAAGCGGATGACAATGTTTCCAGAGCAACTAGAGAACATGAACCCCTCTGTCCTACCAAAAGTAAGCCCTTACTCACATTGAATGCTGTAGTCAATCCCATGTGTTTAGCCCCCCTTCTCTCCCTGTCCTCCTTTCCCTACCCCTCCTTTCCCTCCTTTCCCCTCTCCCTCCTTCCCTCCCAGACCCTGATGATTGTTGTGGCAGAGTACGACTGTGACCCAGACCACAGGGATGAGCTCGGTTTCAAGGAGGGAGAAAGGATTGTTGTCACAGAGAGGCTGAACAAGGACTGGCTGGTAGGACCACTTGTAGAACACCAAGTAGTTTACTTAGCTCTAGTGGAGTGCCACCTTACCACAATCGAAGGCTCATATTGAACCTGTCTCAACTACATCATGTGGGTGCGTACAAAACTACGCAGTTTAGGTATCCTTGCCCATACTATATAGGAGACAAATTGCGTACACCCTACGCTATTTGTCCCCTATATAGTACGTACTCAAGAGCGCATAAGAACGGGCGGCTAGAGTAAGAGCGTGTAACTCCGTAAAATTCAAAACCGGGCGGAATTTACCGTCAGTACTAAAAATAGTAACACGCCCTGCGCACGCTGCGTTGACATAAGCCCTTATGCATTGTTGCTAAGCGCACACGTGACCGGATGTTCTATTTTTAGTACAGTTCAATAATTTTGCCCAGACTACGGGCTTCTATTGGAGTTACACGCTCTTACTCTAGCCGCCCGTTCTTATGCGCTCTTGGTCCCCTATATAGTACTATCCTTGCCCGTACTATATAGGAGACAAATTGCGTACCCTACGCAATTTGTGAGAGCGCATAAGAACCCCGTACCCTACGCAATTTGTCTCCTATATAGTACGGGCAAGGATAGTACTATATAGGGGACCAAGAGCGCATAAGAACCCCTACGCTATTTGTCCCCTATATAGTACGGGCAAGGATAGTACTATATAGGGGACCAAGAGCGCATAAGAACCCCTACGCTATTTGTCTCCTATATAGTACGGGCAAGGATAGTACTATATAGGGGACCAAGAGCGCATAAGAACCCCTACGCTATTTGTCTCCTATATAGTACGGGCAAGGATAGTACTATATAGGGGACCAAGAGCGCATAAGAACCCCTACGCTATTTGTCTCCTATATAGTACGGGCAAGGATAGTACTATATAGGGGACCAAGAGCGCATAAGAACCCCTACGCTATTTGTCTCCTATATAGTACGGGCAAGGATAGTACTATATAGGGGACCAAGAGCGCATAAGAACCCCTACGCTATTTGTCTCCTATATAGTACGGGCAAGGATAGTACTATATAGGGGACCAAGAGCGCATAAGAACCCCTACGCTATTTGTCTCCTATATAGTACGGGCAAGGATAGTACTATATAGGGGACCAAGAGCGCATAAGAACCCCTACGCTATTTGTCTCCTATATAGTACGGGCAAGGATAGTACTATATAGGGGACCAAGAGCGCATAAGAACCCCTACGCTATTTGTCTCCTATATAGTACGGGCAAGGATAGTACTATATAGGGGACCAAGAGCGCATAAGAACCCCTACGCTATTTGTCTCCTATATAGTACGGGCAAGGATAGTACTATATAGGGGACCAAGAGCGCATAAGAACCCCTACGCTATTTGTCTCCTATATAGTACGGGCAAGGATAGTACTATATAGGGGACCAAGAGCGCATAAGAACCCCTACGCTATTTGTCCCCTATATAGTACGGGCAAGGATAGTACTATATAGGGGACCAAGAGCGCATAAGAACCCCTACGCTATTTGTCTCCTATATAGTACGGGCAAGGATAGTACTATATAGGGGACCAAGAGCGCATAAGAACCCCTACGCTATTTGTCTCCTATATAGTACGGGCAAGGATAGTACTATATAGGGGACCAAGAGCGCATAAGAACCCCTACGCTATTTGTCTCCTATATAGTACGGGCAAGGATAGTACTATATAGGGGACCAAGAGCGCATAAGAACCCCTACGCTATTTGTCTCCTATATAGTACGGGCAAGGATAGTACTATATAGGGGACCAAGAGCGCATAAGAACCCCTACGCTATTTGTCTCCTATATAGTACGGGCAAGGATAGTACTATATAGGGGACCAAGAGCGCATAAGAACCCCTACGCTATTTGTCCCCTATATAGTACAGGCAAGGAAGGATACCCAAACTGCGTAGTTTTATCTAATGCCACTACATGTATAAGATACCTTTTTCCAATAATGCACTCATTACTTCTATCCTGCTTTCCTTCTAAAGCACTTTTTGTGATTGGTAAGGCTACACACCAGATAGCCTCGTTCCCAGGCTCTCCCATTCAATGCTTAGTGTGTATGGTATTAGCCCCCTCCCCCCGCCAACAAACAGCTAGAAATGTGTAGTCAGTTGCTCAGTAGCTTTGCTCTTTTGGCTGGTCTGCTCCCCACATGCAATTTAAACCCTTTCTACCACTGTTCTACCTTTGGCGTTGCTCATTTGAGGGAAAATACTAGGCTCTCTCTAACTTCACAATTGCCATGTTTGCATTCCGAAGCGGGGGAGCCTGGGAATGAGGCTAGCACATCACACATCCCTAGCCTCATTCCCAGCTCCAGCTTAGCTTTCCATTGCTTGTTGGTTTGCACACATGAAGAGCCTGGGATGAGTTGGGTATCGTCACATCCAAGGCCTCCCCCATTTTAATCTTCCATTCGCACGCACAATAATACACAGAAGCGGAAGAGAGGTGGACAATAGAGAATGCCTGGGTTCATTCATCGTGTGAATGGACATAGGATGAACATATGGGGGGAAGGTGATATTTAAAGATGTATACCTAAGCTTGAAAGCGAGTTTCTTTCTGGTCAAGGGGAGTAGCGAATGTCTGAAATCCTGACCATAGGTGAAATACTCAAATGGATGATCTAGTGCGTTATTTTGCAGTTAGGCCCCCCCACTTCCACATCCACCTGATGTCATTCATGTGATGAATGAGAACAGGCCTTCCCTGTGTATTATTGTGAACGGAAACTGAAGAATAAACACAACGAAGGTTTGGGAACAAGGTAACCACTTCACAGCACTCATTAAGCTCCCGGTTTCATATACCTACATGTTAAAATGTATGTTTGAGCATGGCCTATCTCCTTATGATGCAGTAAGAAATGCTAAAACATATTTGAGCATGGCCTATCTCCTTATGATGCAGTAAGAAATGCTCTACACGTTAAAATGTATGTTTGAGCATGGCCTATCTCCTTATGATGCAGTAAGAAATGCTCTACACGTTAAAATGTATGTTTGAGCATGGCCTATCTCCTTATGATGCAGTAAGAAATGCTCTACACGTTAAAATGTATGTTTGAGCATGGCCTATCTCCTTATGATGCAGTAAGAAATGCTCTACACGTTAAAATGTATGTTTGAGCATGGCCTATCTCCTTATGATGCAGTAAGAAATGCTCTACACGTTAAAATGTATGTTTGAGCATGGCCTATCTCCTTATGATGCAGTAAGAAATGCTCTACACGTTAAAATGTATGTTTGAGCATGGCCTATCTCCTTATGATGCAGTAAGAAATGCTCTACATGTTAAAATGTATGTTTGAGCATGGCCTATCTCCTTATGATGCAGTAAGAAATGCTAAAACATATTTGAGCATGGCCTATCTCCTTATACAATAAGAAGAGGACAACCTCTCTACAAGGGACAAAGTTTGTCCGACAAACGGCCCATCCCCAATGTGTCCTTTGTTCGGAGGTTTTACTGTACATGTTAAAACTGGCCTATCTCCCTTGTACAATAAGAAATGTTCTTTGTAAGAAATTGGTGGGCTTAGCTCACTAGGGTTCTAAACACACACATAAGTACTTTCCTTTTCATTATACACACACCAACACACAGCGTGGCTATGTGGAAAGTGACCCATCGCGTTCAGGGGTGTTCCCTGAGAATTATGTGAATGAGATCCCTTCCTCCTCTCCACCATAAGCTCACATGGTAGAACAATATTGCTTGGCGATTCATGCCGTTTTTATACAAAATAGCTTTTAATATATTTCAAAATATGTGGCATGCAATGACTCTTGCCGTATATAGGTTTAATCAGTACCATGAAGATTGGTTGTGTTTATTTTATATCAGTAATAGTTTTTTCAGTCACTTTGTATGTGGTGTAAAGAATGCAGTGATGTTCACAGTACCCAGATAGCACTGCAAAAGAGAAGATAGGTCACTTGCATGAACACTGACAGTGAAGCAGACACGATCCTCTAGTCTTGTTCCCAGATTCGTCCCTATAGCTTTTGTAGTAAGTGGTGAAAAAGTTATAGGCGGGAACGAGACTACAGACTGTTTGGTGAAAGGCAAAATTAAAGAGACTGTACTGCTTGCTCAATGTGGCACTCCAAAAGTGAGAGAGCTGCATGTTGGATTGTTACGTTGGTACATCTTAAAGCAAGTGGGTCTGACACATGGCACTAGAAAAAAAACAACAATCATGCAATACTCAATTTTGCACATGAGTCTACTACATCAGACACAAGCTAAAATCTGGGCAGAGGCTGGGAGAGAGGTTAGTCTACTACATCGGACACGAGCTAAAATCTGGGCAGAGGCTGGGAGAGAGGTTAGTCTACTACATCGGACATGAGCTAAAATCTGGGCAGAGGCTGGGAGAGAGGTTAGTTTGATCTCTCAACATAAGTTACCAAGCCCTTCAGTGGAAGAGGTGGAGTAAGCATGAGTGAGAGAAGGTCTGTTGAATAACTCTACTGTTACACAATTCCATGGCTGCATTCCTGCCTGGTAGCTCCTGGTAATGCATACCTTGTCATGACATCATTCTTTACTTTGTGATTACATTGTTCATTAGGAATGACTGACCAGGACCACTTGGAATACGTGGCACTGGAAATTCAGATTAGCACACAGGTAAGGGCTGGGTAGGTAAACAGGATTTCAGGTTCCGTATATGCCAACTAATCCGACTGACCACTTATAGAGAATCCAAGACTGTAATGTGCCTATTAATGTTATGCCCCACTACCCCCTGCACGGGCTATAGTGGGACAAGGTGGGGATTTGACTAATTTAAATATCAATTGCCCCAATATACGGGACATACCCTATAATCAAATCCCCTTGCAGAAGGTGGGGGATTAGTGGGGATTTGACACACACAGTGTAACTGTGCAGTATACGGAGACCATTGCCGTATTCAAGATGTCTTCAGAGGTAATCAAATGCCCAACTATAGGGGCAGCCTCCTTCAGTCAAAGCCCCTATATTGCCCGCCATCTGCCCATACGGGGGTAGTGGGGCATAATATTGATAGGTGCATAATATCATGGATCCATGCCAGTGAAGGGGTCTGGGAACCAAAACTACCAACAACTAAATAAACACATTGCAATGCTACAGACCCACATATACCTGAACAAAGTAGGCTCTGGAAGTGCAGGATCACTCCCTCCCTTCATGATCCCTGTAGACAATGAAGAGATTGTTTTACATGTGGACTGGGGGCGGGGTCTGCCCACGTGGTTAGCCCGGTACAATGCTAGTCTCGCGGGCCAGACTCTCACGGAGCTGTCAGCTCTCCCTTACCTAAGTACAGGATAAGCGGAATCCATCCCCATTTAAAGGCGGTCCTTGCCACTACGATCACCTGCCACAGCCGATCACGCCACATGTCGATACGAGAATGGCTCTACTCCCCTATTAAAGCGCACCATCAACACGTGGCATGGCAGTTTACTGTAGTCTCGTGCCCCGCCCGCGCGCGCCTCCCGGCGAGAAACGGTTTGGTGAACAAAGTCGAATTTCTTGAGTTTATTACCCAAAAGTGGTAATGGCCAATGAGATTGCGAGGTCGGTAATTATTACGTAGCACTTCCCTTACAACAGTAAAATTTGTTCATCTCCATTTGAGCTGCTTGGCAAAATGTTTTGATCGTTGCTAGGTTACATTGTTGCAAAAGCGTGCACTAGCCCAAGAAATTCGACTTGGTTCACCAGACCGTTTCTCCTTGTGAGAGGGTGGGGTCTGGGGACAAGACTAGTTTCACTGTCCCGTCCACGGACTGCACACTTTATAGGTACGGGTTTGGGCCAGCACATCAAAGCAATCTTTTGCATATCTTCACACACGCATATCACATGTACAAACACGCACATACATTCAGTTTTTACAAAACTATATAACAAAACAAAAATGAATAGCATGCATGCTTTGCAAGCAATAACAGTGATCACAGCTGAAGATGGTAGCCAATAACATGCTTCTATGCATGAGGACGAGATTATGGTGATGAAGTATTGTTCAAACAGGAGGTCCCTTTGCTCCAGCCAAAGACTTTTTAATGGCTTCCACCCACCTGCAACAAAAAGATTAGTCAAGTCACACCAAAAACTAAGTCAGCTCTTTGAGATAAGCTCACATACACAATTGGTAGTAAAGTGCAATGGAATGTGCTAGGTGAGCATGGCAGGTGTACTGGATTACTGCACACACTTGTGTGCTGACATCAAGACTATCAGATATCAAAATTTTACTGTGGCCACACACTCACCGCTGTCTGTCTCCTTCTGTCTCTGCATAAAAGTGATACACTCTCATATCACGACGTGGAGGAACAGCCTGGAAGTAAAACTTTTTCTCCTTGGTCTTCCCCTGGCACAGTTCATATCCTGTCAAGTTCATAACCCCATACGCAGTAGTGTGACTCATTTTGCCGTAGTAGAACAACTGGTGTGCCTTTAGCACACAATATCTCCGTTTCCATGTCCGTATGCTGTGGCCTTGCTTGTGTAGAAAACCGTGACAGTCCGGGTCTTTGATGGCCAGGGCACTCAAACTGACATTGTGTGCTGCACCTGAAAAATGGACAGACTCCTGGGAAGGAGAAGTGGACAAAATTGGGTAAATTATAACCCTAGAAGATGGTCTTCCTAAACACTACAAAAAAGCTGGATCCACCACACAAAGCTACTCACTCTTCCTTCCAGTGTTGCTGCTTCAGTGAACACTTGCGCCCATCTATGGGAGTGATAAAAACATTACCAAAATGTAAACAATTCCCACAAGGCTAGCTTGAATACCAATCCAAAGAATTAGTCTCACATTGGTAGCTTCTACATGCTTCAATGAATACAGTATTGCCATGGGACTATTGCTACACACTTGCTCATCTCGGCCTCTGACTCAGCACAGAAGTAGTACGACCTCCCCCCTCCTTTCACCACCTTGAAAGAGAACGGTTTTCGACAATCATTACAAGCCTTGGAGATGGTGTAGTTTCGGAGTACAATTGCTCCCAGTGGAGAGGTGTCCTGGAAGCCAGAATCAACAGATATTTTAAACTTGTCTCTCAATATAGTAGTACTATAAATAGCAACAAAAACACACTCAACAAAAGATAACTAACAGGAAGTGAACTTAATTGTTAATTGCATTAAGTGAGTCTAGCAAAGTTGAAGTTGCCAGGCTTCCCACTTAAACTGTCTATCACAGTACCACAGCATGTACCCACTTTCCCTCCCTTCCTCTGCACTCACTGAGGGTGATCTGTAGTAATAAGCGATACAGTCGTCTTTCACAACGAACCATCGTCTCCGCCAGTTCCTGGGGGTGACTCCAGACCCACCTTTCTTAAGAAGCCAGCCATTGTATACTAGCTGACCTATTCAGAGAGAAAAAATTCCAAGTATGCATTGAACCATTTCAGTGCAGCACCCTAACTACATTATCTCAACAGTATTAAGCAATCTGCCACATTGTCAGCAGAACTTATTTCCCATCATGCACAATGGGGTGATTTCACACTCTTAACTATAAACAAAGCCATATAAGGTCCCTTCCTGCACTGAACTGCTGAATTCAAGGTTCATCAACTTTCAAATTCGCAAGAGGATATCCTGGACAGACTCACCATTGGGAGTTGGTGCTGGTTTGATGGTGTGTATCAGAAGTGTTGCCACAGGGGGTCCTTCAGTCATCATCTTACCGGCCTCCCGATGCTCCAGGCCACGTACTGAGACACCATTCACCTCTAGTAGTTTGTCTCCAACTCTGATGCCACTTGTCTTCGCATCACCAACTGAGTGTGTGTGGAGAGATGTGTGTGAAGGGAGGTGTGCATGGGTAGAGTTCATACACAGTCCATACAATTAGAACGAAACATTTACTGAATTAAGACACAATATCCCTGCTTTCTCTCCCTCTAATCCCAGCCAATAATGCAACACGCAAATAAAAACAGTGCTGGCTATATTTCAGAACCTTTTGCCCAACTTTTATTATGCTACAAAATGAAATAATCGACTGATTGTCTACCCATGAACTTACACACGCTGGCAATGACAGGTGGAGATCTGCCCGCAAGCTCTAACCCAAAACCATCTGACCCTTTTCTCAGTGTCACTGTGACCAGCTGGGCCTTGTCAAACCGGTTTGACCGGCGAATGGAGCTCATTCTTCCAAGGGCATCCCAGGTTGCCTCTCCCTCGTCCAGTGAGGATAGACAGTCACTGTCACAGCTATCCACAGAGATCATGGAGCATCGGCTATGCGAGCTAGATGTCTGGGATTGGCTGCTGGTACTGCGAGAAGAGTTCTGGAGGGGTGTATTACCATAACAGCTGGTCATACACACTATACTGTGAATAAGGATCATCATTCTTTAGTAAAGGTACAAGGTGACTGTTAGAGTAGAATTCTGGTGCTGAGGTGTGAACAGGTTTTGTAGCTGGTAGAGTACTTACTGGTGAGGGGGACAGTTTTGATTTTTCTGAGCCCTGACTGAGGGTGGAAGGAAGGCCACTGTCAGTACTGGTGTGGCTCTTGCAGTCCTGATTAGTTGCCATAGTTACCCCCACATCTAGCAGTATATCAGGTATACTCATCTTCAGTTACTCAACACTATCTGATAGCTGATAGTGTGTGTGTGCATTAGATGGAAGAACACGCACAACTGTGACAATATGTGGAACAATATCCTACACACCTAGACATAAGTGACCGTGCCTACCACTCGATGTCTAAAAATCAAAGTTCACACTCACGTCTCCCCAACTGGCTACTGGCAAGTAATTTTAAAAGTAGCTAGTTTGTCTCACGTCGGATGCACACTCACCTCCTGCCGCCAGAAAGTCTCCAGAACGGCCATGTAGTTATTCCAATATCCCCGCTGTATGTACGCGACTGAAACCATACCTACTAGCTCAATTTTACATTCTTGTACAAACACCACGCTCGCACACTTGTAGACGATTGCGTCATAGTGCATAGTTGTGCTCTAAATAGAAGCATAGCTAACTTAGAAGTGCGTCTGCGCTTGTAGCCATGGACGAATGTCCAGCCCATAAAGGGTTCCAAAAGGCAAGAACGATGTTTTTACGTTGCGAAAGGTTGCCATGTTTTATTACTATGTAATATTTTTAGGTGGAGTGACTGTACGTTCAGATTCTGTGGTTATTGTATTCCATTTAATGCCCACCTTCTACAGGATGCCAGCAGCCAGCGTACAAGTGAGTGTCCTGCCAGTGCTGAGAGTGACGAGATCAATCCAGACAATATGGTACACATGTACTTCAACTTTGTTAAAACTAAGTCATCAGAGAAGTGAAAACACATGTAGAAATGGAACAGTTTTATGAGTCTGGACCCCAGACCCTGAATTCTGACAAGGCAGGTAAGAAATGACCTTCTCTGGAAGCATCTTAAGTGTTGCGATCTGTGTTAACGAGGGAAAGAATGCCACATCGGCCAACCAACTGTTGAGTTCTTCTTGCAAAAATGCTTTGTCATGATGTCACCATGCTTCAATTTTACTAACATACTATATCAAGCCATAGTCTTATACATTCCAGCGAAACACTTATGAGTATGGTTATTCCCCAGATCTGGTCAGAAGGGACTAGGGTTCACACTAGTGGCCTTGTTTTCAGGCCTTTCCATGCACCATGCATGACTATGTGAGCATCTAGCATTGACATCCTTTTTGTGTTCTATGGACTTTCATTCCCTTTCATTTCTGCATACCGCAAGCAAACTGGATGACAGGAAGGCCTCTGAACTAGGCTAGGGAGGAAATTAGAGAAAAGCAACCCAACTAGTCTCCCAAGCCGGACCCAACCACCCCCAGCGGTGGATTGCTTTCAGTAGCATGGGAAGGAAGTGTCTGGTGACACTCAGTAGATTTCCGTGTGCACATGGAATGCATTATTAAAAAGTCACAGGGAAATTTTTTTAATTACATTGCATGTTGCCAGCTTTTGAAAAAGTGACTTTCGGCACTTGCGATGTCAGAAGTTCAATCGATATTTGACTCAGGAAGTGGTGTAGAAAGACAGGGATAGATAGCAGCAGCATGTGTAACTGAGGTAGCAGAGTGTATCTATTTACCCAAAGTTATATTAGATCTGCAATCTGATTGGGTACACAGCAATCGCGATGTAGCACACAAAAACCTACCAAGCGTCACCAGACCCTCCTTCCCAATATGTGTTACTGAAAGCAATCCGCGCTGGGGTTGGTTGGGTCTGGCTTGCGAGACTACATCCCAACAAGGTAGCAACCGGCACGACAATGCATTCCAAATTTTTCCGACAATACCTGTGGTGCTTGTGGGAACCACAGGATGGCACTTTAATGCAATTATTAAGATGTATATATCTTTGGTGGTTTTTTCGCTTGTGAAAATGGTTTTGACTAAGTCTTGCTCCAAAATGGATGCTTGTAATGAGTGTTGTTTACTACTGAACTCCATGACACACCTTCCCCCAACATACTATATATGTAGATGCCCCCATCTAGTCAGGAGCCATGTCCAGGACAACCCTTTCCTCTCTCCACTGGTCGTGAAGTCTCCAGCATTCCCAAAGGGGGTGAGGGGAGAGAGCACTGGGTGTATCCCTCTGAGCAGATGTTCTTCAACGCCATGGTCAGAAAGGTGAGCTCTAGCTGACAGAGGGATTAACACTGCTTTTATAGACTGTCTAACTCAGGCAGACATCATGACATTGCCAGACATTCTTCCTACCTTCCACACTAATGCTCATTCCCAGACCCTTGTCTAGCTTCCTGTCACTTACAGTAAGGAAAGCGGGAGCTAGCTGGGCAGAGAATGAGGCTTCACCTTGTATCAAAGTGGGAAGGATATCTGGGCAGAGAATGATTCTTCTCACCCTAGCCCTTCCATCATAGTGGAAACCTGCTCTATAGAAGTGTAGAAGTTGCCTGTTCAGTATTGTTGAGCCCCCTCTTGTGCTATACCTGCAGGGTTGGAACTGGAAGCAGTGGGACATGAAGCAAGAGGACGTGAGTCACATCATCGCTATCCATAACCGCAACAACGAGGAGGCATGGCGCGAGGTGCTCAAGTGGGAAGCCCTGCATGCCAGGTCACAACCACATATATAGCTGTACTGTTGTACAGTGGAACCGTGCTTAACAGACACCCCTTAGTAGCAAATGCATGCTCAAAACTAGTGTTTCACCAACTGAAAATGTACAGAACATCCCTGAAACATGGACACCTCCCTACAACAGACATGCTGTGTGTTCCTGATGATGTCAGTCTTAGAGCAGTCCCTCTAAGATTTCACATTTTTTTGATTTTCATCCCAACATGTGACAATCATATAACATGATTGCACAAAACCACAAAACCTTGCTCTTCAAGGATCCACCATTAACATACCTTGTGTTAACTATTGCTGCAGTGAGTGTATGAACCCCAGGCTGTTGAGCTTCAGGGGAAAGGCAAAGCAATTCTCACCTCGAGCTCGTATCAGATCCTGGATGGGGTATGTTCAGTGTGATCATGCTACTGCACTGGAACTAACCTACCATCTCTCCCTTCCTCTCAGATACGAGCTCCCATTCGACCGCCATGACTGGATTGTTGATCGTTGTGGTCGTCGTGTACGCTATGTGATTGACTATTATGGTTGTGACCCTCAGCCCGACAATTCTGTCCCCATCTACTTGGATGTGCGGCCTGCACTGGACTCATTCAGTGCAGCATGGGACCGTATGAAAGTGGCATGGTGGAGGTGGACAGGAAGATGACAGAACCAAAGAACTATCTCTGTACGATGTTCGCGTCCTGTCATAATGTGTTCACTTCTAGCCTTGTTCCCTGTCCCCCACCTAGCTTTCACCACTCCAGTTGCAAGATAGTGCATGATGTTAAAAGTCTTGTGTTTGTCCCTCAGTTCCACGCAGCTTCCCATCACTTGCGGTGCAGAAAGCAACAGGAAAGTGGGCAAGGGGGCTGGGGACAAGACTAACCGGGTTTACCATGATATCAGTTACTTTTCATGAATCCTCTTGCATGCATTTGAATCCCTGTCACTGGTAAAAACCTTTCATTTAGTTTACCAGGAGCTTGTGAGTAGTGTCGTGGCAGTCCATAAGCTCCTGAGTTTACTCTACTTGGAGGTGCATGCACCGGGAGAAATTTCCAATTCATTTCAGAGAAAAGTAACAACACCAGAATGATATTATGGATTCATTAGACTAGCTAGCCGTTCAGTCAGTTGGAGTGTTCTTGGACAAACTGGAGCAGGGTGTCAAGGTCACGTGCCTGTCGGTACTCCTCCTTCTCCCCATCTTGGAAGAGGACCAGTGTTGGGTAGCCATGGACACCATGGTGGCTACAGAGGTCCCTCTCCACAGTGCAGTCCACCTGGAGTTTTTGTTTTAATTTTTGGAGGAAAAGGAAATGTCGTGGTTCCATAAGCACAGGCAAACACTTCTAACAGTGTTGCGTACACAACCACAACATGTCATCTGTAACCTCATTCTCATAACTCTTGCCATTAATTTTGTGGTGCAAGCAACAAAAGCTGTAGTAAGGCCTGCTGTGTACATGGAGTGTTTAGTGTATGTAGCTTCCCCATTGTTGTCAAATTGTTAGGTAGTAATGTGAAGGACACTTGTAAGGCATGACATAGCCTCATTCCCAGGCTCATTTCCGCACGCAGGAAAGAGCCTGGGTATGAGGCTAGGCATGACATTCTTGTAGCCTTGAACCCAAGCAAAAACGTTTCTGGAAACATTCATTTCTGGGTGGGAGGGCCTTGGTTGGGGCATGGTTAGTTGTCCAACTTGGTTCTTTTACAATTACTCCCAAGTTTATGTACATATACTTGCTTACTAACCTCATTCCCAGGCCGTCCGAAAATCGGGACTTGGAACAAGGCTAGTTGCTTACTGTATGTCATAGCAGTGTTGTACCTTTGCAATGGTGGTGTGATGATCTGTGCTGCTGTGAACAGTCTCAGCTAGCTGCTGCCAGGTAGGGGCTAGCCGCTGGCAGTGGCCACACCAAGGGGCAAAGAACTTGACAAATGTCGTACCCTGAGCAACAACATCCTGGAAGGACTCTGCCGTGAGTTCCATAACACCAGTGCCTTGTGCCTGCAAGGTATGGCAAAGCTTGTCAATCTTAGCTAGACCTCCACCTAATACCCAGGCTCAGGATATTGTAGGCTCTAACAGGGGTTGCCCCATAACAAGCTCAAGGCTAACTGATCTCGTACCAGACCCCTCCAAAAGAGAAGAAGGTGGGTCTGAAGTGGGTGAAAACGTGTCTTATATTGCTGCAAAATTCTGATTGGCCCACTTCACAAGGTTATCCTAGGCTTCCTGCTTCATTACCATGGCTTTACTCATCACAATTACAGGCTTTACTTAATTAGCACACTTATACAGAAGCCCAGTAACTATTGCCTTTGTTCCCCATACCATAGTTCTGCATATATACCATAGTTCCAGCAACTAGTAACTGTACCTCGCCCTGTACACGCCCACACACATTTCTGCTGGCGTTTCTGGAAACAAATCCCTGCCTGACCCTATACCCTACCCTTGTTTCCAGAAACAATTAACGGGTCGAGGTAATGTACGTTCTCCATACCCTAGTTCTTCAATCCAATACTGTATACTACATTGGAGAACAGTTACGATGTGTACTCCAACCCAGGCATGCTTCTGCAACTGTTTCAGGAAATAAACCCTTGTATCATTGTTTCAGGAAACACCACCTTTTATTACCTTGCAGAACCAAAACAGAATTGCCCATTTCCCATCACCACCCCCTCCCCCTCTTAGTCTAATATCACCATGGAAACAAGGTGACCCCTATCTCATGCTAACTGCCAGCCACCCAGTGCTCCACCTCTTTTGCATCTTCCGGCTTCTGTTGCTCCACTTCTGCCCCTACAGGGTGAAAGTTGCGCTTCACGAATGCGATAAGGTCATTCAGCTGACGGTTGCCAGAGTATCTCTTCACCACCATGCCATCCTCAAATAGCAGGAGGGTGGGATAGCCGCGGACATTATGGCGTTGGCACAATGCCTGCTCCTGTGTGCAGTCCACCTGGTGACAGGGAGAGCACAGTCATGTCGGTGTGTGTGTCATGTCACCCCAGTAGTCTCACCTTGATGATGTGCACCCGTTTCTCTGGCTCAAAGTAGGTCGCCAGTTCTATCCATGTGGGGGCAAGATTTTGGCAGTGACCACACCTGCAAAATAAGGCACATGATCAGTATCTCACACACACACATGCACACATTCGCACAGTCACCATGGGGCATAAAACTTCACAAAGTGCACTCCTGGTTGGTTGACAAGGTAATTCATAAAGTTCTTCTCTGTCAGATGGACTATCCCACTGTCATCCACCACTGGAGCCGGAACCTGGAGAAGAATCACCTAGCTAAGGATCCACACCACGGCAGTCTTCTCTTCATCCACACTCACCTCTTCTTCCTCTTCCTGTCGTTTCACCTCATCTTTGATCTGCTGTTTCTCCTGCTCCTTCTCCTCCATCTCTTTCTCCTTCTTCACTTCCGCCTCCTTCCTCCGCTCATGATTTTTAATGGTGGTAGACACAAAATCCTTCAGCGAGTCGATATCTCGGGAACGACGATACTGGCTCACCTCCCCTTTATAGAACAGCTTCAGCCTAAGTACATGCACACCAAACATGAGGTCAGGTACACGAGGTCAGGTACAAACCAGCCAGTGAGACTGGCATGACAGACACACACATCACTACTGGGACTTGCACGATTTTTGTGACATTCTCAAAGGTCATTGTGTTCAAGGTCAAGAGCGCATGATGACCTCATTTTTATTAACCTGTGCTCTTCTTGGGTTTGCCAGATCATCACACACTAAGGTTTTGGGTTGGTTTCCTTATAAGAACTTACGTGGGATATCCCTTTACCTCCTGGTTGGCACACACTTGAGTCTCCACTGTGCAGTCAACCTGTAGACATGAGGGCAGGTCGAGGGTACACTTCAAATCTAGCCTCATTCCCAGGCCGTTCCCGCCTCCAGTTTTTGATCGCTTACGGAATGCTAAAATGGAGGGGGAAGGGCCTGGGAGAAAGAGTCACGTGCGTGACGTCAGGTAGACGTGAGGGGGGCCGGTGCCCAACGAAGAATCTCAAGGTCCTTCTCGTAATATCTTGTCCAAGAACTTGATACTGTAACGTGAGAAAGACAGCGTCAATACAGCTCGTTGTTCGGTAGACTCAAGGCTGATCAATGCAAAGTTTGTGAGTTACAATGATCGGGCACTGCCCCCCTCACATCTACCCTCACGTCTACCTGACGTCACACACGTGATTCTTTCTCCCAGGCCCCTCCGTCTTTGCATACTGCAAGCGATCAAAAACTGGAGGCAGGAACGGCCTGGGAACGAGGCTACTTCAAATCCCTGCTGCATACTGATAGCCTCGTACACAGGTCAGCCTGGGAATGAGGCTAGCATAATGATAGCCTTGTACCCAGGTCAACCTGGGAATGAGGCTCTACATGCTGAATACAGCTCTGTCTTGTTTGCGAGGGTCTGGGAATGAGGTTATCTCCAAATATAGGATATTGGTAGCCTTATTCCTAGGCTCGTACAGGAGGGGGGTGGAGATGATGCTATGGATAATGGATAACACTGCACAGTTATTGCAAAACAATATAAAGTTGCTATTGGTCCAACAGTGCAATAGTTCAATATCGATGAAGGAATATGGTTAGGGTAGCTAAGGGCTAGGATACTGGTTAGCCTTGCAAGCCAGATCCCTTTTTGCAGAAACAGCTCTGGCTTGTGAGATGGGAAACATTAAGCTGTTGGCCATATGGGCAAAATGGCATTTGCTATCTACATACACATGTGCTACTCTCGTTCCTAGGCCCCCACCCAGCTTACTGCTGCTTGCAGTGCTACAGCAAGCACTAAATAGCCTTACCAAACAAACGGGGAAAACTAGTCTCATTCCCAGACTACTTATTGCCCCTAAGTGTTAAAATAGTCTGGGAATGAGACTACCAAAACGACATCCCATCCTCACCTTAGCAATGGTGACTTCGGAGTCAGTGAAATGCTCACTCAGTTCGTCCCACGTAGGTGCAAGGTTCTTGCAGTGACCACACCTGCAGAGACAAACACAGTGTCCCAGACTGCAGAACGCCCGAGTACTTAACCTATAATGTTCATGCACTGCATGGAGGCGGCCACGTGGCAAATATGTTGGTTACCAGGCTCACCACGGTGCAAAGAACTTGACGAAGAGCGGGTTCCCTCCCGCCACCCGCTCCTGGAAGGCCTCCTTGTCCAGCAACACCGGAGGATCGCCCCGACAGAGCGACGTCAGAGAAAGAAGCGCGCACACTAGCAGCAGCGATATCATGGTGACTTGCGGTCAGCTGTTCGATGTTGCGCGCCAATTGGAATAAGTGTTCGCTGACTCCGTTCACGTTCCGAGCCGGTTAAATTCCTCCCTCGTCATTTTGCTACTCTCTAAAGGGCAAGGGAATCATCGCGTCTGCAGGCACTGTGAGTGTGTACTCTGGACCCCAGACCCTTCTGACCGGGCGAGGAATGGTCTGGATAGTCTCTTGACTGAGAGACCAGGGTCTGGGATCTGGGATCCCGACTAGTGTACTTGGTAACCTTCTTTGTCATGCTGCAGTTAAACGTTCACTGGCATGCAGTGTTTCCTTCTTGTCTCGGGATCCCACCTGTAGTTTTATAGCCTCCTGCACCAGTCCCCTTCTTCCTGGTCTCATGCCCATGCAGTGAGCACGAGACTGCACCAATTAACCTCTTTTCAGAAGGGTACTAGCCTTTACCAGAAGAAGGCTGGGACTAATTTAGTTTTGTCTCCAGACCTCATCTGGTGCGTATATTGCTTCCAGTACACTGATACTGAAAGCAATCTGCACTGGGAGTTGTTTTGGGTCTCAGACCGAGACTAGGTCTCGGAACAGTCTGGGCATGAGACTACTCAGGAGGTGCATGCTGCATAATAGTTACTCTCCTCCTCCTCTTACTCGTACAGTGAGTGCTCCTGGTGATGAGATAGCAGTAGGGACATGGCCAGAGCCCTGCACAAGGTGTGCAACGTGGTTGTGAGGGTGTGGGTGTGGCTGGTGGGTGTGGTGAGGTGGGTCACTGGGAAGAGGGGGAGTGATCAGCCCCCCAAGCAAGAAGTAGAACAGTGGGGAGGGGACAATGAGTGGGACAGCTGGGATTCCACGGACACATTCTCTGTGAAAGTCATCCCATCAAACTCAGAAGCAACTTCGCAATCCGCTGGTAGTAACCAGGGGCCTCCTCCGATGAGCAACCCAACAGAGGAGGAGATGGTAGAGGAGAACTTGTTTCATGATATGCAGCCAGTGATCAGGAAGGCAAAGAAGGTGTGTGTGTGCATGTGTACGTGTGGGTCTGTGTGTGTGTGTCTGCATGCAGTGATAGAGTGTGATCAGTGGGACCTCCCTATGTACTGCAGATCCACTTGAAACAGTCACACAGCCAGGAGCGAAGCAATTCACAACAAATGTTTGTGATGGACCCCTCCTTCCAACCAGTAAGCAATTGTTACCCTGCTCACAGATCCTAGTAGGCAATTTGTGTTCTCATCTTCAACTTCAGCTTGCACTATAACTTGCTCTTTAGCCTCATTCCCTGTAGCTTTGTTCCTAGGTCCTGGGAATGAGGCTCTGTTCTCGGGCTCTTGAGCAGGAGAAAAAGAGCTTGGGAATGGGAATGGCTACACATGGGAGGACAGTTACAGTAACTTGCCCCCCCCCAATGAGTCCCACCTTCTCGCCAAACTTACTCCCCTTCCATTTGTTAGGAATCTGCAGAGCTGGAAGTATGGAACGAGGAGGGTACAAGTTGGGAGGAGGGGCTGGGGGAGGAGGAAGGAGACCTGCTGCAGCAGTCCCATGAGGCATTGAGGGAGAAACGTCGTCAGGAGAAGGAACAGAGGAAGGCTCAGCAGGAAGCCATGCGGAGCAGCCAGCGGGGAGGACAAAGAGTAACACACACACTGGGGACCAGAGTTGGAGGCAGCAACTCTTAGCAGCTAGCTAAGACATGCATACCAACATTGGCACAGCAAAAATATTTTTCATACTACTCTTTCTGTGCAGGTGATTGTTCACTGTCATTCAGTTTCAATCATACTATCTATGAACTTTGATCATCTGTGTGTTAAGATCACAATTTGATTACACAAGTACAGTACACTGACAGGATAGGCACATGGGGTAAAAACCATAGTAAATTCCTATAGTGGTTATAAATTGTATTATATAATTAAGCTGTATATATATGTAACTACAACCTGGAATGATTTCAAGCCACGTACATACCGAACCGAAACCCAACCTCATCTGCCCTGGTACCAGTTGCCTATTTCTGCTGGGCACTTGAGATGGTGGTAAAATACTCGACCAGGTCCTTGATGGTGAACTCCAGGGTGACATTGGAGCCGGGATAACACTTCTCAATCAGCTCTTCAAACCGTTTGAACTGTTCCATGAAGGACTCCTGCATGCCTCCCCACACAACCCGCTGTACCTCCTCTGACACCTCCTTCTCAATGCGACGATACTGCTTCTCAAGACCTCGCTTCACCTGTGGGAGAAATCCCATGTTATCACCATAACCCCCTTGTCCATGTATATGTTAGATTTTTTCCTCACATTATACTACAAAGTGGCAAAGCCACAAGCAATGTGTGTGAAAAGAAAAGATCAAGTAGCCATTGTCTAGCTTTGTTCCCAGGGCTCCCCCGGTAAAAACGGGGAGCCCTGGGAACGAGGCTAGCCATTGTCCCTGCCCTTGTTAACTGAATAACAAGCTCCTAGATCTTCCATGAGTCTCATCATGGTGATGGTTGGTTAAAGCTTGGCTAGTTGTGGACGTCAGTAACAATTATGTACGTGAGGGAGTTCGGGAGTTAGCAGTAATTCAAGTTATATCAGTTATGCCAGAATGAGTGCTATCTGACACATTGGTGAAAATCAACTGCGATTAAAGCTGAAGGATGTTTTATTTATTGGCATGGTTAGAAAAATAATAAAGAATTGAGATCTAGCCAGGGCTCAAACCTGGGTCTTCTGAATGCCAGTTAGACACTCTTGTACTGAGACACTAAAGCTCTAGCACTGGAGCAGAGGAGAGATGGTATAGACCTACACTGACTCCATAGACACGGTTCAATCTAAGGCCGGATCTCTATTAGGTACGGCAAGAGCGCATAAGAACAGGCGGCTAGAGGAAGAGCGTGTAACTACGTAAAATTCCAAACCGGTCGGAATTATTGAACCATACTAAAAATAGTAACATGTACTGTGCAGCTGCACGTAGACATAAAGCCGTTGTTGCTAAGCACGTGCCGAGTGTTCTATTTTTAGTACAGTTCAATAATTTTGACCTACGGGCTTCCATTGGAGTTACACGCTCTTCCTCTAGCCGCCCGTTCTTATGCGCTCTTGGTACAGCATTAACTCTTCAGAATAAGCATCAAAGCTGCCGGTTGAATCCTAGCAGCACAGGAAGACACAAACTTGCCTACCTCTTTTCCGGGGTACTCCTTGATACACTTGCGTAGCTCATTTCGACTGTAGTCCAACCGAAACCCAACCTCATCTGCCCTCGTACCAGCTGCCATTAGGGCTTCCACACCTTCAAAGAACATCTGAAAGAGACGAGCCGAAATGAGAGAGAGAGAAGGGACAGCAAACAATTTTAGTAACCGTGTTCCCAAGCCTTCTCTGACTCCAGTTATGATCACTTGCAGCATGAAAAAACACACTGCAAGCAATCCAAAACTCAAGCCGGGAAGGACTGGAAACATGGGTAGATTTGTTGCGTATGTTTATTGGCCAATCAGATCTGTTCCATGACTGCTCACACTGAGTTTCTCAAGAGGTCTTCCAAGGCAGTGGTTGACATAGGCCTGCCGGTGTGTTCGGTACTTTTTCTTGGCATCATCTCTCCTTTGCTCCAGACAGGCTATCTTGTGGTGGGAGAGAATGTCTAGAGGGAGGGGAGGGGAGAGGAGAGGGGAGAGGAGAGGGGAGAGGAGAGGGGAAGAAACAAAGAGAAGGAAAGAGAGAGGGAAGGGGGATGGAAAGAAAGGAGGTCAGCTCAGGTTATAGGATAGTGCACTAGCTCATGCCAGCCACTTACCAACCACCTTCTTGTAGTTCTCTGGAGGAAGAGAATTCATAAAATTATTAAGGGTTATTAACATGGACATATGGCCCACAAAGGGCGTCCACCTACCGAACTTGATGACATCCGGTGGGGTTTTGGGGTGTTCGTTTGCTGCCCTCTCAATTGTGCGAAACACTGCATCAATTAGCACTGCATAGGCTTTGTCCAGGTCAGTCCGCCTGTCTGTTCCCATGACGATAGACTCTGCCCTTCCAGCAAACTTGTTAAATATCTCCACACAGGGCAGCACTCCGCACTTGGCACTTCGAGACACCTTGATTTCCTCAATCTCACGTTTCTTGGACGTCTATTAGACATGCATGTAAAACACATTACAACTGTTCTGACAGAGGTCAAACATATCACTCTCTCTCTCTCCCTCACACACACACACACACACACACACTAACACGTATACACACACACACACACACACACACACATGCTACTCTCATACCCTCACCATACCTACTTGTCCCTACATGTGTGTAAAGTATGGAATGAAAAATGTCAGGAAGGAGCGCAGAAACGAGGCTACATGAAACTCACAATAAATTTGTCAAAGAGTCTTCTAATGTGGACCAGAGCTCTAATCAGTGTCTCGTCCAGGTACGACACTGCACCTGAGCTCTCTGCAAACACCAGATGCTGACTCACTGACACCAACAGGTACAGCACATTGCTGGGAGGAGGAGGAGGGATGGGGTAGCTTCATTCCCAGTTCACCATAGCTAAATGTAGGTAACGTTGCTTGCAAGTCTTCTCCACGCTACCAAGGGCTTTTAGTGATGACAGCAAGCACTTGTACAAAATGACAATAGCTGTGGAGGACTGGAAAATAGTTACTGTACCTGCCACTTGCAATGTGCAGCCTCACCCTTTGTTAGAAAGTATCTCTCCTTGCGCTCATACAATAACTAATACATGTGTGTGTGTCACATTAGCCTCATTCTCAGTTTGTCCCATGTGGACTGGGAATGGGACTAGTATCAACACTTACAAATTACATCTCCAAGAAGCTGTCAATTGACTCACTAGTTGTCCAGCCTCTCCCCAAATGTAATAAAGCTCTCTATCTCCGGCAGAAGCACCCCAAACAGCTGTCCGAGGACTCCCTGCAGCCCTCCACCTGTGGTGTCCCCAATGTCCAGCATTGGGCTGGGCTGGACTGGACGAAGAGGACTGTCAACCTCCTCCAACTGGTCATCCTGCTCTTCCTGTGAGGGTGTGAGGGTGTGGGGATGTGGGGGGGGGGGGGGGGGGGGGGGGGATGGGAAGATGTCAATGGGACTCATACATAGAGGATAATGGTGCCATG
Organism: Agelas oroides; assembly: GCA_949130485.1. Classification (NCBI taxonomy): domain Eukaryota; kingdom Metazoa; phylum Porifera; class Demospongiae; order Agelasida; family Agelasidae; genus Agelas; species Agelas oroides. Next base: position 9,409,137 of record OX422186.1, on the reverse strand, counting down.
CAGTCTTATGTTCAGGAACTCATGACAACCAAAATATCCCTCCCCCTCTCCCCCCCATCCACACACACACACACACACACACACACACACACACACACACACACTCACATCTGGGTCCTGTTCAAGGGTGTCGGGTTCCGCTGGTTTCTGGAAGTGGAAGAAGGAGGTGAGGAACCGCCTCTCTGAGGTGCACACCGGCTGAAGCTGGTTCAGCAGCTGTGTAAACAACTGCTCAAACCTGCAGCAGAGACAAGAGGCAGACATCACAATGCTCTAGCCTTGTTCTGAGGCCATGCCCAGCTGTTTGTCATTTGCAACACTCTAGTTTGGTCCATTCCTTTGCATGTAGGAGGGGGAGAGCGTGGGAATGAGGATAAGGGGGAGAGTGTGGGAATGAGGATAAGGGAGAGAGCGTGGGAATGAGGATAAGGGAGAGAGCGTGGGAATGAGGATAAGGGAGACAGCGTGGGAATGAGGATAAGGGAGAGAGCGTGGGAATGAGGACTAACCCTGCTACATGCATACACGGGCATGGGACAACATAGCCTCGTTCCTAGGGCCTGGGAGGAGTAAGACTGGAAAAGTGGTACATGGTCGTCATATTCCAAGTACCGTAATCTCTCAAAAATAGATATTTCTTGCAAAATACGTCCACCTCACAAGAAGTTAGTCTAGGCCTAGCCCTATTTATGTATGCTTATGCAATGCCTCTTTTGTCATGCGCTTGCTTATACAATAACAGCAAATGGTGTCTGCATTCATTTGTTACTCTTGAACAGTGCTGGTTCTTTGGTGCTTCTTGCTTAACAAAACCACATGACTGTGCTACAGCATAAATAGGTGGGCGTACTTAGAGAAAAACACCTTTATAATAACTTCTTTAAAAGAGGGGGTGGGCCTATTTTTGGGAGATTACGGTATAGCACACCACGCTCTGACGTCCTCGACCCCAAAACTAGCCTCATTCCCAAGCCCCTCTCTGTTTCTAGTAGTACAGTAAAGTGTCCCTGTTACTAGTAAGTACTGCAAGCAATGGGAAGCTGGGTGGGGGGGCCTGGGAATGAGGCCGCCCAAAACCAAGACTCACTCACTTTGGTCTGCTTGCATGGTCTGGAGATCCATAGCTGCCAGAGGAGGTGAAGTCGGCCACAGACTGTGACACACCCCCACCTCGTGAGGAGGGAGAGAGCACCATCAGGGACTGTGTCAGTCCCCGGCTGGTAGCACCAGAGCGCTGCAGGTCAAGGTTGGAGCCCACTCTCCCAAGGAAGCCCGGCTTACGCACATCTGTGCCTCGCACAAGGCTACCCTTACTGTCCGCAAGGAATGCCTTGATTTCTTCCTCGTACACACGACGGAAGCTGCGAATGTAGGACTATATGTGTGTGTGCGTTGGAGAAGGAATGTAGGTGTGAGGTATGTAGCCTCGTGCCCAAGCCATGTGTGAGGTTTTACTCTTCTTCATGGCCTAGGTGCAAGGCTAAGCATGAGGGTAGAAGAGGGGTGGAGAAGCTGGAATAATAACTGACATCCTCTCACGCCTGTACCTCCATGACATCGGAGAAGCGCAGTGGTTCACTGTCTCGCAACCACTTCACAAGGGCAGAGTAGGGAAGGAGGTCCGTGTGCACCGCAGTATGGCTCGATATGCTAGGGATGCTAACATGACGCACCTGTATTGCATCCAGCATTTCAGCAGACTGTGTGTGTATGTGTGTGGGGGGTGGGGAGGAGGACATTGTGTTGGTGATGTAAGGGTTAAGACAAAGAACACTCACAGTGGCATAGAAAATGGAGGAAAATAGAATTCGATTCTTAACAAGCTTATTCTGTGGACCTGTCACAAAGTAAGTGGACTCCCAAAGTAGGTGGTCCCCGGGGTAGTCTACTTCGAAGTAAATGGTTTCTCTCTGAGGTAAAGTATCCCCCTTCTTGCAGTCACTGTCCTGTGTGTCCTACCTGACTTTTGCCCCAACCAGTGCTCCAACAAATGAAGAGAAAGTGTTCTAAAATACATTTGTGTGCAAATTGTGCCACAGATGCAGCACCATTCATGCCTTACTTTCCCGCAACCAGATAGTCTCAATGATCAGGCCTTTAACGTTGTAATGAGCCCAGATCATCTTTAGCGAGTGACAAAAGATGTAATCAGATTCCCGATGAAGTGCATGTTGAAGTGTCATGCAACTGGTTACATGTAGTCCATATAGCCTACCTTGTACACTGTAGTAGTGTTTTCTTTTGTGTCGTTATACAGTAGTCGCTTTTAAACTCTATGTTGGTAAGTTGAGTGGGGACCATTTACTTCAAGGAGGGATTGGTTACTCAGAGTAAGTGAATCCTGGGAACAGCTTCTCCGAAATACTTTGCCCGGGGGACCAATTACTCCAGAGTAAATGGGCCGGGGGACCACCTACTTCGGGGGCCCATTTACTTCATGACAGACCTACCTGGCCGGCAAACATGCTGGACAAGTGCTCATGGAGCCGTCGTCCAAAGGTGAAGGAGAGGTTGGAAAAGAGCTTCTTCTGATCAGTGACAGCCTGCAGGATAGAGACACCTTGACTCAGCTCTCGGTTGACCGCTTCCCGCAGAGCATGTGCAGCATTTGTGCAGTCCCGGATTGCAGCTGTGCCCGAGAGAGGAGAGTTTCGGAGGATGCGCTCCACTGATGGATCTAAGTCCAATTTGCTCTGGCAAGTGTGTGTGTGTGTGTGTGTGTGTGTGTGTGTGTGTGTGTGTGTGAGAAATATCTCATTTTATTTGATTGAATCTTGATGGAGCAAACTTTAGCTCCTATCTCTTCCTCCCCTCCTCCTCCCTTCCTACTCCTCCTACCCCCTTCCACGTCTTCCCTCTCCTCCTCTCTTTCCTCTTACTCCCCTCTCCATCCCATTCTTCCCCCTCCCCCTCACCACAAGATCCTCCACCTCTGTGTGCAGAGCCCTCAAGTTCTTGTTCTCCACGAGGATACACGAGTACTGTTGCCCCATCTTCTGCATCATTACCCTCACGCCACTCAGCAGCTCATCATACACAGTCAGCTTCATCTCCATCTGCTCAATCTCAAGTATGGCTTGGTCCAGGTCAGTCATAAGCTCTCGAATCTGTGTCTCTGAGCCCATGAGGGAATGAATGTTCCCCTGGTCAAGCTGTGCCAACTCCTCTGACAGGTTCTCCATGAAGGCTGGGGCATCCTGGATGGCGTTCTCTCGCAGCAGTAAGTCTTCCAAATCCTTCTCTTCTTGTTCTGTTAGCTCCTGGTACTCCTCTGAGAGGGTGGAGGGATGGGGATGGGTGGAGATATGGGGATGGATGGAGAGTTGGGGATGGATGGAGAGATGGGGATGAGTGGAGAGATGGGGATGGGTGGAGAGATGGGGATGGGTGGAGAGATGGGGATGGGTGGAGAGATGGGGATGGGTGGAGAGATGGGGATGGGTGGAGATATGGGGATGGATGGAGAGTTGGGGATGGGAGGAGAGAGGAGGGCACATCAAAATGACTTATATAGCTCTGATAGCAATCCAGTGTATATTTGGTACTCAGTGATCTAGAAGGGGGGGGGGGGGGTATAACCAGGAGCTTATGAGCCATATAAGGCACGGTTTTTAAAGTGTGATTCGATACAGGATGGGTACGCTAGTCTAACGCTCCTTCTTGCGTAACGGTTCATAAGCTCCTGGTATAACTAATGTTGCTGTAATGAGATTTGTTAGACATCCAACGTTGCTTGTCTTGTCTAGGTGTACATGACTCACGACACTATATGATGCAACCCACTGCATTAGTCACATGACCCATCCTACAGTCACATGACCCATCCTACAGTCACATGACCCATGCTACAGTCACATGACCCATCCTACAGTCACATGACCCATGCTACAGTCACATGCCCCATCCTACAGTCACATGACCCATCCTACAGTCACATGACCCATTCTACAGTCACATGACCCATGCTACAGTCACATGCCCCATCCTACAGTCACATGACCCATGCTACAGTCACATGCCCCATGCTACAGTCACATGCCCCATCCTACAGTCACATGACCCATGCTACAGTCACATGCCCCATCCTACAGTCACATGACCCATCCTACAGTCACATGGATGACCTTACTACCCACCCTGCACCTGCCTGTTCTGTCACATGGACCACACTCCTAGTCACATGACTCACCCTACCTGTCACATGGACCGCACTCCTAGTCACATGACTCACCCTACCTGTCACATGGACCACACTCCTAGTCACATGACTCACCCTACCTGTCACATGGACCACACTCCTAGTCACATGACTCACCCTACCCTGTCACATGGACCACACTCCTAGTCACATGACTCACCCTACCTGTCACATGTAGCACCTCTTCGTCTTCTTCAACACCAGATGATCGGCTCTTGGGCTCCACAGAGAGAAGCAAACCTGTTGAACGAGATCAAATGTCAGGGGCTACCTCATCTCGCTGTCTGATCACAACTTCAATTTCCTCAAGACAAATGAATCAAGTCATGTCACTCACACACTCACCTTGCAGTCGCTCCTCATCCACATTCACAAATTCTGGCTTCTTTCTGTCCACGTACTTGTGCACCAGCTGCAGACAATGACAAATCGTGCAAACACTTTGTCTCAGCTGGAAATGGATGTAGACTTAGTTGATGTGAGGTGAAAAGCTGGCAGTCACTGGAAATTGAACCCAGGGCTCCTGGTTGGAGCCACAAGTGTTCTACCACTGAGCTAAGACAACCAGACAACCACCAGCCATCACAATCCTTCATATGTACTGCACAGGTGGTACTGAATACCACAGTCGCACACCACCTGGCAGCTGTGCAGTACATACAGCTGCAGTACATACAGTTGCAGTACATACAGCTGCAGTACATACAGTTGCAATACATATAGTTGCAGTATGTATAGTTGCAGTATGTATAGTTGCAGTACGTATAAGAGGATTGTGAGGGCTGGTGGGTGTCTGCATGGGAGCACTGGTAGCTTAAGCCAGGAGCCCTTGGCCTGATCAATGGTGACTGGCGGCTTTCCACTCTTACAACAAACAAGTCTTTGAAAATGTCTCATTCACAACACACTCAACGTGTCTTCATCACACCATTGCTCACATGCACGAGGTGCAGTACCTTATAAAGACAGGTGATAAACACCTTCTTTTCTACCACACCACTTGCTATCCACTTGAATGTGTTTTTGTCAAAATGGAGATCAAACTCAGGCACTTCAGTTTCGGCTGACCGTCCATCCACCAGACGCAACTCTGTCAGACGCCATGTTTTCACACGCCGGTAGCTCTCCCGATCTTTATTATCCTTTCTTTCGATACTCTTGACTCGACTGATGAGCACCACTGGAGGCTGCTCCTGCTGGTTCACTGCAGGAGCAAGAAACAAGTGACAGATCACCAGGCCAGCAAGAGCGACAGTAGCCTCATTCACAGGCTTTCAGGCATGGGTGGAGAAAGGCGAGCCTGAGAACAAGGCTAGAGTGGCAGATGACCCTACCCACCCACATTTGCAGGAGGGAAAGATGGCCATACCTACCCAGGCCAACAAGGGACGGATGATCACTGTAGTAGTCCTATTGTTCTACTTGCTATGACCACACACCCATGCCAGCAAGCATGATGCCCAAAAGAACAAGGACAGATGACGACAGCCGCCCAGACTAGCAGGAGGACAAGATGACGACAACCGCCCAGACTAGCAGGAGGACAGATGACGACACCCGCCCAGACTAGCAGGAGGACAGATGACGACACCCGCCCAGACTAGCAGGAGGACAGATGACGACAGCCGCCCAGACTAGCAGGAGGACAGATGACGACACCCGCCCAGACTAGCAGGAGGACAGATGACGACACCCGCCCAGACTAGCAGGAGGACAGATGACGACGCCCACCCAGACTAGCAGGAGGACAGATGACGACACCCGCCCAGACTAGCAGGAGGACAGATGACGACACCCGCCCAGACTAGCAGGAGGACAGATGACAACACCCGCCCAGACTAGCAGGAGGACAGATGACGGCAACCGCCCAGATTAGCAAAATTAATGACCACACCAATGTAGGTGGGATCCTGAGGGACAGATGACCACACCCACCCATTCCAACAGGGGACAGATGGGAAATGGTCTGGAAATGAAGCCATGCATGCACACACACACGCTGTGCAGGGACAGATGACCACACCAATCCAGACCATAAGCTTGTATGTGTACTGTAGACGGTAGAACCCCTACTCACCACTGTCTCTGGGTGCATTGTTCAATTTCATTCACAAGAATCCATGTTTGTGTGTAGTCTAGATCCTAGACCCTACTGGCTGGGTGGGGTCCAGACTAGTTTGTGTGGGTATGCACATGCATGCTCAGAGCTATTGCTTACCTGAAATGCAAAGGAAACTAGACTTCTTCTTCCTCCCCGGCTTGGTGACATTCACGATCCCCAGCATCCGCTCATCCAGCTGAGAGAACACCTCTTTCTGAATAGTGTGCCGGATCGCAGCCATAGCTGCACGCAAAATTTAATGTTATCTTTTAATACGCTGATTTAGAGTTGAAAATTTGAAACCACGTGTAGTACGTACAGTGCAAGTGTCAGTGTAAGTTGATCGATACGCGGTACAGATGGCTGTGGAACTGTGCATGGCGCAGGAGAGCGTCTGGTTTGACCAGATGAAGTATGAAGACGCCGAGGCTCGCTACCAGGAGATAGTAGCTGACTGTCACGCTGGGTTGCATGTAGAGGTGGGCGACTTTGTATCTTTCAGCGGTTGTATAGGTTTCGGCAATTACCTTGGCCATGAAGTGGCTAGTTTGATTATCAATAACAAAGAGAGAAGGAAAATGAGAACTTGTTATGTCGCCATGTATTAATTCTACATATCTGTATTTTTTACAGGGGAAAGCTATTCCACAGGCAAGCTCCACAAACCATCTCTCCAGTGAAATTGAGAGGGCAAAAAACTTTATTGAAGACTCTCTCAAGAAAGCCTCAGCACGTGTAAGTACTGCAACCATGGAAGGTCAAACTCTGGCATGGAGTGTTTGGTTAACAATGGGGTCTAGACTCTGATACAGCTGTCTTTATCATGAAATTGTGTTCCTCCTTCCTTCTCCTCTTTTCCTCCTCCCCTCTTCTCCCCAGGGAAGCTCAGGCTCCAGTGGACTAGACCAAAGAGTGTCACGGCTAGAAAATGAGAACAAGCAGCTGAGATCAAGTATGCAGCTTCACTAGACAGTAGCAAGAGTTTATTTCAACTCTTGACACAGTAGCCATTGGCAGCCAAATTATTCCACTGTCCTTTCCTCTGCAGCTCTGGAGCAAGTGCAGCAGCGGCTGAGTGCCCTGGAGACTACTGTTGCAAAGCTGAGTGGAGGAAACCCACCACAGGTGTGTGGACCTTCCTAATTCATTACATCCCAACTTCATAGTAGTCCACACAATCCCACCCACCCACACACGCTCCCACCACCCACACACCCTCCCACCCATGCTCCCACCCACCCACACACGCTCCCACCCACACACACACACACACACACACACACACACACCCATTAGCCTCCAGTAGACAGCAAAACGGAGGAAGATGATGACTTTGAACTGTTTCAGTCAGATGAAGATGAGGTAATTGCATACAAAATTAGTGAAGTGATTATTAAAGTGAAGGTGATGTAATGTGTATGCAGTGTTGCTATAGTAATGCTCATTCACTCTTCCTTAAGAACAATGATGCAGAGGCTGAGCGACTAAAGCAAGAGCGGTTGAAGCAGTACGAGTCAAAGAAGGCCAAGAGTATGTTACTTGATAGCATGTCTGGCGTATGCTGACTGCTAGTTCTCTTGTTGGCACAGAGCAACCAGTGGTCGCCAAGTCCAGTCTTATCCTAGATGTGAAGCCGGTGAGTGTGGCATGGCATGGTTGCATCGTAGTACCCCTATGTGTGATACTCATACCTCACTTGTACTACTCTTGTTCTGTCTGTGATACTGGGATCTCCCCCACTCTCTGTGTGTGATGCTCTGATCCTCCTTGTTCCGTGTGTGGTACTCCGATCCTCCTTGTTCCGTGTGTGGTGCTCCGATCCTCCTTGTTCCGCGTGTGGTGCTCCGATCCTCCTTGTTCCGCGTGTGGTGCTCCGATCCTCCTTGTTCCGCGTGTGGTGCTTCGATCCTCCTTGTTCCGTGTGTGGTGCTCCGATCCTCCTTGTTCCGTGTGTGGTGCTCCGATCCTCCTTGTTCCGTGTGTGGTGCTCCGATCCTCCTTGTTCCGTGTGTGGTGCTCCGATCCTCCTTGTTCCGTGTGTGGTGCTCCGATCCTCCTTGTTCCGTGTGTGGTGCTCCGATCCTCCTTGTTCCGTGTGTGATGCTCTCATCTCCCTTGCTCTTGTTTTGCGCAGTGGGATGATGAGACAGGTGAGTTAGAGATGACAGCTGAGACCCTACATTAGTGTGTGACTTATGTATTGCATCTGGCATATTAGATGTGAAGGAGATGGAGAGAATGGTAAGGAGTGTGGAAGCAGACGGTCTTCATTGGGGTGCCTGTGAGTCAACCAGTGCACGTCACTCTGAGAACTACGATTGTATGAGTTACTAATTGTCTCCCTGTATCTGCAGCTAAGTTTGTCCCAGTTGCATATGGGATTAAGAAGCTGCAGATCACTTGTGTCATAGAAGATGACAAGATTGGCACAGACTTTCTGGAGGAAGAAATCACTGCCTTTGAAGACTATGTAAGGGTAGACCCTAGCCTCCTTCTCAGACCTTCCAGTTTTTGTTCGCTTATATTACGCACTGTGAGCCAAGTCCTGTGAACTAGCTGATGGTTTTCATGGAGCATGGCTTAGTATACTCGTAGTTATGGTATACTAAGCATCCACTCCAGGAGAGCAGTGTAGCTGTGTACTTAAATGCTGACAGAGAAAGTGTTGCATTGATCTCTTGCAAGTAAGAGATACAGGAAGAAGCGTCTGTCAAAGTGAAGGTCAGCCGTACTGCTGCCTCTTGATCACACAGTTACCATCCAAAGTGGCTGGCCCCGCCCATTTGGAAACCATCTATATATAGACTTTGCTGAAAGCATATGATGACATCATTGAACAATGTTATCATGCACTCCTGACCTTGCCTACACAGGGGTTCAAATGCCTGTCTGTTTTCCTCTGCAGGTGCAAAGTGTGGATATCGTCGCGTTCAACAAGATATGAGACCCCGAACTCTGCACTAACTACATGTATATATTATGTACATGAAAATTATAATATTATTCATTGGACACGTGGTCAATGTGGGGGGGGGGGCTCAGCTATGTATCTAATTATGCGCGGGTTAATTATTTTGAAATCATCCGAGTCGCCATAACACTGAATCACGCACTGCCACTGGGCTGACTGGCCGACATAAGCCTGACATTACCCTGAGGGGGATCCAATGGCGGAAAACGGAGGTTTAGTTGACGTACATCCCGTGAAAAACGGTCTGCTGGAAGGCTTAATGGATAAGGACGAAGAAAAACACTTCGGGCAGATAGAGGTTGGTGTGTACTAGATAATCACAGCTCTAATAATAATTAAGAGCTATGAGATGACGATGTATGGTCGTGGACTTGTAGTTGGTTGTGCAGAAATGGCATACTATTTTCAGGCATTTATATAGGTCTCAAGTCCATACACACACACTGGTTCATGCGACACCCTCCCTCCAGCGTGACTTGGACACCCTCACGTTCAGTGGCAGTACCATCAATGACCTTGAGCTACAGTTGAGCCAGACACGTGCCCTATATCGACAGACGGTGGTGGAGAGCAAACAGAAGCTAGAAGGCATGAGAAGAAAGCTCCACACACACATCCAAAAGTCGCAGCCCTTTGTGGAGATTTGGAAGAAGGCAAGAGAGGTGGGTCATTCTCCATGTACGCACCAAATTTCCCTACCCCTAGATTTTGAGGTGGGTGATATGGTACCACAGTTATTGATACCACTGACACCGTACTCACAGTATTGATCCTTGGCTCCTTGGGATTTCAATGCATTACTTAGCTCATGTGACACTTTTTTGTAACTGAGAAACATTTTACGAAAGTATTTTGGTGCTAATCAAAGATGCACCTTTAAGAAGAAGCTAGATGTCATTAATATGATACAAACACTGAGTATTGTATCAAATCGTCTCTGACTGGTATTGCCCTAGCCTGGTACCCGACACGAAGAAAGAGTGCCTGGTACACACCGATGAACTTGTGTACCAGGTGCTTCTCTGTTTTTGCATGCACTGGTTATGAGGCTGGTATTGCCTGCCTCCATATACCTAGGCATACTGTGCTAATTAGAACACACTACTCATACAGATGCAGGAAGCCTCTAACAAGGCAGCAGCCCAGTATGACAAAGCAGCCAGTCAGTACGGTGCTGCGAAGGAGATGATCACAGTGGCAGAGCAACAGCTAGGAGAACGTTTGACCACCGAAGACCCCTCCAGTCCCTCTGCCATTGACCTTGCTTGGCAGGAGATGCTGAACCACGCCACAGAGAAGGTCAGTAGCTTCATAAGAAGGGATTACCAGTCAGTATCAGTGACTCCAACCTGACAATGATAATTTCTGGAGCACCTATATGGTTGGAGTTAGGGCCCTCCCGAATGACTAGAAGGTATCTAATTGGTTTCTAACGGTTCCAATACAGCTTCTTCTATTTGTTGAAATTCTCACAGAACATGGCCATGGCCTTCTTCTGTAACTCTTGGATGTAATTCAGGACATTCAGCTGGCCATCGTAGTGCTGCCACAAAACTAGTGCATGATGATGGAATTTATTTGTAAAATCCACCATCAACTAGTTGACAAGCAGTCAAAAACCTTCGTTGAAACCAAATAATTGACTAATCTTGTTATAACACTGGTTGGAGTTACGGTTGTGTCACAACATTTGTGAAGTCTTACTTGCAGTTTATGGAGTAGCCTCTAGTGCCCAGTAATGTTACAGGGAACATAAAAAACAGTCATAACATACCAGTGGTGATAACCTCACTCACTTTGTGCCTTAGAAGGCAGTTGGCTGGTTGCACTCCTCAAGGAGTGTGAAACATGAAAACAGCATTAATCAAGTTCAAACCACACCTGCACAGTGTTAATAGTGCTACAATTTGTATCAGGATTGTGCCTATGAACAGGTTAGTTAGATACTTGACATGACAGTATCAATGTTAACCCTTTGATATTGGGATGGTCCTCTCATTTTATAAGGGGTTCGTTTCTGGCATTGTTTCCCCGGGGAGACCTGACTATTAAAAGCTTACTAATGAGTGGGTGTGGTTAGGGTTGCAAATCTGTACATTTTGCTAAAAGTTTAAGTTTCCAGAGCTGGCTCCTAGCAGAAGTTGAGATAAAATTTGTTGAAGGGCTGAACGTGACCTGTAGAGAATGAACAGTTAAGTCTGGAGTAATTGGATGTATGTGAACATGGTTAAGGGTTTTTGCCACTAGCCCTGCTTTCCCATGCTTATTTGTGAGATATAGGAAAGTGGATCACTGCACTAACCAATATCTAGCACTTGTTTTGGCTATACCGTAAACTCTGGTTGTTAGGCGCACCTTGCTATTAGGCGCATGCTTCCTTCCTGGTCCACGGCATCATTTATTAAGCGCATGCGCATTAAATAGAGTACATGATGGTGGTGAGGGATCGAGTGAAAACCATGGCATCAAGAATACGCAGCACACTCGATGGTCATCCTGAAGTCAACAAAAGATGAGATACACAGGTTCTTCCTGTTTCTGGCAAACACAAAGCTTGCAAGCCACATCCTTCGTGGCCTACGAGACTACTACTTTACTACAATCATAAAAATTTTCTCCGTGAAATGCGTGAAGCCCCGCATCTCCTTGAATATACAATGGCTACAAATCACAGTCTTCTTGAGGAGAATGGAGGGTTCTGATTTTATGTCGATACTCGCCAGGTGAACGCGCCTAACGATCTACTGCATATTACAGTCGTCAAACCGCCTGTAGGGCGTGGCTTTCATTGCATCCCTTATTTAGCGCATATCCTCTATTAGGCGCATATTTGCTTACCACTTACACTTATAAGCGCATGCGCCTATTAACCAGAGTATACGGTATTACGAAAATCCTTTCATTTGCATAATTGGAAGTGTAATAATTATTATTTGCAGGTGGTAATAACAGAGAAACAGCGTCGTGACAGCGAACTGGAGCACAAGCGGATTCTGGAAGAATGCAGCCGTGTGATGGAGGAGTATTGCATCACAGAACGGAAGCTGAGGAGCCACATCATCAAGTCAAGGTCTATAAGAGCCAGGGAGGGGAGATTATATAATAGCAGTACTGAATAAGTCACAGCTGTGTACTTCTGTTGATGGAGAATGTACTGTATGGGCAGACAGTCTGGCCAGCTGTTACACCGTAGCCAGCTGGCTACATTTTTTGGTGGTTAGCAAGGTAAATATGTGAGGGAAAGCCTGAGTGAGAATACATGACCTGCTGAGTTCTGCTTTGACCCCTGGGTCAACACCACATCAAAGGAGCACACTACCTGTATAAACCCTTTAATGTGAAATCAGCATGATATCAGTACAGTAGATCTTAGAACTGGCTAGTCTCTCTCCAGTTTTTTGATGCTTGCAGTACAGTTAAAGTGGGAGAGATCCTGGAGTATCAGCTCACGAGAGTGACATCAGGATAGAAAGGGTGGTAGAATATTATTGTGCATGGATGCAATGGGGCTCAGAACACCAAGAAGCATGGGGCGACTGTCATACACACAGTGTTGAGCAATGCCTGTTGGTTATGATTGTGAATGCTCATGTGGGGAAAGATAGGTACTGGATCCTCTCCCACTTTACTGTACTGCAAGCAATGGAAAGCTTGGTGGGGCATGGGAACGAGGCTAGGAATTGGCTGTATTCCCTGTGTGTAGCTAACATATTGTGTATGTTAATTCTTCCAGACCATTCCATGAAGAAAGATACAAGTGCCACCAGAGAATAATGGTAGGATTTAAACACAACTACATGTACTAGTATATTTAGTTTAGGCTACATGCTGAAGCCGGTTACGTCACCTTCTCCTTCTCCCTCTCAGAAACTTCATCAGCATATACAGCACCTAGAGAACAAGATCAAAGAAAGCAAGCGGGTGTACACTGACACTCTTCGAAAACTGGAGAAACTGAACATGGCCATGCATGAGAGCCGGCGCTCCAAGGGGAAGCTGGTGAGGGAGGATCCACGCCAGACAGCCTCAGCTGGACACTCCCCTGAGCACCTGGAGGTTCCTGACAGTGAGCGTAGCAGAACAGCATCCCTGGAGAGCCTGGGAGAGCCGGGGCTACAGTTTACCGGCAGTACAGGATCTCTACCCTCCATTGGAACAAGCTCTGTGTCTGACAATTGCTCCACCCCAGACGCAAATGGTGAAGAGGCCCCTGCAATTGCCAACAATACTCTCCACTCTAAACTAGAAGAAGTGACTTACAGAGCACCCGAGAGGCTAGCACCACAGCTACAGGGGGAGATCCCTGTTGTTAAAGTGAATAATGAGGACGAGAGACATACTGCTGTTGAACTGGTTGCCCGTTGTCTGGCATCGGCCATCAACAGATTGGAAGAGCCAGAGAACAGAACTACCCACACGCTGTCGACTCATGTTCAGCATATATAGAACACACGCACCACTTTTTTTTACTCCATTGCAAAAGGTGACCTCTGACAATAATATATATATATGTGATATGTATAATACAGTTGCCATATTATGTGTGTTGTTATCAATTTCAGTCTGTAATATTTATGCAGTGTATTATTATTTCATGAACTGAATATAACTGAACACACAGATGTCAGACTAAAATGCCTCTCAACTCCCCCTCCCCCCCCAACCATTTCTTCTGAGTTGGGTACGACTGCACGCTGGGGGCGTATACATTGTTGGTGAACAGGCTAAATTAGCTCCAGAGACCATTCATGGCGTTGCTACAGTTGCACAAAGCATAGATAAAAAAAAAATCACTGAGATATAACAACTTGGTTTGTAGGTTCGTCCCTTCTTTGGGCACTGTTGGACCTCAACTCGCGCGTATTTTCCACAGCACCGATCGCTTTCAGGATCGGCACCCGTGCCGATCCTGAAAGCGATCGGTGCGGGTTCCGGATTCCCGCGAAGCTTGCGTGCTTACATGCGCGCGCGCTAACGCGCTTGGTGCGGCGCCTGCGCGCGTACGCACGCAGTACGTACGCTGTGTGCGCGTGCGTATACGAGCTTTCCAAAATAGCTCATACTCGAAAACTATACAACATTTTCATCTGGGAAATCATCCAATGGCGGATAATAAAGTAGTTGACGCACAATTTGTGCTGGAAAGTTTGGCGGAGGACAAGGAAGAACACTTTGGCCCTATAGAGGTTTGTCTACCATAGTCACGAGGGGACTCACTAGTCTCACGTAGCTAGCCGGACTCTTTCCGGCGAGCGCGGGACTAGGAACTCACTTGGTTTAGCCTATATTGTTCTGAAGTGGCAAGTGTTAACCACCCACACACACACACACACACACGCACACTCCCTCCCTGCACAGTGTGAGCTCTTATTCAATGGCAGTACAATCAATGACCTTGAGCTACAGCTGACCCAGGCATGCCAATATGAACAGACAAGGGAAAAACTGGAAGAGTCCTCACATTACTGCTCTACCACTGTGATCATCTCCTTGGTAGCACTGTACTGGTTGGCTGCCTTGTCATACTACGCTGCTTCCCTGTTTGAAGCTTCCTGCATCTGTGTGAGTAATGTATCCCAGTGCAGCACATGTTTAAAATGGCGTATTTGGTATGTACATGGAGGATGACCCACCTCTCTTGCCTTCTTCCAGATCTCCACAGAAGGCTGTGACTTCTGGATGTGTGTGTTGAGCTTCCTTTTCAGTCTCTGCTTGCTCTTAACCACTGCCTGGCAGGAGAAACACAAGTGCAACAAAAGAATAGTGGTAAGACATGGACACAGCTGACAGTCAGTAATAGATACATGTTGACTCCCTCTTCTTCTCTTCCTTCTCAGGCACTACAGCAGCATATTCAAGCTTTAGAGAGAAAGATGAAGGACACCACACAGGAGTGTGCCGATGTACTAAGGAAAATAGAGGAACTGAATGTGACCATGAATGAGCATCAGCACTCCATGACCCTCTCCAGTATAACCAAGTTGAATGAAAAAATGGTAATGGAAGATCCTCACTGCACAGCTTCAGCTAAGCACTTTCCTGAGCCACAGCAGTACCTGGGAGTGACCTCCAACAGGACAAGCTCCGTGTCTGATTATTACCCCATCCCAGACACAAATGATGAGGAGGCCACTGCACTTGCCAACAATACTCTCCACTCAGAACTAGAAGTGACGCAAGCACCTGAAAAACTAGCACCACAGCTACAGGTTGATAAAAAGGAGGAGGAGGAGAGACACATTGCTCGTGAACTGGTTGCTCGATGTCTGTCCTCAGCCATTAACAGATTGGAGACCCCTGTTGTTAAAGTTGATGATGATGAGGAGGAGGAGGAGGAGAGACACACTGCTCGTGAACTGGTTGCTCACTGTCTGTCCTCAGCCATCAACAGATTGGAGACTCCTGTTGTTAAAGTTGATGATGATGAGGAGGAGAGACACACGGCTCGTGAACTAGTTGCTCACTGTCTGTCCTCAGCCATCAACAGATTGGAGACTCCTGTTGTTAAAGTTGATGATGATGAGGAGGAGGAGGAGAGACACACTGCTCGTGAACTGGTTGCTTGCTGTCTGTCCTCAGCCATCAACAGACTGGAGACTCCTGTTGTTAAAGTTGATGATAATGAGGAGGAGAGACACACAGCTCGTGAACTAGTTGCTCACTGTCTGTCATCAGCCATTAACAGATTGGAAACCCCTGTTGTTAAGGTGGATGAGGAGGAGGAGAGACACATTGCTCATGAACTGGTTGCTCACTGTCTGTCCTCAGCCATCAACAGACTGGAGACTCCTGTTGTTAAAGTTGATGATGAGGAGGAGGAGAGACACACTGCTCGTGAACTGGTTGCTCACTGTCTGTCCGCAGCCATTAACAGATTGGAGACTCCTGTTGTTAAAGTTGATGATGATGAGGAGGAGAGACACACTGCTCGTGAACTGGTTGCTCACTGTCTGTCATCAGCCATCAACAGATTGGAGACTCCTGTTGTTAAGGTGGATGAGGAGGAGGAGAGACACATTGCTCGTGAACTGGTTGCTCACTGTCTGTCCTCAGCCATCAACAGACTGGAGACCCCTGTTGTTAAAGTTGATGATGATGAGGAGGAGAGATACACTGCTCATGAACTGGTTGCTCATTGTCTGTCCTCAGCCACCAACAGATTGGAGACTCCTGTTAAAGTTGAAGATGAGGAGGAGGAGGAGAGACACACTGCTCGTGAACTGGTTGCTTGCTGTCTGTCCTCAGCCATCAACAGATTGGAGACTCCTGTTGTTAAAGTTGATGATAATGAGGAGGAGAGACACACAGCTCGTGAACTAGTTGCTCACTGTCTGTCATCAGCCATTAACAGATTGGAAACCCCTGTTGTTAAGGTGGATGAGGAGGAGGAGAGACACACTGCTCGTGAACTGGTTGCTCACTGTCTGTCATCAGCCATCAACAGACTGGAGACTCCTGTTGTTAAAGTTGATGATGAGGAGGAGGAGAGACACACTGCTCGTGAACCGGTTGCTCACTGTCTGTCCTCAGCCATCAACAGACTGGAGACTCCTGTTGTTAAAGTTGATGATAATGAGGAGGAGAGACACACGGCTCGTGAACTGGTTGCTTGCTGTCTGTCATCAGCCATCAACAGATTGGAGACTCCTGTTGTTAAAGTTGATGATAATGAGGAGGAGAGACACACGGCTCGTGAACTGGTTGCTTGCTGTCTGTCATCAGCCATCAACAGATTGGAGACCCCTGTTGTTAAAGTTGATGATGAGGAGGAGGAGAGACACACTGCTCGTGAACTGGTTGCTCACTGTCTGTCCTCAGCCATCAACAGACTGGAGACCCCTGTTGTTAAAGTTGATGATGATGAGGAGGAGAGACACACTGCTCGTGAACTGGTTGCTTGCTGTCTGTCCGCAGCCATCAACAGATTGGAGACTCCTGTTGTTAAAGTTGATGATGAGGAGGAGGAGAGACACACTGCTCGTGAACTGGTTGCTCACTGTCTGTCCACAGCCATCAACAAATTGGAAGTGCCAGAGCACAAAAGTACCCACCTCCACAAAGAACCGTTTATTAAGCCAACCTCATTGTGTGACAATTGCTCCACCTCAGACACAAATGAAGCCCCTGCAATTGCCAACACTACTCTGCACTCAAAACTAGAAGAAGTGACTTACAGAGCACACGAGAGACAGCTACAGGGGGAGATCCCTGTTCTTAAAGTGAATAATGAGGGGAGACACACTGCTGTTGAACTGGTTACCCAGTGTCTGGTGTCAGCCATCAACACATTGGAGACTCCTGTTGTTGAGGAGAAGGAGAGAGACACTGCTTGTGAACTGGTTTCCCGTTGTCTGACATTAGCCAGCAACAGATTGGAGACTCCTGTTGTTAAGGTGGAGGAAGAGGAAAGGCACACTGCTCGTGAACATCAACTGGTTTCCCATTGTCTGGCCTTGGCCACTAACAGACTGGAGACCTCTGTTGCTAAGGTGGATGAGGAGGAGGAGGGACACATAGCTCATGAACTAGTTGCTCACTGTCTGGCACTAGCCATCAACAGATTGGAGACTCCCATTGTTGAGGTGGATAATGATGAGGAGAGACAGACTGCTAGTGAACTGATTGCACGTTGTCTTTCCTCAGCTATTAACAGACTGGAGATTCCCGTTGTTAAGGTGGATGAGGAGGCTAAGAGACACACTGCTCATGAATTGGTTATCTGTTGTCTTGCATTGGCCATCAACCGATTGGAGACCCCTGTTGTTAAGGTGGATGAGGAGGAGAGACACGCAGCTCGTGAACTGATTGCCCGTTGTCTAGCATTAACAGGACTAACCACACATTGACAAATGTTCCGCATTTATAGAGCACACATACCATGCAATTTTATATTTTCCACTGCTGTATATATAGAAATTGTACATACTGCTGACAATATAGTCACATTATGATGTCATTATCAATATTTCTCTGTTCTCTGTTTGTATCTGTTAGTGCTATATAAATTCATGACCTGAACACAACAGAACTGTGTATATAAACAGCAGATATGATCCTGTGATTGGTAGTTAAATCACTGAAATACAGGGTGATATAACCTAGCTCAAAGTTGTACTACGCTTTGTTTGTTTGATCTTCGGCCTCTGCCCTGCTTTCTCTTCTCCTTGCGGACAAGTTGCTGCAATTTCTCATCTGTCTTCAGGTCACTCTCTCTGATGGGTGCATTGCACACTGGGCATTTAGGGTTATTCCTGGGAGAGTATGTTTGTGTGTGTTGGGAAGGGTAGGGACATGCAGAGTATGAGGGATAGTGTGTGTGAATCTACTTCAGTTATAAGAGAACCAAGGTTAGGCAAACCTCTTCCTTATGTGCTCAAGGATGGCTGCACGAGAGTATGAGTGTTTGCACTGCTGGCTAGAAACAGGATCATCGAGGAATTTCTTTGTCAGAGGACAGTGAAGGGACTTCTTGACCTGCCAAACCAAACAGTAGAAATAGAGTCACCAGACCCCAGGGTGTGTACGTAACAGTCATGTGAGCCGCACAGTCCCCTCTCCCTACACTATACTATCCTCCCATACAAGAAGGGCTTCCTACGCACACTCACCTGCCCCACCACAAGGTCACCATCTTCCTGTGTGTCTATGTCCTCCTCCTCCTCTTCCTCCTCACAGGCTTCCCTCAAACGCCGATAGTACTCCTCCACTCTTGGGTGGGTCTTGGGGTCATACTCTTCATCTTCACGTAGCTCCTTCAGTCTTCCATCAAACACCTCTGCAAGGTCCGGTGGAGGCTATATGGTTACAATAGGTTTGAGCCATTATGCCGGCATAATTTCTGGATAATGAGGCTATCTGAGCAGCAAGCATAATGGCGCAGCAGAAAGCGAGAATACTCTACATGGAATTGAGGTGAAAATGCATTATTTAACAAACACCACCACTCATTTCAGGACCATGGTTAGGTTGTAGTATAATAAATGTTGATCTGGATTTCAGATTTAATTGTTGGGTGCTATTATTACTCATGAATTATGAGCACACAAGTGAGCATACAAGTGAGCATATCAGGTATTATAAAAGGGTGAAATCAGAATAGAACGTTGGAAATTTGGAGCACAATGTCCACTAGCCTCGTACCCAGGCTCTTTCTTCCTCTTCCTCCCGCATACGGAAGAGAAAATGAGCCTGGGAACGAGGCTAAATGTCCACAACCTTAGTCACAAACACAACATTGACATGCAAACTGCAGCACATCTCCCTTCTTCATGCGAAGTCATGCACCTCATCTGTGTTGTGTGTGGTAATGCACCCTTCCACCTCCCTCACAGCTGACTTGATCAGCTTCACTTCATGAACTAGTTGTGCAAATCCCTCCATTTGACTGCTAATGGCCTCCACATGTGATGAATACTTCTCACTGTCTGTATCCTGTGTGTACAGTAAGAGCAGACTGTCAACACAGAAGTAGTTTTGGAACTAGAACCGCTCAAAGGGCTTAAAGGAGGAAGGGGGCCTGGTACACTGCACTTATTAAAATAGAAGGTGCACTGGCAACTGGTTTGTTAACGTCATAATAGCATCTTTATGTGCATTTATCAGAAACGCCATCTTTGCAAGTGGCAGTGTCCTGCTATGATACAAAAAAAAAAACACCAAGGAAGGAGATGATTACAAAGTCACTCAAGGGGTAGTTACTCATATGTTGCCTGTTAAGGCGTTTGTGATCGTGATCGTGATATTTGATCAGCAAAAAGTGTGCTTGATCGTTCCCTTCTGAAGCTCTTGATCGCTTGATTTTCAGTGGTTCAAAAGTCAAATTGCAGCCACGCATTCTTGATCTGTTGATTTTTGCAGTTCGGAAGTCACTTTGATCCCTTGATGGGCTCTCAACCACTTGAGTCAATTTTGATCCCAGTCGCAAATGCTTTAACATGGAATGTAGAAGTGATCACCCCTTGGCCACTGGTTGGAGCTAGGAATATTTTTAAAAAAGGTTATGGTGATAGGTTTTAGTAGGTCATGGCAAAGTAAATTATCCCACATCCATCTCACTGTCTATTTACCTAACTTGTTTCATTTTAGTCAAGGATAAGGTACGCTACAGCCTCCGGACATCAGACAACTGGCAACTCAACTTGGCAGGGTTACTGGTATTGGACCTACATTCATGTGTGTACTAGCACCTGTAGATCCTCGGCCACGGAGGTGGCACTCTGCATCACCTCATCTAGCACTTTGCCCAGTCTGTCGCAGTATTCCGTGGACTGGTGGACCACAGGAACACTTCTCAAAGGTACATGCAGCGACATGGTCAATGAACGTACCAAGTTGGCGGCATTGGCACGTGATTGATACGTTTACTCACCAATCAGTTGTGCCTATGTTGCAGATGCACGTGCACATAAATCGTGCATCGCGCGCCCCCGTCCAGGCCGTCCAGGACTCAGACTGTAGCGCATTGTAGCCCCTCCCACTTTTTTGATACGCGTCCCCTGGATATGACTAGCGAGTTTCAGGTGGATCCTCTG